>JALJCO010012510.1:0-402402 GCA_023101725.1 Atherinomorus stipes
AAGATTGTCCAAACGATAAAAGATCAATCTACCGTTTGTGGAGGTTGTTGGTATGACTGTTGGTGTGGAAATGCCTGAAAGACACAACAAATATCTGTCACTGATCCAGTTTTATTCCGGGATTCTTGAAAACAAAAAATAAACTTACCTTGGTCACCTATCACTGATAACCAGCTGACCGGGCTCTCCATCCTTCTGTCCTGGGAGGCACACTTGTAAAAGCCTTCATCTCTCTGAGTTATATTGTAAATTGTCATGTTTATGACCTTTTCTGATCTAGAAGAATTAGAGAAGATTTCTGCTCCGTTTTTGAAGAAGACCACTTCATGATGCCCATCTGTCCTGTATTGACACGACAAGTTCACATTGTCGCCCGCAGATACAGGGAAGACTGGAACTTTCAAGATGATGCTGCCATCTGCAGATAAAAGACATGAAACTTCTGACTTCATATTGCTACATTTGTTTAAGTTGAGACACATATTTACACCTTACATGGATGATCTATCTGGATGGATGACCATCTGGACCATGTTTAGGGCATTCAACCTTTTGAAGTAAATTATTTAAAACAGACACGTTTCTCTGCATATCCTACTTGTACAGACACATACAGTAATGCTTTTCTTTGTCATATTATTTGACTTTATTTGGTTTATTTGTATCGATTTTAAAAAATATTTATAAAACAATATGTCATATTCATACATACAGTGGGCGGAAAGTATTGAACACATCAACATTTTTCTCAGAAAGTATATTTCTTTTAGAGCTATTGACATGAAATTTATACCAGATGTTGGCAACTACCCAAGTAATGCACACAAAGAAATCCTAACATTTATGTCCGTAAATGAAATTATATTTGATATAGTGAAATGACACAGGGAATAAGTATACTTAGTGCAAAAACCTTTGTTGGTGATTTCAGCCTCCAGACACCTCCTGTAGGGAGAAACCAGTAGAATACGTTGCTCAGGTGTGATTTTGGTCCATTCTTCCAAACAAATAGCCTTCTAATCTGCAAGGTTCCGGGTCTCTTCTGTCAACCTCGGATCTTCAGTTTTTTTCCTAAGACTTTCAGTTGGTTTCAATTAACTGGCCGTTCTAGCAGCTTTATCTTCTTTTTCTTAAAGCAGGTGAGTGTTTCTTGGTTGTGTGTTGGGATGGTCGTCTTGCTGAAAGATTCAGCCTCTTTTCATCTTCAGCAGATTCTGGTCCAGAATGTCTCTACTTTTCTCCATTCATTCTTCCTTCAATGATATGAAGTCTGCCAGTACCACATGCTGAAAACAGCCCCCGCCATGATGTTCCCACCTCCAAACTTCACTGTTGCTATGGTGTTTTTGGTGCCATTTCTCCTCCAAACATGTTGTGTCTTATGACATCTGAAGAGTTCAGTTCTGGTCTCATCTGACCAGACTATGTTTTCCAGAATGTCATGGGTTTGTCCAGATGTTGTGTTGCAAACTTCAAACCAGCATCAACATGCTTTTTCTTCAGAAATGGAGTCTTGCGTGGTGTGCGTGCATGAAGGCCATGGCGGTTGAGTGCATTACTTCTTGTTTTCTCTGAAACAACCACCTCCATTTCTTCATGAGTTCAATACTTATTCCCTGTGTCATTTCACTATATTACACATAACTTCATTTATGGACATAAATGCTAGGATTTCTTTGTATGTGTGCATTACTTGGGTTGTTGTCGACATCTGGTGAAAATTCCGCGTCAATACAGTAGCTCTTTTAGAAATATATTTTCGGAGAAAAATGTTGACATGTTCAATACCCCCCCCCCCGTATGTTCCTGAAATGTCCAGTTTGTCACTGACGCAAACTTTACTACTGCAATGTATATATTTAGATTTTTTAAATTTATTATTCTACATTGAGTGACAGTGTATTAGGTGATTCACTAATGTCCAATGATGCAGTTAATTTGCAAATATATCATCCACAGCTGTCCATATTCTACAACAGTGATTCTCAACAGGTGGGTCCTGACCCAAAACTGGGCTGCGGACCTGTTTTCAGTGGGTCGCAGACTTTTACCTGGGCAAATGTCAGGAGCAAAAGCATGCCCAGTTCTCCCATCAAATCCTCTAGACTCCTGTCTCTGATGTTATCTCAGGTTGAAGTGGGAGCTACTTCATTTTCATGAAAGTATTTTTCAGTACCTGCAAAGTACTGCATTCCACTGCATTGCATTTTCTAACATACACATGTAAACAATTCACAATATCCAAATAATTGAAAAAAAAAAAAAAAAAAAGAAGGAAAAAAGAAAAAATTCATCTGAAATAATTCATGTTTAAAAAGATGGTCATTCAGTTAAAAAACAGTTTAAAAAAATTCTATGCAGCCAGGGTTGGTTCATCTGTGGCTATTTCATTTTAAGGTGAATTCTGATGTTGCAATGCATTATGGGTAGCAGTAACAGTTGTCAGTTGGAAAACTGTTTCACAGAGGAAAGCTGCCTATTCATGAGTAATCTTCACATCCTGTCTTAAATATGTATTTACATCTTCGAAAGCAATGGCTGTAAGTCTAATCTGTGTTCTAGTTATCTTTATATATTTTATGAGAGCTGATTTAGAGTTTGTTTTGTGAATGTGTTGGTACCAGGAATAAGCTATATCCAAAGAGCTTGTTTTGCTTGGTCTACTGTATATTAGCATAACAGTGATGCTAACAATCTAATTAGAATATGATCGCTAAAATGACTGTTATGATTCAGCTAAGGTTAACTCTAATTTGCTCTTTTTGACACTAGAAATGTTATTTGGTATATTTATTTCCCATGGAAAAGAGCTGATATGTATTTTTATTTTCTATTGTTTTTAGTTTCACTCAACCCTTTCACTGAGCCTTTCAAGCCACAGTTATAAACAGTTGTAAGCCATCAAGAAGACCTTAATAAGGGAGCAAGACGCTCAGTTTCCTGGCTCATGAAGATCGAGTTTGGCTTGCTATTGGTTTGCATCAACATACACAGTGTATCCAACACATAGTGAAAACGGTACACAATAGCAATTGAAATAACAAAAAACTAAAGGAACTAACAAGAAATAAAAATTGACAAAATTCTAATTAGTGAAATAAATTATCACATTTGAATTGGGGTTGAAAATAATGATAATAATAATAATAATAATAATAATAATAATAATAATAATAATAATAATAATAATAATAAACAAACAAAACTATCACAGACCCATAAGAGCACCTTTCCATGAACAGTGGACAAACATACAGTACCTGTCAACAGGTGTGGAAGTTTTTTTTTTTTAACATTACAGAAAACACCTGATTGACTTGAACCAATCACCTGTTACACAGGAAACCAGGTTTTTCTTTGAGGAACCTGCAACAGGAAATCAACAGCGAAAGAAACGACGCAAGAAAAAGAAGGGATCATCTACGGAGCCAAACTATAATCTTCATCTGGAATCGATGGGTGAAACTTATGAGGACTTTCTTGAGGAGTTTCGTGATCTACCAAAGTTGCCTAAGGGTTCATCAACTCTCCAGGAGAAAGATGAGTCTAATTGTGGTCTGGTGTTGGACAGTGATGATTTCCCAGCACTGCCTACAATCATATCTGAAGATCATGAAATCCCAGTTAAACTCATTTCAGAAGCTGTGGTTCCAACAAAACCAACACAAGTTCAGCTTGAAGAGACCTCCAGTCATCCATCATCAGAGACTGAAATAAATAATTCACTGCCTGAAAACCTAAATCCGTCCTGTCATCAGGCAGAAAGTCAAACATTTGAATATTCAACAGGTGTGAGACAGAACAACAACACAAAAGCAGAGCTGGACAGTCCTGAAACTGTTTTATCTGCACAGCCTCCCATCAGAAAAGCTTACCTAGATTTAACTCCATTGGTAACTAAGAATGTTGTCCAAACACCGGTTGTGCACGAGGTTCACGAATCTGGAGCAAGCTTTTCTGAGCAAGCGGCTGGATCCAACATGCTTGCCTGGATCCTTGCAGAAGAGTCTGTAAAGACCTCCACTGAGCCACCATCAGAGAACCAACCACCTGTTACACGGGAAGTCAGGTTTTTCTTTGAGGAACCTGCAACAGGAAATCAACAGCGAAAGAAACGACACAAGAAAAAGAAGGGATCATCTACGGAGCCTAACTATAATCTGCATCTAGAATCGATGGGTGAAACTTATGAAGACTTTCTTAAGGAATTTCCTGATCTTCCAAAGTTGCCTAAGTGTTCATCAACTCCCCATGAGAAAGATGAGTCTAATTGTGGTCCGTTGTTGGACAGTGATGAATTCCCAGCACTGCCTACAGTAACATCTGAAGATCATGAGAGTCAGAAAGATGACACTGCAACTGATGTTTGTAAGGGACCTCAAAATCAGAAAATAACATTTGAAGGGCCAGGATCAGAAATCCTATCTGAACTCCTTGCAAACACAAACAAGCTCAGCAAGGCTGAGAAACATGAGATGATCAAAGGAGAACATGACAAAGATCAACTGCAAATCAAACAAGATAAGAAGGGTAGGAGACGTAAACCTTTGAAACCTATTTTTGAAGTGCCTTCTCCTCAAGCACCAAACTTTGCTGAAACTTTATCAGTGAATTCTTGCAACTTCGGTCCCCCAATAACTTTCGGAGGGCCAGGATCAGAAATCCCAGTTGAACTCATTTCAGAAGCTGTGGTTCCAACAAAACCAACACAAGTTCAGCTTGAGGAGACCTCCAGTCATCCATCATCAGAGACTGAAGTAAGTGGTACACTGCCTGAAAACTCAAATCCTTCCAGTCATCAGGCAGAGAATGACACATCTGAACAACCAACAGATGCAAGTCAGAAAGACATCACAATGGAAGTCCTTGGAAAAGACACAGTCCACAGTGGACAACCTAAAATGTGCAGAGGTAAGAAACTTAAGAATGTCCAGAAAATAACTTTTGGACTGGTTCTGGGAAACAGATCTGGGACTGTTTCATCTGCACAGCCTCTCGTTAGAGATGCTGACCGATATTTAGCTGCAACAGTAATTGAGAATGTTGTCCAAACACCAGCAGCGGACCAGGTTCACAAACCTGAAACAACCATTTCTGAGCAAGCAGCTGAATCCAACATGCTTGCGTTGATCCCTGCAGAACAGTCTGTGCAAGCCTCCCCTGAGCCAGTGTCAGAAAACCAACCACCTACTGCAGAGAGTCAAACATCTGAATATCCGATAGATGTGAGACAGAAAGACATTACAAAAGCTGAGCTGGACAGTCCTGAAACTGTTTTATCCGCACAGCCTCCCGTCAGAGAAGCTGACCAAGATTTAGCTGCATTGGTAACTAAGAATGTTGTTCAAACACCAGCAGCGTACCAGGTTCACCAACCTGAAACAACCATTTCTGAGCAAGCAGCTGAATCCAACATGAATACCTTGATCCCTACAGAACAGTCTGAACAGGCCTCCACTGAGCCACCGTTGGAGAACCAACCACCTGTTACACAGGAAATCAGGTTTTTCTTTGAGGAACCTGCAACAGGAAATCAACAGCGAAAGAAACGACGCAAGAAAAAGAAGGGATCATCTACGGAGCCTAACTATAATCTGCGTCTAGAATCAATGGGTGAAACTTATGAGGACTTTCTTGAGGAGTTTCCTGATCTACCAAAGTTGCCTAAGGGTTCATCAACTCCCCATGAGAAAGATGAGTCTAATTGTGGTCCGTTGTTGGACAGTGATGAATTCCCAGCACTGCCTACAGTAACATCTGAAGATCATGAAATCTCAGTTGAACTCATTTCAGAAGCTGTCATTCCAACAAAGCCAACACAAGTTCAGCTTGAGGAGACCTCCAGTCATCCATCATCAGAGACTGAAGTAAGTGGTACACTGCCTGAAAACACAAATCCGTCTTGTCATCAGGCAGAGAATGACACATCTGAACAACCAATAGATGCAAGTCAGAAAGACATCACAATGGAAGTCCTTGGAAAAGACACAGTCCACAGTGGACAACCTAAAATGTGCAGAGGTAAGAAACTTAAGAATGTCCAGAAAATAACTTTTGGACTGGTTCTGGGAAACAGATCTGAAACTGTTTTATCTGCACAGCCTCCCGTCAGAGAAGCTGACCAAGATTTAGCTGCAATGGTAACTAAGAATGTTGTTCAAACACCAGCAGCGGACCAGGTTCCCCAACCTGAAACAACCATTTCTGAGCAAGCAGCTGAATCCAACATGATTACCTTGATCCCTACAGAACAGTCTGAACAGGCCTCCACTGAGCCACCATCAGAGAACCAACCACCTGTTACACAGGAAATTGGGTTTTTCTTTGAGGAACCTGCAACAGGAAATCAACAGCGAAAGAAACGACGCAAGAAAAAGAAGGCATAATCTATGGAGCCTAACTATAATCTGCATCTAGAATCAATGGGTGAAACTTATGAGGACTTTATTTGGCCTACAGCTCTTTATTTTCAACCAAGAATCAATGTCTACTGTAGTGCTCTAGTGGTCTTTTTCCTTCACTCCTTTACTCAACCCTTTACCCTCACCTCTCTTCTATTTTCCTACTTTCCTATCCTTTTCAAAAAAAAAAAAAATTACCCCTCCCTGGGCTGCCACCTTATCGTGGTGGAGGGGTTTGCGTGTTCTGAGGATCCTAGGGGCTATGTTGTCTAGGGCTAGATTAAGCCCCTGGCAGGGTCGCCCATGGCAAACAAGTTACTAGGGGAAAGAACCAGACAAAGCGCAGCCCACACACCCCTATGGAAGAAAACAGCACCGGAGTCCTGTGTCCCTCGCCCGGACGTGGGTCTCCGGGGCCCCCCTCTGGAGCCAGGCCTGGAGGTGGGGCATGGCGAGCGCCTGGTGGCCTGGTCGGGCTCAGCCCGAAAGGACGACATGGGCCCCCCTTCTTGTGGACCCACCACCCGTGAGAAGCAGTGGGGTCAGGTGCAGTGTGAGCTGGGCGGCGGCCGAGGGCAGGGGGAGACCCTGGAGGTCCAGCCCCCGGCTGCAGAAGCTAGCTCTAGGGACGTGGAACGTCACTTCTCTGGTTGGAAAGGAGCCTGAGCTGGTGCATGAGGTTGAGTGTTTCTGACTAGATATAGTTGGACTCACCTCGACGCACGGCTCGGGCTCTGGGAACACCATCCTCGAAAGGGGCTGGACCTTGTTCCACTCTGGAGTTGCTCCTGGTGAGAGGCGCCAGGGAGGTGTGGGCATAATCATTGCGCCCCGGCTCGGCACCTGTATGTTGGGGTTTACCCCAGTGGACGAAAGGGTAGTGTCCCTCTGCCGCCGGGTGGGGGGACGGGTCCTGACTGTTGTTTGTGCCTATGCACTGAACAGCAGTTCAGAGTACCCACCCTTTCTGGAGTCCTTGGACGGCATGTTGGAAAGCGCTCCTTCCGAGGATTCCATCATTCTGCTGGGGGACTTCAATGCTCACGTGGGCAATGACAGTGAGACCTTGAAGGGGATTGATTGGGAAGAACGGCCCCCCTGATCTGAACCTGAGTGGTGTTTTGTTGTTGGACTTCTGTGCTCATCATGGATTGTGCATTGTCCCATAATGAACACCATGTTCATGCATAAGAGTGTCCACATGTACACCTGACGTCAGGACACCTTAGGCCGTAGCTCGATGATCGACTTTATAGTCGTGTCATTGGACTTATGGCCCCTTTTCCTGGACACTCGGGTGACGAGAGGGGCGGAGCTGTCCACTGACCACCACCTGGTGGTGAGTGAGCTCAGCTAGTGGGGGAGGATGCCGGTCAGACCTGGCAGGCCCAAACATTTACTTGTTATAGTGTTGCATCGTAGTGACGTCATCAAAGCTGCTGCAGTAAAAATGTCTGTAAATAAGTACGAATCACCACAAAAAAGCTGCTTCGAGCTCACAGGAGGGGTCCGACTAATGTTTCGTAACAAAACATTGGTGAAATGAAGGAGTTTGTGGCAGATAATGCCTTATTTAGAGGCTGCGTGTGGTTGCGTGTGGTTTTTCAAAAATATTGTTTCTAATTAAAAACTCATTTATCTGAATAAAAATTACTTTTTCTATAACTTTACTTAAAAATGATGAGTTGGCTACAGTTTTGTAATTGTCAGGATGTTGGGGTCGAAACTACAGAAGAGGCCTCATCACCATCGTCACCATCGTGCAAGGCAAGGCAAGTTTATTTGTATAGCACATTTCATGTACAGGACAATTCAAAGTGTTTTTCATAAAACATTATAAGCATTACAGCGGGGTGCAAAAGGGGTGAAAAAAATTAAGAATAAAAAATTAGAAGCATGATTCAAAATTAAAAACATTAAAAACATTTAAGATTAAAAAGAGAGAATATAGAGACGTGCGGATTTTAACTTTTGAATAAAGTCTACGTAAATGAAGCTGATAACAGGTGAGTCTTCAACCTGGATTTAAATAAACGTGATAAGTGTTTCAGCTGATCTGAGGATTTCTGGGAGTTTGTTCCAGACATGTGGAGCATAGAAGCTAAACGCAGCTTCTCCATGTCTGGTTCTGACTCTGGGAACTGATAAAAGACCAGATCCAGATGACCTGAGGGGTCTAGTAGGTTCATACTCGGTCAAGAGGTCACTGATGTATTTTGGGCCTAAACCATTCAGAGCTTTATAGACCAGCAGCAGAACTTTAAAGTCTATTCTCTGATGGACCGGCAGCCAGTGTAAAGAACTAAGAACTGGACTGATGTGGTCCACTTTTCTGGTCTTAATGAGAATTCGGGCAGCAGAGTTCTGAATGAGCTGCAGCTGTTTAACTGTTTTTTTAGGTAGACCAGTAAAGACGCTGTTACAGTAGTCAAGCCGACTGAAGATGAATGCATGGACTAGTTTTTCCAGATTTTCCTGAGACATCAGATCTTTTATCATTGAGATGTTCTTCAGGTGATAGTCGGCTGATTTAGTGATCGTTTTGATGTGTTTTTCAAAGTTTAGGTCTGAGTCCATCACTTCACCCAGATTTTTGGCCTGATTGGTGGTTTTTAGGTGTATGGACTGAAGTTCTGTGACAACCTGCTGTCGTTTCTCTTTGGCTCCAAAAACAATCACCTCAGTTTTGTTTTTGTTCAGCTGAAGAAAGTTGAAGCACATCCAGTCATTAATCTTATCAATACATTTACCAAGAGCCTGTACAGGGCCCCAGTCGCCTGGTGACACTGTAATACATAGCTGTGTGTCATCTGCGTAGCTATGGTAACTAATATTGTTGTTCTTTATAACCTGGGCCAGTGGGAGCATGTAGATATTAAACAGAAGAGGCCTCAGGATAGAGCCCTGGGGAACTCCACAGGTCGTTTTTGTCCGCTCAGATGTAAAATTACCTACTGACACAAAGTACTTCCTGTTCTCGAAGTACGTTTTGAACCAGTTTAGTACATAACTAGAGAGACCCACCCACTTCTCCAGTCGTTGGAGTAATATAATGTGGTCAACTGTATCAAATGCAGCACTGAGATCCAGTAAAACCAACACTGACATTTTTCCAGTGTCAGTATTCAAACAAATGTCATTCATGTCTTTGGTCAGAGCAGTCTCAGTGCTGTGGTGCTGTCTAAAACCTGACTGGAAGACATCATAATGGTTGTTTTCTCTTAAAAAAGTCATTTAGCTGGTGAAAAACTGCTTTTTCGATGATCTTACTTAAAAATGGAATATTGGAGATCGGCCTGTAGCTGCTCATCTGTGTCTTGTCTAGATTATCCTTTTTTAGCAGAGGTTTGATCACAGCTGTTTTCAGTGACTCTGGGAAAACACCTGACGTTAGAGAGGAGTTCACAATCTGAAGCAGATCTGACTCCAAGGTCTTTGAGACCTTTTTTAAAAAAACAGTGGGCAGGATGTCCAAACAGCAAGAGGAGGAGTTCAGTTGATGCAAGATGTCCTGCAGTTCTTTGCTAGTAATGGGATAAAACTGTGTCATGGTGTTTAGACTTGGTGGACACAGTTCATGACCTGAACCTGCTGTTGATGAACCAATGGCTTGTCTAATAATTTGTTTTTTGATTTTGTCCGTCAAGAATTTGGCAAAGTCATTGCAGGCTTTGGTGGAATAAAGTTCAGGTGCTACTGACACAGGCGGGTTTGTAAGCCTGTCGACTGTAGCAAATAAGGCCCGACCATTATGACCGTTTTTAGCGATGATGTCAGAAAAATATATCATCAGCTGTAAATTATAAAAGTGAAGTTTCTCTTTATAGATGTCATAATGAACCTGTAGTTTTGTTTTCATCTGCGCTCAGCTTTCCGACACTCTCTCTGGGAAAACACCCGTATGAAGACGGTAGTTTACTGTATTTAAAAGCTCAGACTCAAAGAAAGCACATAAAGTGATGTGGGAATGGGGTATAAAGGCAGGTTGTTGGGTTAGGTTGGTAGAAAACTTGACCAAGCAACCTTTTGTCAACCAAGACAAAACTCTCCAATGTTTCTTCAGGTAAAACTGATATTACGAAGTGAAAGGCTTCCCAATCATGACGGAGGCACTTGACATTTATTGTACAGCGTTTTTAAGAAGAGAGCGGCCTGAAGTTGCTGTTCAGCAACAGAACAACAGTAAAACAGTCAAACGCAAGCCAACAGGATGGCACAGTTCCAGTTAAGCACCTTTCACAATAAACACTTCCGGGTGTTTCAAAATAAATCACTTTAAGTTTAAACAATAACTGCTCTGTACTTACGTAATAAAATCATGTTAAATCCAAACAATAATAAATAATGTAAACTGCATTTTCTAACATACACATGTAAACAATTCACACTACCCAAATAATTTATAATAATCATGTAAAATGTATTTCATGTCATGCATATATGAGAATAATTCACAACATCCTCCCAGCTCCCACCCAATGAACAACTATTCATCTGTATTGGATTAATCTTCTATTTAACATACCTCTAGGGGATACAATAACTGAACAGGCCTTCTTAATAGTATACTTGTAGTATTTTCCCGCAGTTATGAAGCAGACACCGACTCTGCTGCGGCTAGAAGAGCCGTGCAGAGTTTACTGGTGAAGGGGAAGCTGACAGCCAAAACATTCACGCTGAACAGCTTCCCACAGCTTCTGCCTCTGCTGCGGCGTCTCTTGAGTAGGGTCTATCTGCGGCTTGCAAGACAGAGGCGTGTCGTAAAGTGGGCGTGATGTCGAGTCACGCTACGACACGCCCACCAGACCTATGAGAGCACGGTAAAATCTAACCCTTCCCCTAAACCAAACAAGACCCACCCACTATGCAACACGCCCAATGTGCGACACACCCACTATAGGACACGCCCCTTGGTTGCAAGCCGCAGATAGATACACTTGCATCTCTTCCCTCCCACTGCTGCCGCCCCCACCCCCCCACTCTGACTCACGGGCATTCACAGTGAAGCACGCCAGCTGATTGGACACAGCGTTGGACGTCATCTCTCCTTTTTAAAGGGGCCGCGCTGTTGTTTGACCAGCGCTGTATACAGCAGCATTAGTCTGCTCAATGAAACATAATTCATGACAAACCACTTTTAAAAACAAACATCCACTTTTGTGCCATTTCGACTAATCGATTAATTGATTAGTTGTGCACATCCTTAATACATATATATATATATATACAGTATATACACAGACGTCCTCAAAATTATTGTGAAAAGGGTGGAAAATGAGCTCAAGCTTCAAATTTTCAATT
This sequence comes from Atherinomorus stipes, assembly GCA_023101725.1. Taxonomy (NCBI): domain Eukaryota; kingdom Metazoa; phylum Chordata; class Actinopteri; order Atheriniformes; family Atherinidae; genus Atherinomorus; species Atherinomorus stipes. Next base: position 11,703 of record JALJCO010012510.1, read on the forward strand.
TCTTTTGAAGTACTTCTTAGTTGTTGCACTGTTAGTTTAATGTTTGTGCATGTAAGCGCCATTAATTCTGTACAATCTGAGGTTTATATGAAAACATCATTTCATTTAACAAATTTGAGAAATTGAAAATTTTCCTCAATGTTGGTCACAACCTCTCGCTAAGGAGTGATGGTGGGTCTCGAAGTCAGAGCAGAGAACAACTGTTCTAGAAAACCACCTTTAAACTGGTGTCCACTGCAGTGGCCACACCACGAATCAAAGGGTTAATATGGGTCTACTATACTCACAGCTTACTGTGATGTTGACTGCACTGCTGCGGCCCTTTTCACTCTGACACCAGTACAATCCACTGTTCTCTCTGGTGGCGGTAAAGACACAACTTTCACCTGGTGACGAACACGTCTCTGTCAGATTGACAGAGAAATGCTTCAGGCTCCAGCTTACGGAGTTTGGGCACTGCACGGTGAAGGGTTCCTCTCCGAAGATCTGTCTGCTGCTGGGTGTCAGGGTCAACATGGGAGAGGGCAGCAGCGGCACTGAACAGGGAGAGGGAAAGAGGACAGCTGGCAAGTTGTTCATGTCAAGGCTTAATTCATCAATCTGTTGGCTGTAAATCCACCTCAGCGTGATGGCTGCAGAGAAATGGCTCCCCTTGGAACAAAAATGATCCAAGTACATACAGACACCTTAATGAATAAAACTGTTAGCATTTTCATGACAAATCGATTGTCAGTATGTACTTGAATACAGCCATGGAAAAAATTAAGAGACCACCCTGATCATCGGGGGGGGGGGGGGGGGGGGGGGGGGGGGGGGGCACGGGGGGGGGAAAAAAAAAAAAAAAAAAAAAAAAAAAAAAAGAAAAAAAAAAAAAAAAAAAGAAAAAAAAAAAAAAAAAAAAAAAAAAAAAAAAAAAAAAAAAAAAAAAAAAAAAAAAAAAAAAAAAAAAAAAAAAAGAAAAAAAAAAAAAAAAAAAAAAAAAAAAAAAAAAAAAAAAAAAAAAAAAAAAAAAAAAAAAAAAAAAAAAAAGAAAAAAAAAAAAAAAAAAGAGAGAAAAAAAAAAAAAAAAAAAAAAAAAAAAAAAAAAAAAAAAAAGAAAAAAAAAAAAAAAAAAAAAAAAAAAAAAGAAAAAAAAAAAAAAAAAAAAAAAAAAGAAAAAAAAAAAAAAAAAAAAAAAAAAAAAAAAAAAAAAAAAAAGAAAAAAAAAAAAAAAAAAAAAAAAAAAAAAAAAAAAAAAAAAAAAAAAAAAAAAAAAAAAAATAACAGTTATGCAATCGAGTACCAACTGTGGTGTGAATCATGTGACTAAAAGAGACAGAAAAGAACATCTAGAATACCTAAAAGCTGTTTTTGGCAGTACAATGACATGGCTATTGATATAAGAACTTAAAGACCAACATCACCTATCAAGAAAAGCATGGAAAATAACTTGATATCAGTTCTTAAATTAAATTCTTATGAGCTCTTTTTGTTGTTGTCTTTATATTTGTCCAGACAAATGTACCTTTGGTAGTACCAGGCATTAAAATGAACAAGAAACACAAGAAAACACGGGTGGTCTCTTAATTTTTTCCATGACTGTATTTAAGAAAAACACAAAAGCAGCTGCAGATACGCGGTACATTAGAAATCAACCCTGGATTATACTACATGCTGTTGTGAGTTGTCTCATGTATATCGGTAGAAACTTGATAGCTCGCTGCAGGAGTTGTAGCAGCTGCTGCTCACCTGACACATTAAGCATAACCGGAGCTGCAGTAGTGGTGGTATTACTCTCCTTTTGCTCTGCCTTGCAATAGTAGCAATCCGTGTCCTCTCTTTTTACTCCTGTGATGGAGTAGCTGTCTCCAGAGGCCAGGTGTCTTGGGTCCATAGTCGAAGCATTGTGTGAATTGTCTCTGTACCACTGATAGTCCCAGGCAGAAGTGGAATTGGACTCCACTCTGCAACGCAGAACCACATACTCACCGAAGTAGAATATGGGCCCTGGAGGCCACACGGACACAGTGGTCAGTGGAAGTGCTGCAGGGACAGGAAAGCTTTATTACAGCTTTGCTCAAGCATGTTTTAGACATGCTGCAGATGTGTGCGCCGCAGGCTTCATGCGTTCAGCAGCTGTCATACCTTTATGTGCAGCAATGTGGAGACTAAATGCTGCAGCACCTGAAATACAAAGCAGCTGCTTTTATTCCCACAAAAACACACAAATCTGTTCATAACTAGCCAGTTTGTTCCACACAATGATGCCATAAACGCAGCAGGCAGCTGGGATCATTCCCACACGGTGACATCCTCACAGGCAATCTGAATACAGCTTACAGCAACATGATTGTGTCTGTGAAACACATCAATCCCCTGCCTGCTACGACGTCACTTCGAATCCCATCTGAGCTGCTTTTTCTTTACCTCACACACACAATCGTAGTGCTGCCTCAGTGTGTCAGAGAGCCGAGCTTCCGATTCCTTAATGAGACAGTTTAGACTGTTATCCTCCCCGTGGGAGCAGAAGGAATGTACACATATTTGCTGTATTCTCCTGCTAGACACCCACACTGCAGAGCAGAGCAACACAGTTTTACTAGATCATATAGTTTGAATCATAATTCAAGCCTGTCAGGGACTGGAATAGCCAACACAGTGATTTGGCAGCTCTGTCCAAATCATTTCCATTAGCCTCATTCAGATTTTGGCTGGTGTGCATCATTCCAATTTAGCACTCTCTGAAATTTCCAGTTTCAGGCTAACAGCTAGTAAAATTTATAACCCTGCAAACCATACTACTGATATCTGCACTGAATACAGCCAAAGAGCCAAGCTTTGGGTCAAAATGCAAAAGCTACTTAAAGGAATTGAACTTTTTTCTTTTTAAAAAATACACAAATATTTCTTGTAGGTTTGCCCAGCAGAAACCTGTCAGCAAGGTGCTGTCTGTGCACTGCAAAAACTCAAATCGTAGCAAGAATATTTTTCTAATTTCTTGTAAAAATATCACATCACACTTAAAATAAGACAAAATTACCTAAAGAGAAACATTTTCGTGAGAAATAGGAACTTGTTTTAAGGCAAAGCATCTTATTTCAAGAAATCTTATCAAGAAAATTTTGTTTGTTCTATTGGCAGAATATTTTTGCTTATTACAAGCAAAAAAAAAAAAAAAAAATCTTTTTTAAAAACTTATTTAAAGAGTGGTCAAGATTCTTTTGCTTGTAATATGCAAAAAAAAAAAAAAAAAAAATCTGCCAAGAACAAGCAAAATTTTCTTGACAAGATTTCTTGAAATAAGCTGCATTGCCTTAAAACAAGTTCTTTTATCTCACTGAAATGTTTCTCTTTAGGTGATTTTGTCTTATTTTAAGTGTGATGCCATATTTTGACTAGAAATTAGAAAAATATACTTGCTAAGATTTGAATTTTTGCAGTTTGGTACTCACCCAGCAGCAAGGAAACAAGGAGGACGTTCATGTTGAGGACTGAGTCCAGAAATAGACGTGAAACTTCACTGTTGATCAAAATAGAACAAAAACAAAGAAAAGCTGTTTATTTTAGTATCTAACTGATGGATATTTCAAAGGTCCAGCGCTGTTTTGTGGAGGCTGCTTCATGTTAGAGGCTACGAGGCAGAGAACAGCGGTTTGTGTGGATGAGGGACTGTCGCAGCAAACCGATGACAGAGATGCTCATCTTGGTGGAGACATTTCCTTCCTCTGTGGACGAGTTAACAAGCAGAGCCATCTGACGACACAGCTGAAGTTTTTAAACAACAACACAAGTTTGTCTGTTACTTATGTGACCTGACAGAATCGCTGTGAATCTTCCAGTAAGTTAAATGTTTTTCCGTAGCTCTGTCTCAAAGGTTTCTGCTGGTGTTTTCTTTTCATAACCCAAATAAACTGCAGTCCTGCATTTTCCCATCTTTATGTAGTCACTCAGGTTGTTGATTGTTTTTCTTATCTTTTGTTCACTCTTTTTACATCATTTTTTTTAGACTTGCTTTGGCTGATGTAGACGCTCATCTCTCAGGGAGCACTTCTTTTTACTTAGCATAATAGAGACACATAAAAGCAAATCCTCTGTGTGCTAGTGCTTACCCACTGGCACAGCTCAGCAGTCTGGTCTTGACTGAAATATTTCAAGAGTTCTGATTTGGCATAAAATATGGATTAGTGGCCTAGATTATCTCAAGACTTTTCTAAAAGTACCACTAACAAGTAAGCTCTGTAAAATGAAAAGGCAATGCAGAACCTGAGGTCCGTGCTGCATTTACTGTCACCTTCAGATGATGACCTTAATGATCCCTTGACATTTCCAGTGCTCCTCCTGCCGGCAGGCGCTTGTTGTTTTGACTGAAATGTCTTGACAGCTATTGTAAAGGTGGGATAATTTTCTTGACCCTCATTAAAATGAGCTGTAAAAAGCCTTCACTTTTCATGGCATCAACAGTGGGTCAATACGGCAGCATGTCAAGTTTGATTTGTGGCCATTTACTTCCTCTCCTGGCAGGCTCGGCTGTGCATGAAGGGCTTTGTCTTCCATGAATGAGCACCCTGGTCACCATCTATGCAACAGTTGTGACAGCATCTTGCTAACTTTTTAAATAGTGACGTTTTTCGGTTATAGAGAGTCTGAGCTGCATGAAGTATAGCTAATTTTGACCCATTTCTGGAGGTGCTGAAGCACCCCGAAATTGAATCCCAGCAAGATTTGATGTCGTCTACAGACGTCCTCAAAATTATTCATACCCTCCAATTAAAGAAGGAAAAAAAAAATCATCTGTCAGTGAAATAAGTTGAAATTGATAAAGGAATAATTAATATAAATTCTTTGAAATTCATGACACTGATTTTGAATCGTGGTTCAACAGAAATATTAAAAACAAAGAGACAAAAGAATAAAACAAGTAACCAAACATGATGGGACTCCGAAGCTAAACTTTTTATTGAGCAACACTTTGAGGCAATAACTAAAATCAGGCGTTTTCTGTAACGCTCAAAGAGACTTTTACACCTGTTGACAGGTGTTTTGGTCCACATTTCACAGGAAAGGTGCTGTAATGTGTCTGGCCAGTTTAAAAAAAAAAAAAAAAATTACTACCACAATTCAAAAGCAACATTTTATTATTATAATTTTTTTATTTTTTTTTATATATTATTAGTTTCTTGTTATTTTAATTATTGTTGTGAATTTAGCCTTTTCTTTAAATAGAGGGTGTCAATAATCTTGAGCACGACTGTGTGTGTATATATACATATATATGTGTGTGTGTATGTAAATATAAATAAATATAGATATATAATAAAAAAGTAATAAAAAATTGATAAACAATAATAATATTATCAATAATAATAAATTAATTTATGGTTTTTAATTAATAACTTAGTTATTAATATTTAAATAAATGATAATATTAGTAGATAATAAATAAAAATATATAAATATATATTTATGTATATAAATATATATAAACTGTGTGTCCTTTACAAAATTAAAAAGTGTAAAAAAAATACTATATTTTGCTGAAATTTAATAATTTCACCACAAAAATACAGCAACCCCCAGCACCTGTAATAACTTTGTTTATTTAGGCTGGATGATTAAAATCTAAATCTAAGGTTTGAAAATAATCAGCAACTTTATAAATAAGGAGGAAAAAGTGGGTTCTGGTGGATCTGGTTCACTGTTGGAACGAGATGCAGCTTCTATCACAGATCTCTTGATAATCAGTCGTAGACTTTCCCAGATAGAGTTTTGTTAATATTTTCACAAATGTGGGAGTGAAACTGTGTTAACTGTACAGAAAAATGAAATTTATCTTGCTTGGCCCGTTAACTCTCTGGGTGCTCAGCACCCCTAAACGTCTCATCGTCTCTGGCATGCAGTCACATTGAACATATGACATGCGTCAGATATAGCTGATTTAAAAAGAAGTAGAAGTAGACAAATACATTTGTACAGCACATTTTACTACAAAGCATTATGCATCAAGGTGATGCATAAAAACAAGTCATTATAAAATAAAACACACAAAAGGAAAAAAAAACCAAGAAAAAAAATTTAAAAATAACAAAAAAGTTCCAAAATAACAGAGGAAGAAAGACTCAAGGAACAATAAATAAAAATATAAAATGGGAAGCCCTCCCCCCCCGCTATACAAAACCCGGAAAAGATAAGCGAAAGGTCAGGTGATCAGGAGCCTGCACCACTTCTGGCAGAAAAAGGAGGAACTTTTTCATGCCCACATCTGTACTTAGCACTAAAAACAGGGCAGCAGCCATAAAGTGAGACTAGAACTGGACCTGATGTGAAACTATCAGTTTTGGTTCAGAGCCTGGCTGATGCATTTTTGGACCACCTATGGACAGAATACAGAAGAATGAGTAATACAGGAAAATAGTAGCTGTTGGGTGTCAGCGGGGAAGAGGAGGGGGTCAAAAAGAGGACAGTCAGGGCGCTTTAATTCGCAACAGCTGCAAATTGTTCATGTTGAGCTACAGTAGTCTAACAGAGAGAAAATGAGTTTCCAGGAAGTTGGCTCACTGATAGTGTTGGTTTCATTTGCACAACATTTCTCAGAGGAAACAATTCTGAATGACTTCTGTTATCAGAGGGTTGAAATTCAATTACTGATCAAAGACTCCTGGGAGTAGTTGTGTAACGAGGAAGGAGGCTGAGCTAATAAACAGACTGACCTAAACAGTCTAGGGCCTTTTAAAGTGTTCTGTTTTCAGATAAATCTACCAGATAAAGTCATGAAATAAATAATTACTTCAGTTAAATCTTTTTTTTTTTTTTTTACTCCCTGGACTCTCATCCATGATGCAGAATCTTGGCATTATTTCTGTGTCTGAATGAAATAACAGAGAAGAAACTCAGCTGATCTGTGTGCAGCCTGTCCATCCATCCGTTGTCTACCTCCTGCACGGTTGCAGGAGGGCTGGAGCTTTTTCTTTTATTTATTTAATCTTTATTTAACCAGCAGGTCCCTGAGATTACACAGTGAGTATGGAAAGTATTCAGACCTCTTTAAAGTTTTCATATTTTGTTTCATTGCAGCCATTTGCCAAAATAAAAAAAAAAGGTAATTTTATTTTTCATTAATGTACACTCAGCACTGCATCTTGACAGAAAAAACAGAAATGTTGAAATTTTTGCAAATTTATTAAGAAAGAAAAACTGAAATATCTCATGGTCATAAGTTCTGGTAACTACCAGAACTGACACAGACAAGGTAACATTAGCTGGAAGTTTGCCCAATAACGCTTTATAAATGAACCGATGCTGTGGTCCACATGTAGTTAGTGATGTCCAGCCCACTAGATCATAGAGAATGCAGAGGCAATTGCGAAATTTTGCATTTGTAATAAACCATAATGATGAACAGAGTCCAGTTTCTGCAAAACAGAATAAGCTGCATGAATGTACAGTACAGTATGTCACCGTAATCAATCACAGACAGAAAAGTAGCTTCCACAAGTTTTTTCTTAGCTCAGAAAGAAAAGCAAGATTTGTTTCTAACATAAAAAACAATCCTCACTTTAAGCTTCCTGACTAAAGTTGTAATATGTACATTAAATGAAAGCTTGTCATCTATCCATATACCCAAGTACTTGAAAGAAAGAAACCTTTCAATGGTTTTACCCTTAGATGTAAAAATTGCAAGATCTCCAGGTGAATGTGACCTAGCTTTCGAAAAGACCATGAACTTTGTTTTCTGAGTGTTTAAAGGCGGGGTGGATGATGTTTTCCAGGAGCATTTTTTACTACAGTATATTGCTTAAAATCTGCTTCACATCCCAATTGCAGACAATTCATTAAATGCTCTGACACAAAAATTTTGTCACTTGTGGAATATACAGGACCGAAAAAAACCCATCCAATTGTCTTGAACGGCCCGATCCTATTGATTGAATGATGATATGTCTATCAAACTCAAAGGCCGTTTGTCGTCCGTCTGTCCATCCGTCCATCCCCGTGTCCCCATGGTTGGTGGCATGGTTTTGGGTGGGTGTTTTTTTTAAAAATGTAGCTTGCTCAAACCATTTTTCCAGTATCCCCTATCCTGCCTTTAAGACCAATTTTAAGTTCAACAGTGACATTTGTAAAGACTGAAATGTAGTTTGAAAGTCTTGCACCGCCCCTGCTACAGAGGGAGCATGAGTATAAATAACTGTATCATCAGCATATACAGTAAATGTATTTTTGCTTGCATGTTCTTTCCCAGATCTTTGATAAAAATTGAAAATAAAATAGGCCATAAAATGGTAACCTGACTCCCGCCACCTGGTATTTGCAATACCATCTGGGGAGGGAGTTAACCCGATGTCATTTCAAATTAGTCTTTTTTTTCTAAAACTCTTGCATGTGATTGGATAGAAGATCTGTCCGTCATCTTGACTGACACGCTACTTCAGCCACTCACGTTGAACCGAATGACGCAACCCGTGACGCAACTCAGAGCGACACCAGAGCCACCACGCATAGAGGATCGAGTTATCAAAACATGTTATCAAGCTCAAAAAGCTTCAGTCAAACAACATGGCGGCGGCGGCGACAGCTAGTACGAGCGGTGTACAGTCTGTGAACGACTTTTGTCGAATGTGCAAAGAAAACACTGAAATAACTGACTGACTACACTGCTGTCGCCTGTGCTTCTACATCACATCCGGCCAAAACGCCGCCCATCCTTCAAAAGTCCCACCCGCGATTAGTGATTGGCTCCTATTATTCTCTAACCAGACGAAATCACCTATAACTGTCGCCTTACTCAGATGGAGTGCGTGAGGAAAGGGAACGCCCCCGCGTGTACTTGTTGAACGCACCCAGATGATGTAAATCAGGTTAATAAAATGGATCCCTGAGGGACACCTTTGGATATTTGAAGAAATCAGATATGCCCCTTTGCATAAACACACTGGGAGTGATTTGTGAAATTATTTTGGAGACACTGTACAGCCTTGGGACTAAAACCAATAGATCTTAATTAGTTTAATAACAATACATGGTTGTTAAACTAACCAGGCAGCCCCACCATAACAATACATGGTGGGGCTGCTCAATGGCGTGGTGGTTAGCACCGCAGCCTCACAGTGAAAAAGTTGCTTGTTCGATTCCTGGCTGGAGAGGGGGTTTGAACAATTCCAACAGTGGCCTTCATGTGTGGAGTTGCATGTTCTCCCTGTGTATGCGTGGGTTCTTTCCGGGTACTCCGCCTTCCTCCCACCATCCAAAAACATGCATGTTAGGTTAATTGATCACTCTAAATTGTCCCTAGGTATGAATGTGAGTGTGAATGGTTGTCTGTCTCTCTGTGTTGGCCCTGCAACAGACTGGCGACCTGTCCAGGGTGCAGTGTTGTATAATAACTGAGTAAAAATACTTTGTTACTTAAGTAGTATTTTTTTTATATTTGTGCTTTACTTTACTACTTCTTTTTCTGATTACTTTTACTTTTACTTCACTACATTTTCCGAGAAAAATCAATACTTTTTCTCCATTACATTTACATGAGCATCTTAGTTACTCGTTACAAAATAAAAAGGAACATAAAAGCCAATGTAAAATCTTTGTTTTGTTGTAGTGGGACTAGTAGCAGCCTTGTGCAGCTGTCTGTGAAGCTAAACACACCTTTACCTGCCTCAGCAGCAGGTGAAAGGCTGTTCAGCATCGCTGGTCTGGTCTTCAGTCCAAGAAGAGTCAGACTGAGTTCTCACCATTTTGAGAAACAACTTCTTTTGAGGTTGAACAAAACATTTTTTATGGGTTCAGTTATGACTGGATGGACAGTTCAAGTGCTGTCACACTGCACTCATGTCAAAGTTCAACCAATCAAGTTCTTTGTTTGTTTGCATCACCTCCGAGCACCAAGAGTTTATTAGGAATGATTTAATATTGAATGCACGTGGGTATGAATGTTGATAGGCATGCATGCAGGTCTGTAAGGATGTGTTTGTGTGTATTGTATTTTTCTATATGGTGGGTTGATTAAGGAGGTATTGAAACTTCTTAAAACTTTGCAAATTAAAACTTAAAAACTAAATTAAACAGAAATAAAGAAAATGTTAAACTCAAGTTTCTGATTGCGTTTAATTAACAGTACTTTTTACTTTTGATACTTAAGTACAGTAAATACTAGCTACTTTTTTACTTTTACTCAAGTAATATTCTAGCAGGCAACTTTCACTTTTACTTGAGTCATTTTCCAGTAAGGTACTTTTACTTTTACTCAAGTATAGCTTTTAGGTACTTTATACAACACTGCCAGGGTGTACCCCGCCTCTCGCCTGATAGTAGCTGGGATAGACTCCAACAACCCCCGCGACCCTGAATTGGATAAGCGGTACAGAAAAAAATGACATACAATACATGGTCAACAGAATCAAATGCCTGGGACAGATCAACAAATAAGGCAGCACAGAGCTGCTTTCTGTCCAAGGCACCAATGATCTCATTTAGCACAATTGTGGCTGCAGTAATGGTGCTGTGGCCAGTTTGAAAGCCCGACTGGAAGTCATTTAAAATTTTTTCAGCAGCTAAAAACTTTTCTATCTGCAAATTTATAAGAGATTCATAAATCTTAGCCAAAATGGACAGTTCGGAAATTGGACAGTTGTTATTTAAGGGAGAAGGAGAACATACTGTAGGCAGCTTTCCAAATTTTTGGGATGGAATTTGAGAGAAGACTGAAGTTAAAAATATGAGCAATAGGCAGAGCAATAATATCAGCTGCCACCTTTAAAAGATGAGGATCTAGATTGTCTGGACCAGTTTTTTCTGGTCAATATCTCTAAGCCTTCAACACTTGAATAACTGAGAGGTTTAAACTCAAAGTGATTCAGAGCTCCAAAAGCAGGATAGACCGTGGTTGTCAAGTATAGCCCAGCCTGAATAAAATGTTTGTTAAACTGACTGACCATGGATGCATGGACCATGTCTTTTATTTCATCTGAACCAATGAGAATTTGTTCCAGAAGGGAAGAGGCCGTACAGTAGGTGTACTTGATTCTGATTTAATGGGCTACATGCACGGTTCCACTACTTCCTGAACTTCAGAGAGCACCTTTGCTTCCTGTCTTTCATTATTGGACAAACTGATTAATCCAGGTGTGTTTGGCCAGTTATTGAGATCAGACACACCTGGATTAATCAGTTTGTCCAATAATGAAAGACAGGAACCAAAGGTGCTCTCTGAAGTTCAGGAAGTAGTGGAACTGTGCATATAGCCCATTGCTTTCCAAAACTTTGATGGATTGTTCAAGTTCTCTGTAACCAACTTTAGATAAAACTCTGATTTTGACTTTTTGATCATCGAAGTACACTTGTTCCTTCGGGTTCTAAATGCTGTCCAGTCAGCAGCAGAGTTTGAGAATCTAGCTTGTGGCTATAACTCATTTCTTAAACAAATAAGCTCTGAAAGACTGTCTGAGAACCAGGGATTATGCACACCACCAATTCTAAACTTCTTGATTGGTACATGTTTGTTAGTGATAGACAGGAAAATTGTGTGAAAATATTCCCATGCCAGATCCACATCTGTGATCAAAGAAACTCTGCAAGATCACCGTGAAACAGGTCATGCAGCTTAATTCAGCAGCTACTGGATGACAGCTTCATTCTGGACGGCTTGCCAGTCCACGTCAGCCTCTCCTTTAACATCAACTGAACAGACAAGAGGTTCTTCTGGAGAGTAAAAGTAAAGTGAAAGCTATCATTTTTCAGCAGTTATAAAACATAATATATGGCAATGTGACACGTTGTTATTGTATCTTGATAATAAATCACTTAATTTACGACCTGAATCCATGCACAGCAAATATCTATTGTGCACATCAAGTCGTCAATCACTGTCACAGGTATGTCTGAATAACACATAAAAGTGAACTATGCCTGAAGCACATAAGTTGCATGTGTGTGTGCATTTGATAGATTGATGAACCCATTAATGTTAGATCAGGAAAAAAAAGATGTTTGACTCATACAAGTAAATCACAAGAGATGCATCTTTTGTTAATGATGTGTCAGAGCATCAAGAGGTGAACAAAAAAATCTAGTTACAATGCAAAAACCCCACAGTGCTAGCTCATCTATACCAGTGAAAGTAAGATAAGATTATAGCAGGAACTGTGCGACTCAATTTTCTTTTTCTTTTTTTTAGCTCGTGCGCTTTGTGCGCTCGCATCATGACAAGAGCATGCTCTTTTCTGACTGATTTTTTTTAATCTCGTACACATTCATAAATGCATAACGTAACATATCAGACACATTATGTGATATACAGCATGTAATAGGCTACATTTATTTTCAGGTTAAGTACATCTGTGGGAGAGATAACATCAGAACAATAATAACAACAACTTCAACATAACTGAGGTGCTTTCTCTGTTGTGAGAAAGAATACGTTGAGTTTCCTTACTTCCATTTTTACTTGTTTGCTGAAGGACTTACCACATATAAAATAAAATAGGTTAAACCATTGTCCACCTTAACTTGAGACTAATCCTATTTTTAATCTAACAGGTACCAGACTAGTTAGAAATAGACTACTGTGTCAATCATAGTATCATATTCTGTCACTCAGTGTATGTGATTCCTCTGCAGAATGACATTGACCCTTCAAATGATCAACATTTACAAAGTTAATTGCATACTGATCATCATAAGTAAAGCATAAATAAATCTAACAGCATCACCTGCATGTTTGGTTTGTACACTGTAAAAAAAAAAACAACTTAAAAAACAGCAATATTCTGGCAGCTGGGGCACCAGAAAAATACCATAAAATTACAGAGAAAAACTTTCTCATAAAAATACAGTTCATAACTTTGCTTTTACATTAAATCTTTGTGGTTTTTTTTTGTTTGTTTGTTTTTTTTTTTTTTTGGCATTTTAAGGTTTATGAAGGACGTTAAGATGTATAATAACAAAAAAGTCACCTAGACGTACGGTAGAAACTGTTAATATTACTGTTGCCAACTCTTCAGGGAGACTATTGGCTGGTCCAAAGTAGCCTGGTACACCAGCCTGACTAACGCCATGTATGAGATACACGGCAAGTCAGTCTGGGCTCCCTCCATTGGAGAATGATTCCACTCCGGTAAAAAACTGACCGGACCAATCACAGCGCAGCAGTAGAATTATTAACAGATGAACGTTAAACTCCTCCGACGTCTCCACCGCTGTTTCTGCTCTGTTTTGGTGCGTAACTAACAGCTTCCGGGTCATAGTCACATGACGTGCGACACAAACGCTTTCTCATATTAGTAGTTCAGCAATAAACAATGCTGACATGTAACAGAGTATTTATAATAATAAAACCAAACATTCTATGTTAATATACACAAGAAAACTACATTAAATAGAGAGGGAAAAACGTGTAAACGCTGACTTCCGACGTCGCCATAGAAACATAGCAACAGAGTGCCGAGCTACGCCAGCTACAGTCACTTCTAATTGGTTCTCTCCGGTTCACTTTCCTCCTGTTAGTCCCGCCTCTCGTCTCGCATTGGAAATCAGTCTCCATCGGAGGGAATCCAGACTGACTTGCCGTGTATCTCATACATGGCGTTAGTCAGGCTGGTGGACCAGGCTAGGTCCAAAGACCACCACTGCTGCATTAAAGGGACATTGTGTAATCGCGAGCAGCTCCCACGTATTTTTTTTCCCCCTCTTTTTTCTGTTTTTTTTTCCTTTTCTATTTTTTTTTTTTTTTTTGCTCTTCTCTACTTGTCCTGTCCAGCATCAAAGCAAGCAGAATGGAAATCTGATTGCTTTATTTTGTTGAACAGTTTTTCTTTACAAAACGGAGCTTTATGAACATAAGGCTCCACTTGATATCCTGTTTATTCATTTTATTTTATTTCTTTAATTAAACATTTGTCTATAACAGCATTCCATACCATACTGCTGGGCTTGAAAAGGGAGAAATGAAAGTTAACAGAGTTAATGATAGGAAGTGGAACAGAGAGAGAGTAAGGAAGAGGAAGAGAGAGAGGAGAGAAAACATGAATCCACTTACACAGTTCACTGGTACATCTGTACAGCGATCCCTAAACAACATTCCAAGGTCTCTGTCGGAAAACAAAACAAGCAATCCCCTACAGGAGGACCTGCAGGTGGCTTAAATATCCTCAGATCATACAAACACACGCAGAACTACGCAGAGAAGAGGTACAACCTAGTCATCGCAATGGGAAGCAGTGTCACAGTGTCAACATGCATAATAAAGGGTGCTCCGTGGTGATACAGTCATGCAGATGCAGCCTCGTCTCTGCAAGGAGGAGGAAGCCCGCAAGGCTCACGACCCAGGCCCCCAGCAGCCACCCAGAGGCCCAGACCCCCCCCCCCCAAAAGAACGGACATGCATCTCCCAAAGGGCGGCAAAAGGCGGCCCCAGCCAGAGCCCCCCGCAGTCTGGGGGTCCAGGCCCCAGCGGACCAAGACCAGCAGCTGCCGACCCCGCCGGGCGCCCCCCCAGGCAGAGACAGCGCTGGGCCCAGGGCCCAAGCGCCCAGGAGCAGTCCCCCCCCCCACCCGACCCGGGCAGCCCAACCGAAGCCGAGAGGGACCCAACTGCAGTCACTGTACGTCGCCATGTATCCAATCCAAGCTGGAAGTCCCATTCGGAAGTTTCTTTTTCATGTAACTTACTAAAGTCTGACCCTGACCCTTCTCCTAACCCCAACCACCCGACTACACTATACACATCTGTTTGCAAGCCGCAGATAGATACTCTTGGCGGTATTCAAATAACTTCCGCATGAGACTTCCTGTATGGATTGGATGTATGGCGGCACCCTAGTCTGTCATCGTAACCGCAGTTAGGTTCTCTTGCTGCTGACTGCAGGAGCTTTTCCAGCTCTGGTGCTGCCGACAGTCAGAATCTGCTCCCTTTTCCATCTTTGTAAAAAGTTCAAAAATCACCCATTCCCATATTCCACTTCCCAGCTATTCACATTCAGTAAATGACTATTTTTATATGCATTGGCTATGTTCGTATAACAACAAATGTTCTTAATCTCTATGGGATTTTAAATAAAATCTCATATAGCCTAAAGAATTCAGCATTCATACCATGAATTATCTTGCTTTTATGTTGTTAACCATCTTCCAAAATTTGTAATATCCTTTTTTACAACTTTAAACTTTTGTTTTATTAAGTTAGTTTTATCTATCAGCTCCTCCTTGTTAAGCTAGTGGTGCTGGATGCTCTGTTGTCCCACCTGCTCCTTTAGGCTACTGACAAACATGTCGGTTTTCCAGAACTTTGCTGCATCTTTGGCCTGTCCTTTTTTTTTTTTTTTGTGTGTCTCCTTTTTAAGACTCTCCTCTCTGGTCCAGCTTTTTTTTTTTTGGCCAGTCGATCTTGCTCCATTTTGTGTCTGCAAAGGTCTGGGAGGAAGGGTGTCCAGCATTGTCACAGACATCCTGACAGAAAGAGGAGGGTGTGTTTGTTTCTGTCCAACGTTGCTACGTTGTGTGAACTTCAGTGGGGTAGATGCCCTGATGAGCCGCATGACGGATGTTTATTTAGATATCAAGCACGACTTGACCCTCTGCAATCACTGAGCAGGCCGCTAAGAAACATCCCGGTGCTCCTGATGGTCAGTCCTCCAGTCGGATAAGTTGCTTTGCGTAGCAAATGAATGAAGAAAGTTTTCCTATACTTGTTCTATTGGCAGAAAAAAATAAATAAATAAAACTTATTTTAAGAGTGGCCAAGATTTTTTTGCTTGTAATAAGCAAAAGAAATTCTGCCAATAGAACAAGTAAAATTTTCTTGATATAATTTCTTAAAATAAGATGCATTTATGCATTTAAAACAAGTTCCCATATCTCACTGAAATGTTTCTCTTTAGGTGATTTTGTCTTATTTTGAGTGTGATGAGATATTTTGACTAGAAATGAGAAAAATATACTTGGTAAGATTTTCGTTTTTTGCAGAGCACTGTGATCTGAAACAGTGTCTCAGTGAGATAATTTCACTTAATATGTGTATAAAATAACCAATTTCAGGGTTCAGTTACTAAGTAAGAAATAAAAGACATACTCTCATAACATTAAAATTAGATTAGATCATCACATTAAATACTGTTTTTGCAGTGTAGTGATGGTTGTGTGTGAAAATCGCAGTAAATCTGCAGTTTCTGAAATACTCAGATCAACAACCATGCTATGTTCAAAGTCACTGAAATCCTCTTTCTGATGCAGTTTGAACTTCAGACGTCGTATTGACCATGTCTACATGACTGGATGCATTAATCTGCTGCCATGTTTTGATAAGTAATTTGTGTGTTCAAAGCACATAAGTTGGTGCACCTAGTGAAATGGCCTCTGAGTGTATTTATCTTTTTGTCCAAGCCAAACTGTCTGGTATAAACATAGCAATGATTGCATGTGAACACATTGCATTAATCTGATGAACCACTTACATCTGCTTTGCTTCAGCATGTTTACAGTTTTGTCAACAACAGACTGGAAACATAAGCGTTAAGCTCAAAGTGTAAGTCGAGCTGCTGAGTGTTCGACATGGTTTATTGAGGAATTACAGATTTTTAACACAATTAAAATAAAAACCATCTGAATGTGGTTGGATAACAGCAGATTCAGCTGTGTTCTGACATTGTAGACTTTACCTTGGCCGGTTCTTGTTGCCAGATTGTGGCAGGTTCAGAGTATGCAGAGTTTGGATGGAAAATAAGCACATTTAGCTGCATTTGGAACAACAGCTGTGTGATGACCTGAAGCTGTGGTAGGCAGACGGACCAGCATGTTTGGACACTTATAGGGGCGTAATGCTGGATTTGATCATGAAGGCAACTGTCGGTTTATAGTATTTTATAAGCATGACTATTTTGATGAGAGCCTCTGTTTTTACATCCCTCTCTTCTTTTGTGCTGGGTAACATTTCCTGGGATTATATAAGACCTTAAAGAGATAGTACACCCACAGAATGGTGGTGGTGGGGGGTGTTTTGTTATCCACCAACTTTCATATAATGGAGTTCACCGGCGCTTAAAACAAAAAGGTCCATAAAAGTCCACAAAAACTTGTCAATATTCCTCCAAACTGCTCGTCCAATGTAATCCACGTGTCCTGAGTGGGTAGCGTCCAGAATTTACTGGAAACCACATCATTTAGTATCTTTTTTATAGCTAGACAAGAACATCTACTTGGAGGTGTGCCCATGCAAGTTCACGACACTATGAAAGCAGCGGCGTTCAGGGCCTACTCTGCCAATAATGCAAGTGTAGAAGAAGAAATTTGCTGTTTATATGAGTAGGGTCTATCTGAGGCTTGCAAGACCGAGGCGTGTCGTAAAGTGGGCGTGTCGTTGAGTGACGTCACTCTACGAAACGCCCACCAGACCTATGAGAGCAGGTAAAATCTAACCCTACCCCTGACCCTTCCCCTAAACCTAATGTGGTCGTTGACGGTCCTGTCACTATGCCTCCGGTTGATCATGCGCGCTGGCTACTTGGCCAAGGGGACGTCCCTTCGGCTGACTGGTTAGCATGCATGACTTTCACCCGGGAGTCTGGGAATCAAATCTCGCCCGGCCCTCCTTGGTCCTGTCACACTAACAAGGTCCACTATGCAACACGCCCACTACAGTAGGACACCCCCCTGGGTTGGAAGCCACAGGCAGATACGTACTTGCTTTACATTGTGCTGAGAGCGACCGAGCTACGGACAAACACAAGAGAGGTTGGCTATTGATTTGAAACAAGAAAGAAAGAAATCGTGAACTCGTCTGGTTTGGTCTGCCGCAGCTTCCGTAGTGTCGTGAACTCACATGGATGTATGGACGGGGACGTATGATGTTCTACTGTTCAGGCTATAAATGATGTGGATCGCAGTAAATTCTGGACGCTACCCACTCAGGACACTTGGATTACATTGGACGAGCAGTATGGAGGAATATTGACACGTTTTTGTGGACTTTTATGGACCTTTTTGTTTCGAGCGCCGGTCACATCCATTATATGAATATAGGTGGATATCGAACCCCCCCCCCATCTCCGGCTGCATTTGAGATATTTAAAAAGTGCTCCAGAGTCTTGCTCAGCATGAGGGTGGGTATGAATCATTCTGTGGGTGTACTATTCCTTTAACATTCGTGCCGTGACGTAGGGTTATTTCAGTTGAGGTTTCATCAGCATCTTTGTTTACATTTTTAGGAACTTTTGTGTTCTCACAGGTCGACTAATTCAGCCTCATTCAGTGATCCCCGCCTCTTTATCCTCCTCCTCCTCCTCATCATCATCATCAGTCCTCCCTCCACCCCCCTTTGCTCCCGCATCCAGCCTCCCAACCTTCACAGGCTTTCTTCCAGGAAGCTCGTTGGCCAGTCGGATGCTTTGCTGGAATGCCTGGGAGAGAGAGCATCCTTTCTGACGGTTTCTGAGAGAGAGAGAGCAGAGATCCAGCGGGGAGGAGGAGGAGGGGAGGAAGGCGGTAGGACAGAGGACCAGACATGGCTTCTAAAGACATCACCGCCTCTGCTTTTGTCAGCGTGAGCAGGGATATCTCAGGTGGGTACAGCTTTGCTCCCCGGCTCGTCTTCTCCCTGCCTTCGCCTCCGGCGCACACGCGCTCGGGCTCGGGATGCGTTTCCTCCGCGTGCGGCTCGCAGAGGCTGCGACCGAACAGACGCATAGATGCTCGTCATGAGCTACACCTTCAGCTTCTGCCCTGAAGCGCGCCGGGGCGGCTCTTTCATTTACGGCGCACGTGAATTAGATGATGTGTAGATGAATTATTTACATGACAGAGAAACAGATCCGCTCTGTTTAACAACTCCCCCCCCCCCCCCCGGGAGGATCAGGCAACAAAAAGCCCAGCCTTAGGCCAGAGAGGAAAAGGGGCGTTGTGGAAATGATGGTGTTACTCGCGTTTTGTTCACCGCATCTTAAAAATAAATAAATAAAACACACATATTCCACAACATGTTCCACTTTAACCTTGTGCTCTGTTTGCATGTTGTTGTTTGTTTGTTTCTGCAGCCAAACAGCCTGAGCGTGGTTGTGGTTGCGCGTGTGCATACGCGTGTTCGCGTGCATGCCAAAGTGTAGATAAGAGGAACTGATAAAGCAGCTGTTCAGAGGAGAGAATGCATGCACATGCAAACCTGACGGGGGGGGGGGGGGGGCTCAGTGCACAAATATTTATTCCTCTTTTCCCTCTTCAGCTTACACACGTCAAAGTCAACGCTCTTCCCCGGATTTAATGTCGCGCGCGCACGGTTGCACAGGCACCGGCTGCACACATGCGCGGGGACTCTGCTGCTGTGTTAATTACTCCTAATGGCTCTATTAGGCGCTCAGTCATGATTAATCCAGAGGAATCCCTGCCTCCCTTCAGTCACCTGCTCTGCCTCCTGCAGCCCTGCCTGCTTCCATTGTCGGGGGGGGGGCAGCTGGTGGCCTGCAGGCCTGCACAAGGTCACCTGGAAGAGGCTCAACTTACAAGTCTTCTTTGGACTTTATGTTACTGCTACAGAGTTTCTACTTCCTGGTACAGTTGCTCTCAAAGTGACTGTTTGGACTCACGGACTATAAAGAAAGTGCAAAATGTATTTAGAGGCGTTATGATGGGTTATTTCATGCATGTTTGAGCATCATTTTAAAAACATTATAAGTTAGATTGTTTAATTTACTCATGCAGACAGCAGCTCAATCTATGCAGATATGGCATAACAGAAAAAACGTAAAACGTTAGTAGTTTAGCTGAAATTTGGTGGGACAGAACCGTAGCCCTGCAACACTGCTGCTTCCATTAAGACTTATTATCCAGAGTAAAATCCAAGGGCCCCAGCCCACGTATCGATTTCCTCATAAAGTCGTCAGTCTGGATGCACAGCAGCCGCAGATACTGAGACGCTGAATCATGTAACTCCTGCCAGCGACTGCATGTTTGTGGGGGAGCTCGCTGCTGCCACGCTCCCACCACCACCTTGCTCTGGTGCTGTACGAGTCAGGGGTCACAGCAGCAGCGGTGATGCTGTTTGACAGGAACAGTTCTCAGTGAATCACAGATGCTGAGGCTCAGAGGTGCCATGTTGGTCCTGCAGCCAGAACGCTGAAGCATATTCTGAAGTGGGTTGTTATCACTGCAAGATGCAGCTGATTTGACAGAACCTCCAGGAGAAGTTAGTCTCCACAGCCGGAAATCAATTCATGAAAATCAAATTATTTCCCGCTGAGTGGCTTTATGATTTCAGAACGATGTAGCTGACATAAATTAGTATTTTGTACTGTTTATAATCTTAATACATGATGTTAGATGAGATTGTGTAAGCAGGCTTTTCCTACTTCTTTACTCAGTTTGATTTGTGGTGATCTTATCTTTATTTATTTTCCCTGATACTGAAGCCAATTTCATGAGAATTCCATGTTTTTTAATTATGTCAGTCACTACTGAAACTACGCAGTGATGTTTTGGATTACTGATTTTAAAAAAAAAATCAATTTTTTTTTTCACTGTATCCCTTCAGGCACTTCAGCCAAATAAAAACCAATAACAGCAGGTTATGTAAATAATTATGTCTCACTTTAAGCTCATCAATTAATGTGACTGTTATAGGATATCAAGGTGCCTAAAATGCAGACACAGAGTGCATTTGTGTTATGACCAATTTAATTTGCAGTAACAAAAAGAAATCAGGTATGATTCCATTTTTTCAATGAATGAATGAATGAGTCACATTTTTTATGAACTGCTATGAAATGTGCAGATATCCAGAAGTATTATGCTTATTATGTATGTTTGCTTTCATCCACAGAAAGCATCAGGAAGATTATTGATAAATCATCTATAAAGTTTGTTTGTAGCATTAAGCTTGACACCAAAAACGGCAAAACGGAGGACCGAATTCTGGTAAGTTGCTTCTTCTTCTTTGATGGCTGTGTTAACTTAATGTCTTTTAACTCTGATTTTGATAATGAGCAGCATAACCCGGCTACGTGCACTGCTCGGTGCATGCATCATGCATGTTAGATATCTTTGATGTTAACTTGTACTGCGGTCTTCCTTCATGACAGCAGGTGAAGATCCTCATGATTTAAGAGTGAGAGCAAATGTCTGCGTCTGTGGTCACTTGCTAGCAGCATGCCCTTTGTCTGACTGCTGTTTGCAGCCTAGCGGCATGAGTATTGGATAGATGAATCTGAGGGAGCGCCTGTGAGTTTGTGAGCCACATGGTTGAAGTAGTGGTGGTGACGGGGGCTGAACTGGCTTTGATTCAGGGGTGCTTTCATCAGAGAATATGGGACAGACATGAAATCTTTGCGAGGGAGCGAAACCCAGCTGTCTGTATGAAATCTGGGGCACTCAGCTTTTACACTGTGGACCAGAACTTAGACCGGACCTTGGATGGATGCCAGTGGTTGCTAAATGCAGTGCACTCCTGCTTCACACACCTCATGTATGCTGCATATCCACAGGGTTAAAGGGATAGTACACCCACAGAATGATGGCCCTTCATTTTCTACTCACCCTCATGCTGAGCAAGACTCTGGAGCACTTTATTAATATCTTAAATGCAGACTGAGATCGGGTGGGGGGGGGGGGGGGGGGGGCCTTATCCGCTCACGTTCATATAATGGACGTGACTGTCGCTCAAAACAAAAATATCCATAAAAGTCCACAAAAACTTGTCAATATTCCTCCGTACTGCTCGTTCAATGTAATCCAAGTGTCCTGAGTGGGTAGCGTCCAGAGTTTACTGGAAACCACATCATTCAGCATATTTTTATAGTCTAAACAGTAGAACATCGCACTTTACCAATGCACATCAATGCGAGTTCACGACACGACAGTGGCTACTCTGCCAATAAGCAAATGTAGAAGAAGAAATTTGCTGTTTACATTGTGCTAAGAGCGACCGAGCTGCGGACAAACACAAGAAGGGTTGGCTATTGATTTAAAAGAAGGATAAAAAGAAAGAACGCACATTCTCAGCTGGTTTGGTCTGTCGCAGCTTCCATAGTGTCGTGAACTCACAGACGGACCAGACCAGATTGTGCATTCTTTCTTTCTTAGTTTGTTTGTTTGTTTGTTTGTTTCTTTCTTTCTTTCAAATCAATATCCAACCCCTCTGTGTTTTTCCGCAGCTCGTTTGCTCTTACCACAATGTAAACATTGAATTTCTTCTTTTACAGATGTGAGCATGAAAAAGTTCCTCCTTTCTTCTGCCAGAAGTGGTGCAGTAATAGTGCAGCGTTACTGCACTATCACTGGCTGAATGATTTGTGCTGCAAATACGTCATTGCACGTACGGTGTCCAAACTTAGAGTTTGGAAACGTGGTATTCATTTATGCTCTGAAATCGTTTCCCCTGGGCACACAGGCGTTTCTCTGTGCGACTGAATTAGCAGACAAGTCGCTGGTAAGTGGGTGGCAGTCGGCTGAAGGGGGGGACTTTTTCATGCCCAGACCTGTACGCTTGCATTATTGGCAGAGTAGGCGCTGAACACCGCGGCTTCCGTAGTGTCGTGAACTCGCATGGACGCACATCGGAGAAGAGCGATATTCTACTGTTTAGGTTATAAAAATATAGTAAATGATGTGGTTTCCGGTAAATTCTGGATGCTACCCACTCAGGACACTTGGATTACATTGGACGAGCAGTATGGAGGAATATTGACAAGTTTTTGTGGACTTTTATGGACCTTTTTGTTTTGAGCGCTGGTCACATCCATTATATGAAAGTCGGCGGATAACGCCCCCCCTGGATCTCCGGTTGCATTTGAGATATTAAAAAGTGCTCCAGAGTCTTGCTCAGCATGAGGGTGAGTAGAAAATGAAGGACCATCATTCTGTGGGTGGACTATTCCTTTAACATACACTCAGCCGCTACAGGTTTAATTGATGAACGGCTCCCGTAAGTGCAGCAACTAAACCTCGTGTCTGCATAAGCATGATGTACAATACCCAGTGCAGCTGCAGTACAATCAGTGTAGTTCTTATATTGCTGAACAGACTGGGACTCCTGTTGCTCCGATAGTCCCTCAATGAGCAAATGAGCTTTTGCAGACAGCGTCTTTGCTTTGGCAGAGCAGCGCTCCACTCAATGGCTGCTTTAATGATTCATCTGTGTGGCGAGGATGGGCAGTTAGAGGTTCTGTGTGCACATCCTTTGATATCCAGGCACTTTGATATGTCTATCTGCCAGGAACATCTTTCCAATAATCTCATTCCAATCCATGTCTCATTTGCTGTTTCCTCTCAAAAGCTGAACTGGAAAGCAATGGGTCTGTCTCCTGCTGGGAGCACACAAAGGACAGAAAAAGATTGGAGTTTGATCAAACGTGCTGGGTTAGCGTTTGGCGGGAGAAAGAGAAGCTTAAATGTGTTAAGGTTTTGTGTTCATATGTCTTTGAAGGGTTGGAAGTGAGGTGTTGGGTGAGTCAAAGCTTATTTTTGGCTGCAAACCGTGGTTTTGTGGGTTGAAAGCGTTTATCTTGGTGATTTCTTACAAAGGCGTCACCTGAACTGTCAAACAAAAAAGGGTTAGAAAATCATCATTTTTTTTTAGCAGCCTGCATAATCAGAAGATAGAATAAGCACAACGTATGAGCAGTCTTTGATGTGAAAAACTTGAGTTAGTGCCTCCCTCTCCTGCTGTATCAGTATCAGTGTGATTTACTTCTGTTGACTCATGCGCTCTCTCTTAACTACCATTCATAGCCCAGACTCGTCACCGCAAACTGATACAATCTGGTCTTTCTAATCAGCTCATTCAGTCTTTGAAGTGAAGCACAGATCTGCCTCCTCTTCTTCGCACATGCATGTTTTGCAGTGCGGGTGTAAGAGGCTGTCAGTGTGCTTCAGACAGACCTGTGTCAAGCTCCTCTCCACCAAAAACAACACGAACAAGAAGGAGAGTGGGACAACAGTCATTTAAGCACTGCTTTTCATTGGGGAAAGACATGGTGGGGATGCTACGTCCTCGGGGGGGTTTTAGTGGGGCCATCTGAGAGAATGGAGTAAATGATTGGGAGCGACAGAGCAGAAGAGAAGAGAAAGAGCAGAGGGCAGTACACTGGGGTTAGCAGAGAGCAGCAAAATGCCAAAGAATCAAGAGCCTTTGTTTGTATTGATGGAGAGAAACAGTTTTTCTGGAGTGAGTTTGCCCAAAAAAAAAAGGACACTCAGACGAATCAGGGGGGAATCGGTTTGAGCAGCGTTTATACTGTGGTGCTGCAATCACTCGTTCAGCCTGAGGTTCACAGATGAGTTGAGGATTTGCCTTTCGTGTCCAAACTCCACTCAGCTTTGCACGGATCCTGCGCGGTGCTGTAACAGCAGAGCAACAATCTTTCACTCCAAGCCAACATGATTTCATTTGAACCAGTGTTAAAATCAGACTTGTAGGATGGAGAAAGATATTTTTAGTCATGGTATTTTGCTGGTTTACCCTTTAACTTGCCACATAGCCCTGGGGAGAAGCTTAATGACCATAAGAGATTGCTTATTGAATCTCAGGCCACTTCGCCGTGAAATAAATGTATGAGACACTCACATTTGTCCAAAGCATAAATAATATAACACTAATGAAATTAAACTGCTTTTTTTGTATAATAATTATTAAGATATTGCAACATGTCACTGTTTCTCAGCTTCTAAGTTAATATTCATGTCAGACCGTGTGTTTCTGAAATAAAGTGGATCAATACAAAAGGAATTTCCTCGTATTATCACTATGGAAACTCCTGGGACCATTTTCTCCCCGTAGGGAGCGTCAGTGTGCAGAAAACTTTCCACAATCTCCCTTTTGCTTTATTTCCTGGTTGTAATTTGTTGCTGTTGATGTTTTTTTTAGGTCCTTGCAACATGGCGTCTCTATTTCCTGGCTTCGAAGGTTCCTGCCAAGGTATTCCAGGTCTTTCCACACACTCAAAAATAGAGGTACCAATTTGTACTTGAAAGGGTACAAAGCTTGTCGCTGGGGGTGTTTTGAAAGACATTTCTGTACTCTTCTGTCCTGGTCCATTTTTGTACCTTATCAAGCTGTATGAGTTAATAAAATACAATTAAACCAATTAAAAATGATGAATAAAAGTCAATAAAATAAAGATGATGACAACAATCAAAGATGCTAATAATAAATGAATAATTATTATATAAATATTAGGCCAAACACATATATAATTATACATATAATTATTACTATGATTAGTATGATTATTATGAAAATCATTATATAATAACTATAATTATACTACTCTTTAGAAGTACTGCTATTTATAGTTATTGTACAAGCTACACACATTTTTCAACGCTGCAGGTACCCTTAGGGTTGGAATGGTACAAATTTGTGTACTTTATATTACTTTGGACCCTTTTTCATAGTATATAGGTACACTTCTGGCCTCATAAAGACCAATATTGTACTTTTGAGAAAACATTTGTAAAAAAAAATGTACCTACAGGTACAGAAATGTTCCTGTCTTGTACCTCTATTTTTGAGTGTGCAGAAAATGAGCACTGCAGATGAAATTCTCCTTTTCTGATTAAATCTTTGTCATCTTTGACAACAGGTGGAAACCACGTTTAACTTCTTGGAGATTCGAGCCTTGAATTCTCACCCTGACCACCAGGTGAACGTTTATGTCATACTTCCTTCACTGTTGCAGCTGTGTTGTTTCATCGCTTTCAAGGCAGAGCAACAGAAATGATGTAAACATTTCCAGTGACAGGATTCTTTTTTCTTCAAGATAAAGTGCCTACAAACTATATTTATGGAAGATTTGTAACTTAAAAATTTTACCCATCTTTTGATCCCCTGCTTTGAGGCAGAGTCCTTAGGTCTTGATTTCAGGCTCTGCAGGAGGTGGAACTTAATCTAAGCAGTGCAAGAACTGTTTTGAAGTACAACATGCTCTTATGTGTTGCACAGTATGAAGTACGCTGAAAGATTTATAACATTTTCCTTGTAACATGAAAAATAACACTCTAAAAATGCTCTGGTTTATTGAGACAGAGAGAAATAGAGGAATGCTTTGAAGAAGGGGTGATGAAGTATGGAGGACCAAAACTGACAAAATAAAAAATAAATATAAAAATAGCTCAATGACGACATAAAAACGTCAATTGGTCACACAAAGAAATAGAAAAAAAATCGTTTTTAGACTAACAAGCCTTTCAAATGTGACATAAATGTATGTTTCTTTCGTCATTTTCTACTGTTTTAATTTACCTTTGTGTTAATGCACCTGGTTATTTTTCTGTTTAATTTTTAGTTTAACAATTAATTTTTTAAAAACTTTTTATACATTTTTTTTCTACTTAATTTTTGTTTCTGTAATTATTTTTCAATTACTTTTATTTGACATTTTCTTTCTCCCCATATTTGTTTTTTATTTTCTTATTTTTGATCAAACATTTTATTCATTCATTTATTGACACAATTTTAAATTCAGTCATGTTTATGCCCCTCAATATTTCCAATCTTGCCTTTTCCTTCTCTATTTACCTTTCCATGCATATTTATTTCTGTTTCTCCATTTTACATGTTTGTGTCTCGCTTTTACATTTCTTCATGCAGTTCTGCGTCATTATGTAAATGAGGGGGCGGTCTTGGGGACAGATCGTCTCCTATTGGTCGAACAACTCTGAGCAGGTCTCAGACTCTAAGCGCAGGAAGACGATGCAGCAGAGCTTATGAATTTATGTCACATTTGATGGGTTTGTTAATGTACAAACATTTTTTTGTTTATTTCTTTGTGTAACCAATTGGCACATTTATTCCTTTATTGAGCCATTTTTACTTTTTTTTTTTTATTCATTTATTTTTGATTTTGTCAGTTTTGGTCCTCCATAATGAAAGAGCTGCAGAGAGGAGAGAGAGAAATGATCCAATGCCTGCATGCAGGCCGAGATGTTTGTATGTAAACAGAAAATGAATGATCGAGCTCTGTTCGTTTAAACAGTTTAAAGACTCAACCACCTCCCTGCCTGCCTAATTTTCACACCATCTCTTGCATTTCCTGTGCAGGTTATCATCGACACCGACAAATCCAGTTACTCCCTGAGGTTTGAGTCACGCGAGAACCTAAATCATGTGGTCAACCATATTAATTTTGCTCTCTCTCGAATATTCAACAACTCCATTTTTGCGTAAGTGTCCCCATCTCACAAGATGAAATCTGAATAAATTGTCCCAGGTCTGTGCAGCGGTTGATAAACAGAGGGTTTAAAGAAGAGTGACCTTTATTTGCACAATTATCAAAAGCCAGATGATTCCTGACAGTATCCGTGTTTCTTTTATGTTGGCAGTCCATCCATCTGTCACTCAGACAGTGACCTTTCAGAGGGCAGCAGGAAATATTCGCCCAGCTCAGAGACTTCAGTGGAAACACAGAGAGCCTGCGGTAAAAGAGACGTTATCATCAAACATGAGAATTTGCACACTGGCATGCGAGTGCACGTGTTCGGCTTGGCAGGCTCCAGAGGAAACTGGCACACATACTTCACAAATGGGCTCCCAGATGTTCCCTTTAGAGCCGTCACGCAAATAAAAGATTGATAATTTGGACGAATGTTTGTGTGTGTGCGCATTTTCCTGCCTTTTCTCTGTTGTTACAGCTTATGGAAGCAGCTGCTCACATGTCTTGCTTCTTTTCTCCCGCCTGCCTCTCTCAGGAGGCTTCTCAGAGACCTACGCCGCTCTCTGCGACTATAATGGCATCAGCTGCAAGGAGGAAGTGCAGTGGGTAAGAGCTGTGGGACTGTGTCTGTGCCACTGTGAGTGCTTTTAGTGTTACGTACTGCATAGCACTGTGCACGAAGTGAGTGGTGGTACACTGCAGCAAACAGGCTCATGGGTTGTGTTGCTCCTAGGATGTGGACACCATCTATCACTCTCAGGACAACCGGGAGTTTAACCTGCTGGACTTCAGCCACTTGGAGAGCAGGTGGGGGATGAAAAATGGTCAAACACTGTAATCTCCAAGACACAGAGCCACATTTACTTGTTTTTCGTGCTTTCTAGAGATTTGGCGGTGATTGTTGCATCAATGGCGTACAACACCTGGTTCACCAAACTGTACTGCAAAGACCTTCGTATTGTAAGTATTATCTTCGCCATTGCATCATTGTTGTGTTTCTACTGAAACTGAAACACTTTACGTCTCCTGGCTTGAAAAAGTTTGATATGATTGTATCTTGTTTTGCAATAGGGGTCAGAGGTCACGGAGCAGGTCCTGCATACGGTCAGCAAATCCTCCAGCCTTGAGGAGATCACCCTGGAGAATGCTGGCTTAAAGTCGTGAGTTTTAGTGTCTCTAAGCTGTACGGTGATTTCATCAGTGTTTTCTGATGAATCTTTAACAGGACTGTGATGTGAGGGTGGATGTGGAGTTTTAAAAACCAGCCATGGGAATTGGATGTGTGCATGGAGCATGACCCAAAACGTGGAAGTTATCAGCCAAAACGTCCGACTGTGAAGGCAACAGTCAGTCCTTTAAAGTGGAAATCTGTCTGCTTCTTCTTCTTCCTCCATCTCTGTCTGCACGTTTTCCAGAAGTTTATCGTTGTTGTTTTGACCTCAGATTCTTCCAACATGCTGTTTGCTTTGTTTTCCCTCCGACCAAAACGACAATCTACCACACTTCCTCCTACTTCTTCTTCTTCTGCTTTACTGCGGTCGACAAACGTCACTTCCATCAGGTGCGCTGGATAGTCCGATAGTCCGTTTGCAAGTGAACCGAGACCCCCGGCTTCTAGGCGGACCAGAGTCCGCTTCTTTGCTGCACTGGAGCACGGTTGGTGTTCAGACTACAGCAAACGAAGCGGACTATCCGTGGAAACGGACCACGGTCCGGTTAAACCGGGCCAAACAGCCAGAGTGTGAATGCACCCTGAGTGAGCTGACACTGGGTTGAATGAGAATTTATGGTGTGGAAGAGTGAGGTAATTTTGTCTGACTCTTAGGGCGCATTCAGAAAGCATAGTCAGCTAGACTCGGTCCGTTTTGGGGACTTGGCTCGGCTGGGAGCGGGGGTGGTCTTCTGGACCGAGATGGCGTTCACGTTGCACCATAGCCAAACGAGCCGAACCTTCTGAATAATGTTCCCAACCTCTACAGAGGTGCCGCTGCATTCAGATTCACCGTAGGCGAGGACAAGACGTACAACGAACAAAAAGGTTCTCACAACTTCCTCCACATGCAAACAAACAACGTTATTTTTGTGCGTATTTACGAGGAGCTGGATGTGCTTTTATCAGATCAAACATCGATTAAAGCTTTAACCTTCTTGTCACTTCACGTCTGACCACGAGCCATTTTTTAAAAGTTCTGCAGTCCCACACGTGTGTTGGTTGTCGTAGCGTTCACCCACAATGCCAACGTTTTACCCACAATGCCATGCTAAACCAAATCCAGGAAGCAGCAGTTTGTCGTCCTCTTCCTATATTTGGTCCACTTGAAGCAAACCGAGACCCGCGTTTGTAGGCGGACCGAGTCCACTTGTCCAGATCAGAGTCCATTTGCGCATTCACAACACCCCCAAACGAAGCTGACGTTCCGAGCAAACGGACTCTGATTCCAATAAAAAAAAGCTTTGTGATTGCACCTTTATGGTGCATTCACACCAAGGGGCAAACTCCGTTGGAAAAGTGTGAAACCAGGAAGTGAAGTTTTTAATTCTAATTCTTTCTTGATCCGCTGGGGGCTCCAAAACAGAGCAAATCTCCACAGACTCCCATGTTAAAAACGCCAACGTCACAGCAGAAATAAACATGTTTAGAGCCTGGTTCAAAAATCATTTTAGGTTTAATAAGTCAAGTTTACCTTAATGTCAACAGTTAGGGGGGGGGGGGAATCTTTTTATAACTCATCTGTTTAGATGTTATTTAATCTTGAAATTATGCATAATTAGGGGCGCGTCCTTCTGATTGACATGGGGCAGACCGGATGTCGGCTTGCCGGCCGGTGGATGACATTTAGCTCTCAGTAAGGTCTCAGTCTGCAGCAGAGCAGCAAAATGGTGGTTTTTAGTCAGCTCATAGCAAGTCCAAACATGCCTTACTTTTATCCCGCCGCTGAGGTTTGAGTGTACTTTTCACTAATAAACCAATCGATTTTTTGATATATTAAAGGATTTCTCAGAAAAATGGCAAATAATGACATAAATAGTTATCTGTACTTCTTATTTCTCTCTGTGTCTGCGAGTGTAGAGACTTTCCACAGAAGATGTCGGCTGCACTTTCAGAGAACCCTGGCTCGGTCATTCACTCGCTCAACTTGGCCCACAACTCGCTGGACAATCAGGGTATCAGGAAGCATCACTCTCTTTGTCTGATTTATGGGAGCTGATTTTGTTCTAATGATGTTAAACAACCTAAAGAAAAAGTCAAAGACCTGTTTTAAACAACTGCTAATGGTTTAGATCAGAGGTTTTAGAGGTGGGAAGCCTTCCTTGGGGGCCCAGATAGTGTTAGGGAGGCTCAGGAAGCAGAGCTGTGGAAACATCACAACTGTTATCAAAAATAGCTTCAATGTTTGTGACGTGGTCAGAGAGTTGAGGTCAGGTCAAGCTGTTTATGGGTTAAGAGAAGTTTGAATGTGTGAAACAGCAGCTGGCTGTGTGGGTATCTTTTCCTCACTTGATAAATGATGGGATCGAACAGCATCCCTGAGGCATCCAGGAATTTAGCTAAAGTAAGCATCTGCTTTTCTTTTGAATTGTTTTTGTCTTAAAAACTTTATCTAATAAGAAGCTTACTGGCTCAGCCTTCACTGCTTTAAAATTTATTTTAAAAAATCTGAATATGATTACATTAGTAAATCAGCACATCAGAGGTGGAGAAATTTATATTTTGCTGTATTTCTGCAGATCTAAAAAGATAATTAACCAATCACAAACAAGAGAAAAAACAGGAAAAATAACGTAGTCCTTAATTTTCAATGTAATGACGACAGCATGTATTCTCTGTAGTGTTAAGGTTGGTTGCAGGTGTAGAGCATTTGAGTGAACACATTCATGTTGGACATTACTTTCCACTTTTTTAACGTCTCTTTTGTGCACGATTCAGGTGTGTCCAACTTAATCCAGCAGGTGTGCCGTCTTAGCAAGGGGCTTCGTCTTCTCAACTTGTCGAAGACCTCACTCACATCCAAAGGTTTGTCTCTTTAGTTACCTGCTTCCTTTACTTTTATCTATAAGTGAAAGCTGGGATGCGATTCGATTCGATATCGACTTGATTCAGTGTTGATTTAAATGCTTCAATTTTGTTTCAGTAAAGCCAGGATCAAACTACACGACTTTTTCCGTCGTTCACGATGGTCATATGTCACATTAACAGAAATTGTGTCATAAAATCGTACGGTGTCGTGTTACTTGCGAGTGGTCACACTACAAGGATTGCACCAGACAGACAACCGTCTGATCGTCGCGGGGTGTCGCAAAAGACAACACGAAACGGGAGGCGGGACAAGCAGCTGTCAATCAGTCACTTGGTTTGGAGTCTCTGAATTGACTGTTTGGGTGACTCATGAAGTGGAAAGTGGACGGAGACATCAGTCCCCTCCATTATTGTGACCAACATTAACTGTTTTGTGTATTCTGCCTGTTCCAGTTGTTCTGTCGAGCGGGTTTTCAGTTGTAACTAAACAGGATTAAATCCACGATGCGCACAGAAAGACTCGCTGCTCACACCCAGTCTTGCTTTTCTTTTCTTTTTTTCTGGAGTAAACTGATGCCACAGCTCCATAAATCTCTCCACCTCTCCACCGGAGAGCGGCTGCGTCTCTCCTCCTTTCCTCCACTGTTGTTTGTGTACCGGCGGACCTGAGCAGAGGCGCCTTTCGCCTCTCTCTGGTAGAGGCGAAAGGCGCACTGTCCTCCTATTGGTCAATATGAAGGGACATGTCGTGGGACGTGTCACACTACACGGACAAAACCAAAAAATTCTGACACGCCAGTCTTTCTGCGTCGTGGTCGTGGAGCGTCGCAGATGCCAAATCGCCAATCTCTGATTGTGTCACATTACACGGAGCGAAGACACGACGTCCTACGACCCGACAACGCAGAATCGTGCACGACAGTGAGCGACTGTCTGCGACGCCTCCGTCGGGCCAAAATCGGCCTAAATTCGTGTAGTTTGAACCAGGCTTAAGAAGTAAAAACTTATAGATTTTTAAGTATTTATTTTCATGCCCATGAGAACAAATGAGTTACATGAGTTACGTCAACTCATATTTTTGGGTAATAAAACATCAGAAAATAAAAAATATTTGCCATTTAGGTGTTGTATGATTCAACGTGGCCTTTGTCCATACAATGTAAATGACAGGCACTCCCCATTGGTCAGGAGGTGAATCGATTCAGAGGTTTTGCGATTCGATATTGAATTGCACAGGGAAGTAATTGTGATGCATCAATTAAAGCTATGGTCTATGATTTTCGATTCAGTTGAGATATTTTGAAAAAAAGCAACCTGCCTCCCCCCACACAGCCCTCCCCTCTCTGCTCGTTGACCCCTCCCACTGAGTATGTACGGAACTTCCTCCTCAACCACAGCCAGCCTTATCACAACAGCTCCACAGTGTAATATTTGTTCCACATAAATGAACAACAAGAACATCTAGTCACATACAATATTTGCCTTTCTCAACCACCGGGAAGTTTACGGTGTGTTTTAGCTGGAGTTTCTGCATCAGTGAGAGACCACGACGTTCCAGCGACTTCATGAGTTCATTGAACGCATTCAGGATGACACTGATGACCGCAACGCTAGTTTATGATACTGAAAATAAACAGCTGACGTTCCGACGCCGTCTGTCCACACAGAAAACCACCAGCAGCATTTCCGGTCATCAGCAGCATCGTCACAGACATACTGTATACATTTATGTACAACTCACACATAAAAGTGAAAAACGAAATTCCTACCTGTTCAACAAAATGTCTGCTGCATCAGCATCACTTCCAGATCCTCCTGGAGCTTCCTCCAGCCAGTGACCCCATGTTTATAGATAAGATATACTTTATTAATCCCAGTTAGGAAATTCATTCTCTGCATTTAACCCATCTCAGGTTGAACCTGAAAGCAGTGGGCTGCTATTTAAAGCAGCCCAGGGAGCAGTTGGTGGGGGTTAAGGACCTTGCTCAAGGGTCCACAGTGGTTCATCTGAGTGCCGTGTCAGGGACTTGAACCCAGGTCTGCCACCCCAAAGCCCGCGGCATTACCACTATGCTACCCAGTCCGTCCTGGTCTCTGCTTCTTCAGATTTTCCCTCCTGGAGCTTCCTCTGCATCACCTGATAATTACCCGGCCTTCCATCCAGCATTGCTCACATTTTCCTCTTCTTCTGCCTTTCTTCAGCAGCCTTTATCCACCTGCAGTTTCCTCCAGCGGTGAACGTAACACATTCCCTCTGTGGTAGCAGACGGACTGTTTTAAAACTTTGTACTGTTTAATTTATGACAAGGACGACTGATAACTTGAGGGCGACGTGTCAGTAATATGAATCTAGAGGGAGCGGAATTATGACGGGGTCCAAAGGAGGCTGCAAGGGCTGAAGGACTTTATATTTCATTCAGGGCATTTCTCAGCGCAGGGACGACAGGAAAGGACAAGCCAGTGAGAAGGGGTGGACCTTAAGAGGGGTCTTAAAAGAGCAGAGAAGCAGGAGGAGAAGGGAGGCTTGGAGCACACTCAGAGCAGCAGACAACTCAGATCACCTTTTTGACCGCCGAGACACGACAGAGTCTGATTACACAGTTCCTCGCCGCTTATGACAAGTTGTATTGTAAATAAACGTGTAACCTTAAGCGCTTCTGTGGTTCTTCACCGCCGCATTTCGGTCCCTGCCTAGCTCTGAGCTAGCAAGCTGGCCTGCCGATTGCCTGTTTTAAAACACCATGCTGCTGAGAGCCGTATGACAGGTCTGTACTCCGACTTATTAAGACATCATTAAGCTTCTCTTACATATGCTGATGAGCAGCACTTCTGATTGGCTACCAGAAGGCTACGCCACAACACGTCCATCCAACTTCTGCCGGTGAGCAGAGGCCGCTTCCTGCTGCCGCTGCCTTTCTGAGCCATTCTCCTCTTGTTGTTAAGCTGCTACTCAGCTACTTACTTATTGCAGAAAGTTTCGAACACAAAGAAAAATAAATAAAAAATAAATGAATTGAAAAATAAATAAATATATGAATGAAATACAGAAAAGGGCGGGGACGAGGTGGAACGCTGAACAAGGGGAGTCAGCTGTCGGGGAAGTGGTGTCAGCTTGAGCAGGGGATTGGATCGAGAGCAGAGAAGCGAAACAAACAGCTACATTGACCAATGTAAGCCATGCGGCTGATTGGCTCGTACCGGTTAACATCTTTGCAGCCCAGCAGCCACTAGAGTGGATGGATTTTGGGGGTTTTTTGCTCTTCACATTGTGTAGATTGTACTATAGGACCATAACCACCATCTAAATGAGCTTATTAATAATGATCAAACTTGCAAACAGTAGACCATAGCTTTAATGGATATTTTTACCCACCCCTGCATCATGGTATCTGAGCAAAGCCGGTGGAAAATGAGCTGAGTCACCCGCAGCTCTTGCAGCTTGTGTTGGCTCATACTCTGGGTTAGAGGATGGAAAACCTCCAGGCTGCAGATAATTCTCCTCCTGAGAGCTTCTCCTCATGTTTGGGCCCTGCTATGACTCCTTATTGACTTCTGATGTTTGGCGTTGCCCTGCAGGCAGCGTGCCTCCAGTCACTGTCTCATCTCACCTCGTACCCAGAGGAGAATTTAAATATTACATTGAACTGCTGCTTCTTCAACATTCACTGATACTTGCTGCTGCTCCCAGATCTGTATGAATAATGTACGAACACAAAATGTTGTGAGAGCTTATATACTCTTTCTCCTGTCTCTCTTGGGTTTTCTTCTTCTCTTTTTCATCCCCCCCGCGCCCCCACTTCCCTGCCCATGTCTGTCTGTCTTATTCTCAGGCGTGGTGTCCCTCTCTCAGGCTCTTTGCTCCAGTGATGAATACTCCAACTCTCTCCTGCACCTGGACTTGAGCAAGAACCCCGGGGTCCTCTCAGGGGAGGATGCTTCGGTCAGACAGGACAATCCATCTGGAAACAAAAACACGCCGCGCTATTTTAACGCCTCTTTTCCGGCTTAATGTGACGTCTCTGTTCTTCTTGCAGAACTTGTACCTCTTCCTGTCTCAGCCCAACTGCCTGGTCCACTTGGATCTGTCAGGCACAGACTGCTCTGTCGACTCTGTGAGTATTAATGTCTGGTAATGACCAAATGTTAAATGGAAGCACATCTCTCTCTGCACTTCTCAGCTCAGATTAACTCTTTCCGACCTGTGTCTTATGCAGCTGTTTGGGGCACTTCTGAGGGGTTGTTGCGCTGATCTTTCCTTTCTGAATCTTTCCAAAAATACCTTCTCCCACAGGTTAGTCATCTTTAAGATCACTTAAAGCAGAAAGACAGCTCCAAATCTGGAAAGATAACATTTGCACTTTCCCATGAAAGCCTCATCTTTCCTCTTGTATTATCCACTCTGACTTAATTTATTCTTCATTTTTTCTTATCATTTGAGTCTATTTTTGGTCAGTTCTCGTCCTCGTCTCTTGCTTTCAGCTATGGGAAATCAGAAATTAGCTTTGTGGGAATCGCTGGATCTTTGTTTACTCTCTGCGGGTGTGTCTGCTGTTGTTTAAACCCAGAACTCTTCATGCTGTTTGCTTAGATAAGACTCATAAATATCTAAGCAAAGCAATCTATCATCTGACCCCACTCGCCCCCTCTTCTTTCACCAAAGCCATATTTCTCATTCTTTATCACTTCTCCCAATGCTGCACTCATATTTACCCAGCATGTAAACACTTCAACTTCTTGTTGTGTGTGTTTTTCTGGGCCTCTGTCGTCCCTGCATCACGCTCTCACCTCTACGGTTCCCTTTTTCTCTATAAAACAACAGGAAAGTGAAGGATACGTTGCCATTGTTCCGTCAGTTCTTCAGCTCCGCTTTCAGCCTCGCTCATGTCAGCATGGCCTCTATGAAGCTGCCCCCCGATGTTTTGAGGTATCTGACATGCCACCTCTCATTTTCCTACCCTGATCTGCTCTCTTTTTATCCTAACTCCTCTGCAGTGAGAGTAGAAAGCACATTAATATGCTCCCCTTCTTTTTTTTTCCTGTGTTCACAGGGCTCTCCTGACAGGGTTAACCTCCAATCCTCATATCAATGATCTCCATCTGGACGTCAGTGGCTGTGAGGTAAGAGTTCATTCTCACAGTCTACAGTGGATTCTGTTCATATGTGGCCAAGCTTATTACAGCAGCAGCTACCGTGAGTCTCCACAGCAGAGATGAGGCTGGTGATAGACATGGCCTGAATTTCTGAAGTCTCATAGTGAAATAGGCTGCACTGGAACAAGCATAAAGATTTGCTTTCCATTTAAAGACAGGAAGATTAGAGGAGGTAAGCTGTGAGCCTTTCCTCTACTTCTATAAGAATAACAAGTGGTTGTTGCATCAGCTTCGCATCAGAGAGTTCGAGGTAGAAGAACATTTGGTTTATTTTCTACCTCCAGAATAACTGCATCCCGAGAAGCCTGGAAGATACTTGCTGTTTAACCTTGTGCTCACACAGGTGACCGACTCCATCAGTATATAGTATATACTGATGAAGTATATTTTTATAATTTCTTGTCAAAATATTTCATCACACTCAAAATAGGACAAAAGTACCCAAAGAGAAACATTTCAGTGAGATGGGAACTTGTTTTAAGGCGATGCATCTTATTATAAGAAATCTTATCAAGAACATTTTGCTTGATCTTTTGACAGAATTTTTTTGCTTAAAGGAATAGTACACCCGCAGAATGATGTGCCTTCATTTTCTACTCACCATCATGCTGAGAAAGACTCTGGAGCGCTTTTTTAATATCTCAAATGCAGCCGGAGATCTGGGAGGCTTCTCGTTTTCCTCTGACATTCATATAATGGAGTTTACAAGCGACTGAAACAAAAAGGTCCATAAAAGTCCACAAAAACTTGTCAATATTCCTCCATAATGCTCATCCAATGTAATCCAAGTGTCCTGAGTGAGTAGCGTCCAGAATTTACTCGAAACGACATCATTTAGTATATTTTTAGACCCTAAACTGTAGAACATCGCATTTCCTGGAAGTGCGCAGATGCGAGTTTACGGGCAGGGTTTTCACTGTCATCTGCTCAGATCCGACAGCGTGTTGTTCCAGTTTGATAAATAAAGTTGATGTGCAGCCTTTCTTAAACCGCGTATTAAAATTATCCCCCAAACAACTTCCAGTATATCTGATTCTGTTCAGCTGCTCTAAAAAGCAAAATCATGTCACTGTCAAACTGCTTTACTCTGTTATTGTCCAGTACAGTACAGCAAACAACCATCACTTTATTATTAACTTTTATTCTTTTATGATCAAATTTGCTCTGACATACTCATACTTTGTTTTGGTAAAGCATCTTTCCACTTGCAAATGTTTTCCTTTCATTTAAGCGGAAAAAGATTGTGGGAAGTGGTTTCAACACGGTGAAATAAGTAAAAAAATGCCGGGGAGACGCTGTCAGATGTTCTTATGGTCCAGTTTTCTCCAGAGGTGAGGGAGCAAGACCCCACTGGGCTGGAATGCTGTAGGACTGTCTGAGCAGGAGGCCAGACGTTATGGACAGTGTGAACGCATCAAGAGTAGAGAACGAGGAGTCTGATTGGGAGGTATATTATATTAGTATAGTATATTATATAGTATATTATTATTTGTGTAATTTATATTGTGCATTGCTGTAATGTCAATGTATTTAATTTATTGCAATGCCTTGATTTTAGTGAGGTTAGTACACATCGTAGCCAAAAATGCTATGGTTCTACTAATTTACATAATTTGTTTTGGTTTTGAGTTTCGCTTTCGGTCAAGAATTTTTATTTCGGTGCATCCCTAGTAATTTTGTCTTATTTTGAGTGTGATGAGATACTTTACTAGAATGAAGAAAAATATACTTGATAGATCTGAGTTTTTGCAGTGCAGGTGTTTGCATATGCGCTTGTGTACTGCAATGGTTTGTGTGGATAGGGTTGCCAAATTTGCAGGATGTAAACAAAATGATTAACATGGTGTCGAAAGAGGAAGGTGGCGTTTGGTTCATTTTGAGATCATGGCAGATGAAAAATGACATCAGTGGTATTGTAAATGGTATGTAAGGAGTATGACTTGTTAACAAGCTTGTCTTTTAAACTTTATTTTTATCACTGTCAATCATTCAACCTTACATCTTTTAAACTTGGTCCCTACTGCTTACTCACTGACTGCAGCGTGCCAACGCCTGGCATTGATTTCTGAGTATGAACACAAACGATGCTTCAAACAGAGGAAATTATTTTATATTTCTTGCTTCCTGTTGAGGTTTAGTGTTGGTGGCAGGATCCCAAAACAGAGACAAAAATAGATTTTACAAAGATGAAAGATTTGAGGACTTGAAGTTGCTGCAACTGGGTGCTGGTAGAAGGAGGGCTGTTCAGATGGGACTGCAGGAGACGATAACGTTGGTGAATCCACAGGGTAGTTCAGTGTTACTTGTTCCAAAGGAATAAAACACTGACTGGCCTTGAGGTTTATTTAAGTATGTAGGGACAGGGACTTCCAGGTGAAGGACAGAGGCGATGCAGTAGCTAGATGACCAAGTGGGCTCCCAGGACTGAGTAATGATCTCCAAAACTTGAATAAATGAACAAAAGATAAAAACTCCCAATGACAACAAAAACAACAGACACTCATTTGAGTCAGTGAAACTTAACGGAGCGGATGATATAACTTTCCAAAATGCTGAATTAACACAAGTTAAGCTATATTTGCTCACCCAAGGTGAGCAAATGAACTGGCAGAAGCTGAAGAGCAAGTGACGTATTCCTAAAGGTTCTTAGTGCAGAGTTGCTCCCAGTTGCCAAATTCTAAGAAAATTCTTAGAATCATGATGTTTTCTTAGAATTTCCCCTAAAAGTTGAGTAGATCCCAGGAAAGATAAAAACTATTCCTGAAGAATCCTGGCTCCTAAGAGAGCTTCTAAGGTGAGATCTGGTAAACGCAGGGAGGACTTCTAAGCAGCTTAGGAGTTTCATAAGCAGAGGACAAGATGGCGGATTTGGTAGGAGAGATGTTCTCCAAACACTTGATGACTGTGAATTAATGAAACGCTACAGACTGTGTGGTGCAGGAATCATGTTTGAGGTTGATCTCGTTAGAGATGCACTTTCCTCTCCAACCCAACGTCACAATGCAACACCACCTGAAATGAAAGTCATCACAACACTTTTATGCTCATTGACCAATGAGAAAGAAGCAGACACTGATCCTCTGTCCAGTTGTGTTTCCTTGCTCTTTTCTTCTCCATTGCTCTTCACTGGTTTCTGCTCGATTTAAGCCAAGCTGCTTCTTATAGGCCGGTCGCCTCACAGACATTGATGAAAGCTGAGACATTTTACCCTTGTTAATGTCAAGTTCAGTTGAAATGTTCAAAGTTAAGAAATTACCAGCATGGCAATCAATATAAGCAAACAAATATAACTAGTGAATACTGTGCCAGTGGGCTTAAGTTTTTACATTTTGTAGG
The DNA here is from genome assembly GCA_023101725.1 of Atherinomorus stipes. Taxonomy (NCBI): domain Eukaryota; kingdom Metazoa; phylum Chordata; class Actinopteri; order Atheriniformes; family Atherinidae; genus Atherinomorus; species Atherinomorus stipes. Next base: position 51,309 of record JALJCO010012510.1, read on the forward strand.
ATAATTTTAAAGTATAGCTGACTATTAACAGACATTTTGTTTATGTGAAACATAAAAATTACAGTCTTTATAGGTTTAGATTCTATGATTAAGTTTATTTATCGATTTGAGGGTCAACCATTGCCCATTAATGTCAAAAGTACATTTTTCAAATCTAGCATCCAGGATCAATCAATCACAGCTTTTGAAATGATGACTCATACCTCGTAACGGGGTTAACCACACCAGCTCACTAAGTCCATTCCTGCTCAGAGTTTACTGAGAATATTCTGGGATCACTTCTAAGATAAAACTCCTTGCTGGGAAGTTTTAGGTTAAGTTAGGAGCTCTCTGAGAGGATTCCCAGAATCTTCAGGAATACGGGTCCTGGTCCACACTTATAAAAGAGCAGTGATCAAAAATCCAAAGTGGGCTAACTGACTGAATGCCTCCTACCATTTTAGGGCCATTCTGGGGCAATGCAGCTGAATCCAGGAATGCTGCTTTCGGTCCCAACAATCTCCTGGCTGGCTCGCCATTAATCCGCCCTCTGGTCAACATACACCTGCTCTGTGTCAGTTAACTCCAAAGTGACCTTAGTGAGTCTGCAGTTTGACACAGGTCATAGATTCATATGAGAGTTGGATAAGATCTCCACGAAAAAAAAGGTTTGGGGTTTGGGGGGGTTAATGTTGGTGTGATTAGTATTTTAAAAGTAAAGAAAAAAAAAAAAATTAAGAAAAAAAAGAATTCTGTTGGTGATGAGGGCTTCTGAAGAGGGAAAAATCAGTAATAAAGAGAGAAAATTAATTCATTGGGAGGAGAAGGAGGGAAAGGAAGGAAATAGAGAGTTTTTTCTATTAAAGAATACAGAAAAAAAGAGTATATTAAGGAAGTTTTTAAGAGTTTTGTCGGTTTTGTTGGAAAAGAGGGTCTTTTATGGGAGTTGTGGGTGAGAAGAAGAATGAGATGGAGAAGAGTGGAGTAGGTGGGCTAAAAAAGAGGGGTGTAGGATCTTAGGAACAAAAAGAGGAGGAGGAGGAAAAAAAGTTTATAAATTTGGTTTGGTAAAAGGGGGAAAGGGGAGTGGAAAAAAAAAAATGGGATTTGGTCAGACGTGGAGTGACAAGGAAGTAAAAGCTTTACTTGATGTTTGGTCTGATGAAGGTATATCCAGCTCCTCGTAAGTACGCACAACAATAATGTGGTTTTGTGGAGGAAACGCAAGTTGTGAGAACCTTCTTGTTCGTTGTATGTCTTGTCCTTGCCTACGGCGAATCCGAATACAGTGCCACCTCTACAGAGATTGGGAACATTATTCCAAAGATTTGGCTCGTCTGGCTACAGTGCAACTTGAACGCCATCTTGGTCCAGAAGACCACCCGGAGAACAGCCGAGCTGATTCCCCAATCAGACCGAGTCAGGCGGACTATGCTTTCTGAATGCGCCCTAAAGCCCCGTTTCCACCCGTGGGTGTGGGTCGGGTCAGGTCAGGCCAGGCCGGATCGGGTGGGTTTTGGTATGGATCACGTTGCGTCCCCACCAGGGTTATTATAGTTGACTAAAACTAAGACTAAAACTAAAACTAGCAGTGAAAAAATAATTTAGTTAACTAAGATAAAAATAAAAACAAAAAATAAGAAAAAAACTAAGACGAAATAGAAACTGCAAAGAACAATGCAAAACTAACTAAAACTAAACTGAGTTGTAGATAAATTCAGCTTAGTTGTCATTTTCGTTTCATTTTCTCTCTTGATTAGACAAGAGGTGCCTGTCCTGGCAGCTGCTGTTCTTCCACTTCTCCTCCAGAGGGTGGCAGTATAGCGGCTATAATCTGCGACATCTAACCTGAAGAAGGTGCTTAGCAGACAAAATAGGCTAAAGTTGCTGCAGGTCGAAAACGCCACAGCATTTTGAAGTATTTTACTTTTTGAGTATTTATAAATATTTATAGTATTTAGTTTAAACCGTCCGAGTATTTCAATTATGACCCACTAATCAATAAGAGTAAGTGTATTGTGATGAAGACTGATGGGATCATCTGTGGAATGCAACTAAAAGGGAAAAATTCAACAAGTTTCAAAAGTTAACTAATAAAACTACTAAATCATTTGTTGAACTAACTAAAACTAAACTGAAATAAAAAAAGAAAAAGTGAAAAACTAAATAAAAATAAAAACTAATAAAAAACTATAATAACCTTGGTCCCCACAGCAAACTGTACCCTTATCCTGGCGGTGGAATATTACCCGGATAGCGCTGCTATGTCATCGCGTGACATCATCGCCATGCAACACCTTTTAACCAAAACACCACACCACATGTGACAGTAACAGAACGAGTCATCCCTGCTCTTTACCCAGACGCAAAAAAACGTGGACCAATCCGGCCCGACCCGACCCGGACCCGCTGGTGGAAACGGGGCTTAAGATAAGGCAAGAACATTAGACTTTAGATGAGCAGGCAGCCAGGAACATTGTTGTTCTACTTTAGATGTTGGTCATGTAAATTAGGGATGGGCATTTGCAAACATCTTTTTGATCGATCGTCGGGAGAATTAATGATCAATTATCGACTAAATCATTTAATAATGCATGTTAAAAAATGATTACACTTACCACAGGCAGACCATTTTTTTAAAAAAGGTAAAATATTTATAATATTTAATTCAAACCCCCCACTGCTGTACAGCCTCAATCATCTTCTCGGCGAGAAGGTCAGCAGTGATGGCACGTGATGGTGAGGTAGCTCTCTGCTGTTAAAGTGGTCCAAAACTTTGTTGTTATGGCAACGCTAGCTGCTGTTGCTAACTTGTTTAGCAGCTCCTGCTTTCGCTTCTCGTGTTTCACTGAGCCTGATAATGGCGCGCCATGAAGGAAACTGATACACTGGTTCGAGTAAATTAATCAAATCTGGGAAACCTTTCCCATCGACGACACTTCTGGGCAACATATCCACTTAAATCATTTTGCAGATTCCCTCCGTTATTTTGTCTGCCTGCTTTGCATCACAGCTCCTCCGGCTTCAGACTGAGACAACAGTGTGTTGAACAGAGGATTTATTTCCTTTAAGCTCGGTCGGATTGGCGTTTTTTTCAATGGTACATCATGGGAGTTGTTGTTGAGTTGTTTTTATAAAACGTGTCGCAGTATTTACAATGTGAGGTGTCATTTTCTAACGCAAAATGGTCCCACACCAGACTTCACCGTGCTCGCTTTAGGCGAGCCTTCTTTCAGCAGCTTGATCAATTATTAATCATCGATTAATTGTGCCCATCCCTAATGTAAATCGACAGTTAGCTTGCTAGCAAATTGCTATCAGGTATTAATTTTCTATTGGATCATTCAGGTTTTACACTTTTACTGTGAGGTACAGCTTGGTACTGTAAAGCGTTTAACGTAAGTTTCAGATTTTGATATGTTAATTGACAAGTTAGAAATTTTTGAAAAGTTGTTCTTTAAAAGGTCTATATCTGCAATCTTACATTTGAAAGTAGAATCAGCTCCTTCAGATATGAGTGTTGGTATAAAGTTGTGAGCTAACTGCAGGTTCTGCAGATCCCACACAAAGCAAAGCTCAGTGCTCAGACTGCTTGCAGTGACAGAGAGGGACATCCATAAATTTGCCCCACTGTGGAAAAATAGAACAATTCCCTCAAGGCTGAAACTAAAATGACTCTGATTCATGTCTGTGCTCGTGTTGGTTTTCCCCTCTGTCTCTTTTCAGCTAAGGTCTGCAGGAGCTGCTGTAATCCAGGAACTCTTCCCCAGGGTCTCCTCCATCGCAACTCTGGATATCTCCGACAACGGTACCAGGACACGTGCAGCACATCCCACTGTGACCTTGACTTTGTGTGCTGTGGTAGGAGACTCAGTGGGCTGCTGATGGATCATGCCACGCTGAGTCTTGCATATGTGTGTGTGTGTGTTAACAGGTCTTGACGCGGACTTGCTCACAGTACTGCCTGCCCTCTCAAGACACCCCTCCCTGAAGCACCTTCATCTGGGAAAGAACTTCAACATCAAAAACAGGTGCTGTAGTTATTTATGGGTGTGAGTGCTCATGAAAGCATGTGTGTGTGAGCTGTGTACGCCAGGTTAAATACACACATCAGTGATTTTATTTCTGTTTTTTGTAAATAATTTGCCAGCAGGAAGGAATGACTTACACGGTCTCATCCAGTCCTGTCTCTGTTTGTGTCTGCAGGGTTCTGGATGAAGTCCTGCAGAAGCTGGTTCAACTCATACAGGAGGAGGAATGTGTGAGTGATGAAACAGGAACTCATAATACCCTACTATACATTTCTAATTTAGTACTTTAATTTCACAAATACACGTAGAGTTATTCCACTGTGTGAGATTACGTTTAGGTCAGTTATTCATTCATTATTTAAAGATAAGTTCAGCAAAAGTGTCATATTATTTTACAGCTAAAACAGCACTCTGGGTTCATGGAGACATCATTTTTTCATCATGTTTCAGTTTAGATGTGTCGCTTTGTTGAATTATTTCTGAGCCTTGGTTAAGATTGTAGGCAGTTCCTACATCCCTACTCACACGTGGTAAAAAATTCATGCATGCTGCATGTAGTTGTGTTGGTGAGCTGTCACTTCACCGTGCAGTAAATTTCACCGCCGCACTGCACTTTATCCTCTGCACACACACTTAAACTCCCATGATTTTTTCATGTTTGTTGCTCCTGCGTCTCCAGGCGCTGCAGTCGTTGTCCCTGTCTGACTCACGCCTGCGCTCTCGGGGCACCGTGTTGGTCAATGCCCTGGGTAGCAACACCTGCCTGAGAAAAGTGGACCTGAGTGGGAATAACATGGATGACATCGGGGCAAAGATGCTCAGCAAAGCCCTGCAGATCAACACCACGCTCAGGTGAAGGGCAGAATGTGGAGGATGAGGCTGCATCTCTGACGTTTATGGTTGATTTTATTTTTGTGTTTTAATTTTCTCTGAAAATAAAAAAATATGTTTTATTTTTTTAGGGTTATTGGACCTTTGGTTTAACTCTTAACATTTTTAACTCCAGTGTTTTCTCGTGGGTATGGGGGCTTTGCCTGCTCAGTCCAGGGGGTAGTAGCTACACTGGATGCCTTTTTCTTGGTGGCTGGGGTCCTGCACGGCAGCCCTATGGCTGAGGTGTGGACCCTGGCCTGCCCTGATTGGGGGGTCCCCGTGGTGAGGCCCTCTGTGACCATGGGTGGGCTCCTGGCGTGAACGGATCCCCAAGATATGGTTTCCTCACTGCAGCAGATGGTTATTACAAGGGATGTCCGATATTATCGGCCGATATTGGCATTAAAATATGATATTGGAAAATATCACTGTGGTTTTTTTCGGACCAATACTTTTACTAACGAATAATGATCTTGTTATTCCAATGCAAAATCTCAAGAGATTTCATTCCATCAGCGTTGGTCCAGCATGTCTAAAAGTACCTGTTATACTGGAAGAACTTCATATCCCAGCATTCATTTCAGAGTCATGTGACTACAGTGCAGCTGCTGCTGCTACAGACTGACTTGCTTTGAAGCTGCTTATGATATGTCTGGTTTTAAGTTGTTGGTTAAGTTACTAAGTTGTCAGAAACATTAGAATTAGCCACATGTTGATAATACCTGCTAGTATCTGATGTATGGTAGTATCTAATACCTGCTAGTATCTGATATCTGGTAGTATCTAATACCTGCTAGTATCTGATATCTGGCAGCCAGATGTCCAAAATGAACTCCTCTGGCTGAGTTAAGGAGATTTTGGGATCTTTGCTCTTGGAGCAGAATATAGTTGTATCTCTCAGAAGATGAGATAAAACCTCACAGTTGTCTGCACAGATCGGTATCGGTTGATATTGGATGTCGGTAAAAAAGCCAATATTGAACATCCCGTTATTACTATTAGTGTTTTTATGACTATTTACTTAAAGGATAAGTTTCTTTTTTTTCAACCTGGACCTTATTTCTAGGAGTTTAAACGTGTATTTACTCACTGGTAAAGTTTCTGCTTCACTTTGAGTCCTTTGGAAAATATTACGCTGAGTCGCCCTTTAGTGAACGTCCGGTATCATGGCAGAGACGGGGCAGCCTCTATATCAGACATTATCTGCAGCAAATCTCCTTCATTTCATCAATGCTTTAAGTAGAATGAACAAACGAATGAGTACTATCGTCCTGTGAGTTCAGAGTTTTGCAAATTGTGTTTTTGTCGTCTGGGTAGCAGCTGTTCTTCTCAGCTGTACTACAGAAGCGCGCAACGTGAACGCGCGGCCCCAAAAAGTGTGTAGAACACCCTGATAACTAACAGAAAGATAAACCTGAACTCACGAGACGATAATACTCATTCGTTCGTTCATGCTACTTAAAGTATTGGTGAAAATCTGCGTTTAGCTGCAGATAAGGTCTATATTGTGGCTGCCCCGTATCTCCCATTTTACTGGAGGAACACTGAAGGGCGACTCAGCGTAATATCTTCCGAAGGACTCAACGTGATGCAGAAACTTTACCGGTGAGTAAATGTATAAACTCCTAGAAATAAGGTCCAGGTTGGAAAAAAGAAACTTATCCTTTAAGAGACAGAAATTAGGGGTCGGGAGTCATATGCAGAATTAGGAGAGGGGTGTAAATGTGTGTGTATATTTTGTTATATACTTGGATGTGTGAAGGCTTGTTTTTTATTTCATATGCATTTGTGTTTTTTATGTGAAGCACTTTTTGTTGCCTTTTAATAAAAATGCTTTATAAGTAAAGTTTGATTTGTATTCTGGTTAACTTGCGTCTAATCCTGCAGGAGCGTGACGTGGGATCGCAACAACACCTCGGCTGCAGGATTTCTTGATGTGGCTCGAGCCCTTGAACAGTAAGAACAGTCTAACCTTTTCTTCTTTGTATACGTGTGTGCTGCAAAGTGAATGCTAGCTTATCTAAAATGTAAGAAACAATGTTCCTTTCACTTTATTTTTTAACATTCAACTTCATTAAAAATTGCAATGCAAGGAAAAATGCTACTTCAAATGGTTCAGATTCACCTTTAGGGATGGCTGACATAGTTAGATAGAAAAGTTTAGAGTACTACACACCAGCTGCATGACATCAGAGGAACATTTTGGGATTGACCTCCCCTAAAACCAGATCTGATAATGTCCCTTTCAATAACTCAACTTTTCCCTCCTTTTCTGCTCTTCCTCTCAGTAATTTCACCTTGCAGTACATGCCTCTGCCCCTAAGCGACATCAGCCAGGCGTACCGCAGCGCCCCGGAGAAGACAGAGCAGGCCCTGACAAAGGTTGGTGGCAGTGTTGCAAGCACTGTAGCACCCAATAATGTCATAATTTACTGAAAATGGAATAACGCCTGAAAATGTAATAAAACCCATTAATGTAATAAGGTATCACATTGTCGTAAAAATGTTAATGTTGTATTGTGTATATTGTAGTTTATTCAATTTCTGTCATTTGTGTAAATGTTTATGTCGTGGACCCTCTCGAAAATGAGATGTTGCATCTCAAGAGGCTATCCTCAATAACATTTCTTCAATGTTATAACAATATCATTCAGAATATTTTTGTACAATATTGGGTTTTATTTCATTTTTGATTAAGTGAAAATTTTATTACATTTTCAGCAAATTATTACATTATTGGGTGCTACAAGTTATTAGGAAGTTTACAGGGGAAAAAAGTCTCAGGTTTGCAGAGCATCTTGGTTTTGCATCTTTGTATTTAACATCTGTCATTTATATTTGAATAATTTATTTACTGTATGCTTTGAGAACGTTTTGGTTGTTGACAAAGAGACTGCAGGTATATACTGCAAACATCAGATGCTATCTATCGAATGCAGCACACCTTTGCACACTGAAATCATTATTTTGCAACATAAACTCTCCTAAATAATCAGACTGATGAAAAGGTTAATTTTATCAAATTAAAAAACCATCTTATCTAATCTTAAACTTAATGAGATCATGATGAAACCAGAATGAAGAAATATTTCTCTACATGTGTTTTCTGCAAACGCTTCCAAAGCAGCTCTTTAGATCAGGTGCAAGCATTAAGAGCCTCTCATCAGCCTCCGTTCATTAGCCTGGATACACAAACCCGAAGAGTCATTTCTTCTCTTATTTGTAACTAAACAATAGTACTGAAAGCAGCATATAAAACGCAGCATTTCCGGCAACCTCAGATTCAAATTTTTATTTAAGGTTCATATTTGTACTTTCATACTGTTACTGTACAAATACAGGAACTGTGAAAACTAAAACTTAGAAAAAAACTTTACATGAGAGTAGCTGGTTTTAAAGGGGAATGCAGTAACTTTTTTACCTCAATAAATGCTTTTCGGAATCCCCGTGGGGCTAAACAAAGTGTTTACGGAGCGATTCAATGCCCCTCCCCCCCCCTCCCGCCGGTGCCTCTGGCCTGCGAGCAGCTAAATACAACTTTGCCTGCGCCGACCCGAGCAGAACTTGCGACAACAGAAACCGCTGTACGGTACTCAGGTCCCCTATCTACCGAGCTGCTTCCAGCTCTGATTTGAACCAGACTACCAGCGCTAATTGGAAGAAAACATTTCTTTAGCTTCCACCACCTAAACACGGCTCCTGGCTCTCATAACCAACTCTTTGCTGGACCAGAGTGATTCACGTAGCTGCGCTGCCTGGGCGCCGGGTGAAGCATCACTGCTTCAGGCTCAATAATCACTTGTCACGTCCGCAAAAAGTAAATAAAAGTTCGTATTCTTACCTGCTACTCGCCAACACCACTGAAAAATATAATCCACGGCATGTTAACCCGCAAATCGCGGGTTAAATGTCCCGTTTCAGAAGAGACAGGACTTTGCTTTGAGCAGAGGGAGACGAGGTGCTGCTACCAACGCAGCAAAGTAGCATCAACAAGCTAGAAAAAGCTTAGAAAAATATCCAGGGATCAAAATAGAAAAAAGACAGGTAGAGAAGCCGTCTGTGTGCTGTGGGAGTGTAAGGGGGGTTGAACACGACAGTGAAAGGACCCCACTAGGGGGAGCCCCGAGCTGAAGTTACTGAGTTCTGCTTTAACAGGTGAAATTAGCATTTTAGTTTAAGCTAGAGATTTAATTTGCTTATCCTCAGAAATATTACATCAAATTTCCCCTAAACAGAAAGCATCAAAGGTCTTAAAGGAAAAAGACTAAAATCTGAAGAAATATTTTATTTCTTTTTCTTTTTTGGCTTTCATTGTTGCTTTTAATGTATTGTATTGAATTGTAATTTATTATTCTTGTCTCTTGTTATGTTGCCTTTGCTGTGTACGGCACTTCGGCTGACTGTTGTTTTTTAAGTGCTCTTTGAATAAATGTGGATTGAATTAGATCTCACAGAAATTGCAGGTTGTTCAGGTTTCTACTCATAACTTCCTATAAGTGGGAAAGAACAACTTAGAGCTGTTGGGAGACGCATCCAAAGTTTTAGAGAGCTTGTAGAAAAGCTTCTTCAATCATCTTAGCCTTCACATTGCTGTTGCAGAAAAAAGAATCATTATCAAACAGTCTGGTTGAGTAAAAATGAAATGGATTTATTTAACAAAAGGAAAATATTGAGATGAGAATGAAATAAAATAATCAGTTGCAACTGGAGAGGCCGTACAGAAAGCTGAGAGACGCGATCCAACAAGGTTCTGAAGAGACTGATCTTTTAACAAAGATTAATCAGACTGTCTGTCGTCAGGGAAAGTTTATTACGTATCCAGGTCCCAAGTGAGACAAGATGTGCTCACTCAGTACATACACATCCCACTCAGACTATCTCCACAGCGAGTCATGCTGTCGTCAGTATGCACTCCTTGATGTGTGACATACAGATTCTGAGGCCCCCCGATACACAACCTGATATCCCAGAAACCTCAGCGCACATGACAGAGATACAGTAGAACTGTATCTATGAAAATGCCAAATTTACATAGATGACATCACTGAAAACTTCACCGGTGGAAACAGAACACCAAGCCCTCTGGACACAATAAGAAAAGCAGCCAACAACAAAAACAAAACAAAAAACAACAACAAAACTTGCTTCTGAGAGCGGAGGCTCTGAAATTGAAGACATTAGACGACACCGCAGCACCGCAGCCTCACAGTAAGAAGGTTGCAAGTTCGGGTCCCGGCTGGGGAGGGGGTTCAAACAATTCCAACAGTTCCTTCCTGTGTGGCGTTTGCATGTTCTCCCGTGTATGCGTGGGTTCCCTCCGGGTTCTCCGGCTTCCTCCCACCATCCAAACCCATGATGTCAGGTTAATTGGTCACTCTAAATCAGGGGTGGGGAACCATGGCCCTCATCCTACAGGACTTCCACTTGTCCTTGCTCCTACACACCTGATTCAAATCAATGAGTCTCTGTGCAGAACTTGATTGGCTGTTAGATCCATATGATTTGAATCAGGTGTGCTGGAGTGGGGAGAAATGGAAAGCCTGAGGGGGCACCGGGGTTCCCCACCACTGCTCTAAATCGTCCCTATGAATGAATGTGAGCGTGCCTGGTTGTCTGTCTGTCTCTGTTGGTCCTGTGACGGACAGGCGACCTGTCCAGGGTGTACCCTGTCTCTCGCCTGATCATAGCTGGGACAGACTCCAGCAACCCCCCCGACCCTGACCTGGATAAGCGGTACAGAAAATGACTGACTGATGACAAGGTGTGGCTCGTCCCTTCTGTTCCGTCAATCTTTGTCCCCTTGTGGATGTTCTGACCCTCTGCTGCACAGATCCAGCGTGCTCTGGTGAGAAACAACCAGACCCAGCGCTTCTCCCAGAGACAGGCTCTGCGGCTGCACCAGGGCTTGGTCACCAGCACTGCCGAGCAGGTACCACTCATCGGTGTCCACTCAGCTCCTCGTCTGCTTATGACTGTTTTACGTGTGTGTGTGTTCTTTTAACACAGACCTTTCTGTCTGTTTCCAAGGTGATGGAGCGCCTCTGTGTGCGTGTCCAGCAGCAGGTGTGTTTGTTACGGGGCGTTGGAGAGATGGAGGAAATTCAAGCTGCCAAACAAGTGCTGAAGGAGGCCAGGAACTCCCGCGCTGTGAGTGGCATGAAGAGTGTAGTATTTCTGCTTTTGTCACCTTAGATTTGATGAATAAAAATGAAAATTCTCTCATTTCTGGCGTTCCCAGCTCTACCCTTCACTGTGCGAGCTGGCTCATGTGCTGTCTGTGGACGGGCCGGTGCGACAGAGACTGGACTCTCTGGCTGGTGAACTGGCCAAAGCCGCTGATAAGGAGCTGCAGGTACGTCTCACCGCCTCCTTTCACACTGTGAGCGGCCACAGACGACAGAGTAACTGATAACTGCCATCCAATGCAGGTGATCGTCGACTCCATGGTGTCTCTCTGCCGCGAGCTCTGTCCTTTATCTTCCTCTGCAGCAGAGAGATTAAGTCCCCCGCTCTCATCTGTCTCTGAGCGCGTGTCCATCCCGCGTTCGGCCATTCGCACCGCCCTGATGGAACGAGCGGCGCAGGACATTCACAGAGCTTTGGAGTAAGAAGCAACAATAAGTCTGCTTTTGATAAGTTAGATATTGATTTCCTCTCACCTCACCAAGCCTCTTACCGTTGCTCTCTCTCTTTCTTCTAACCCAATAATCTTCAGAGAAGTAAAGCTGTCTGTAGTTTCATATCTCACCAACTCCATTGTGGACCAAATCCTGCAGGAGCTCTACACCACCCATAAGACTCTGGTAAACATGAAGCTCTCTCTGTGGAGTGTGAAAGAGGAACAGACTGACTGAATGATTCAGTGTGACCAAGTTTCAGAGCGCCATGTGTCTCAGACCCGGCAGGTGTCTCATCTTAAAAGCTGGGAGGGGACGTGCGAAGATGGGACGGCGTGGAAGTTTAACAGACACAGAGACTCTCTGGATATCACAGATGAAGAGCTCGGCACCAGCATAGTGAGTATGGACAGCCAGACCCGCGTGGGTGATGTAAGGCTGGGCGATTATGGAAAAAATCATTATCACGATTATCCAAACAAGTATTTTTTTAGTTGCATGATGTATTTATACAGCATTTCTCTCTGTCAAAAACACTTTATTGATATTTTATGCAAAAGGTTCACATTAAAAATTAATATAGGCTACAAATGTGTACTTTACAGCTGTTTTGCAACGTATAAACATGAAATGAATAAAATAAATATACTCTGAACATTAAGGCATACAGAAACATAAATGTATCCAAAATAAACTATATCTGCAATTTCTCTATCTGAAGAATAAAATGAATATATTCATGGAAAAAAATAATCCCAAACTAAACTTTAAACTTTAGTGCAATCCTGCAACACTCCAAATCTAACATGTTTGTTAATGACACCAAACAAATTTCATGGGTGAGAAGCCACTAAAATTAATTTTACTTTCAGAATAACCTTCAGAAATTGTGTAATGAAAAATGGCAAATAAATCATTTTAACGCGATTATAGGAGTTTGAAGATTATTTGATCCAGGAATTGAAATCATGATCAAATTTCAATTAATTGCACAGCCGTAGTGTGATGGTTTGTTTTTTAATTTCTTGTTCTATCCCAGATGACACTCACTGTCCAGCTTTATTACATCCACCTTGCTGGCACCGGGTTGGACCCGTCTTACTTCAGAACTGTCTTCTTTCTTGATATCATAAGGTGCTTTTGCAATGCAGGAATCTTTGGGAGGTCCTATAACCTTTTTCGGTGACAGGGACGTTTTTTGGGTGCGTTCGGACATATTGGAACCACGGCCCTCAGTTTCTATTGATCGGTTGCAGTTGATGTCACAGATGCATTCTCTGCACTCAGACTACATATTGAGTACCTGCGCTGCTATTGTGACTATACAAGCTGTTACCAAAAAAAAAAAGAAAAAGAAAGTTGTGTTACTGGAAGTACAGGTGGGAACCTTTGGTTGAGCTACTAATGTTTAGGGGAGTGTTTTAATGAAGCACCGGGTTGACTGCATGAGTGGCTGTGTCCAGATTCAGGGGCTAGGTCCTTCGAAGGACGCGTCCTACCTGGTCTACGTAAGCCGGGTCCTCCTTAGACCGCGTAAGGCAGAAGCAACGGGCTGTTAACAATCAGACGGTCTAGCCTCCTCAGCAGATCTCTTGTTGCCTAGCAACTGTAACGGCGCTAAACCGAAGCAAAATGGAGCTGCAACATATCAGCCTTACCATTGTTCTGCTCATTTTCGAGGAGTTACAGCAGCTTTACCGTCACCTGCGGCATTTTCTTATTACTCTGGCTGAGAGAAAATTAAATCCAGGTAAATTTATTTTGTAAAGTTCACATGATTTCAAGAGTCTCATGTTAACTTTAGCTAATTTCATGGATAATAGCAAATGAAAGACCATAATAATAACTTGTACACAATATTAAAATTATATAATACATGAAATGAAAATGCTTCTTGAAGGTAGAGTACGAAGTTTCCCCCTGAAAATAAACGTCAGACTTGTGCAGGTGAAATCTGTCTCAAACCGCGCCTTAGGGCCTTTACTCTCGTGCAGTGGTGAGTTTGAATGCAACTCTCTCTCCTCCTGACTGTAACTCGCTCTTTTGCCTTGTTATGGTCTGGTCGGGACGTTTCTGGGTGGAGATTTCTGTTTATATCGCCAGCCAATGACAGAGCTAAGAGCATGACGCTGTGTGGGAATAAGCTCATGATTGGAGCAGACGCCAGTCACTCCAACTCTCAAAGGAAAAAAGAAAAAAGAAAGAAAGAAAAAACATTGGATGCACCGAAGAAAAGGTAAGAGCTTTAGGTAGCGCACGTTGGAAAACCAGGGTTAATGTTGGTTTGGCTTTTACCTGCTTCTTAGCTCTGAAGGAGGCTTGAAGCTGAATAGGCTGAAGAATGAGGCGGCCATTAGCCTGAGAGGGAGGGGCTCAGTTAGAATACTGTTTGCAAACAGAAACGGTGGGGGGGGGGGACTTCGGACTCTACCTTTAAGGAATGCAGATGATTGGAGGATGTTTTTTCAGCCCCATTACTTTCACAGCTGATGTATAATAATATCTATATATTTAAAGCTTTTAATTAATCGTATGGGGTATTGAACCCAATTTTACCGAATATTGCAAAAATTGTTGAAAGAAACATCTTCTATAACGTCTTCAATCCATCATGAATTACACAGAGAAATACCAGTTCCCATGTACAGAGGGAACTTCAGTCCTTAATGGGTTAATATAAGTTAAATAAATGCTTTAAAGTAACATGATCAGCACAAAACCTCTAAAGTCAGACAGATCTACTGTCAACGCAGTGTTCTTTATTCAGCTTAACTCCCTGACAGTTTCAGTCCATTCATCTTCTTCTTGCCTGTAGCCATCGCTGTGGGAGGCTTTCTTGCTAGCAGCCAAATATAATTCAAAGAGATTTAAAGGATTTTGCCCAGATATAACACAAACTTTTTACCCATCTATTGCAAGTATCAGTGTTTTCTAAAAGACAAGGAAATAGGATTTTTTTTTTTTCTATTCTAAATACGCCTCCAGCAATTGTTTTGTTTCTGTCAGCCTCACTGTATAAATTTCAGTTCTGTGGACACTAAGTATCATATTATCCTCTCCGGTGTTAATGCATCTTTCCCACATATTCTTCTAATCTTCCTGGAGGTTTCTCCTGGCCTGATTCCATTTTCGATTTTTTACCTGCCTTGAAAAGCTAAAATGTTTTTGGAGTTGCTATTTGTCATCTGCTTAACTTACTTTGTGATCAAATAAGATCCACACTCGCCTGCTTGTTTACCACGTCATTAAACTTGAGTATTACCGCTAATCAAACTCATGGTTCAGTGGTGACTGACTGGCAGGAATGAGGGCTTCTCCCTCTGGTTTTAGCATCTGAAACATTATTCTGACTTTCCTGACAGGAGCACTTCAGTTAAAGGTCAAAAATTTTGAGAGCCTCCAGCTCTTACACTGGAGATCACTTGAACAATGCTTGAATTGATGATGTATTGTCAATTCAATTGTGTCTTGGCCTTTAAAAGCATCCATTGATTGCAGTGATTGAAGGACACCATTGAATGTCAGAGTTGCAGACGGTCTATAATTACAACTTTGGATGCTTGATGGACATTTAACGGAAATAAAGTTATTAATATACATGACACTGCAGAATAATAACCATCTCTGTGTAATGTATGTGATGATGTGTGGTACAGATATAAATGGTTCAATCTTATATAAACCTACATATAAATATGGTTGTTCGTAGCTTTTCTCATGATGTGTGTTATACTCTGGAATTCACACAAAAAAAATTAGTGAATATTTTTGCCTGTGCAGTGGGCAGACTCACTTCCTTTTCCCTTTCAGAGTTTTCAAATAAGCCCTCAGCTGTGTGCTGCTTTTACATTTGCTCATTACACCAAATTACAGCCTTCCTTTTCTCAGTTACACTTCAGTGAACCTTATTTTTCCACGTTTTTATACCTGAAATTGTTATTTTTTGTCTCTAAAATTGAGAAAAGATGACAACTGAAAAAGGTTTTGTTTAATGTCTGCCTGGTTTTACTGCAGCAAGTCTGAGTCGACATGAAAATGAATAAAAAATCAAATTTCTGTTGACGCATTAAAAGAGCAGTTCAATTTTCAAAAAGACAGCAGGTGACATCTGTGGGAGTATCTCAAGAATTGCTGCGAGTCCATGAAGTCTTACATCACTATCTGTTCAGTCATTACCTTGTCATGCACCTCTAGACCCCCATGAGGAAGCGCTGGAGCAAAAACTAAAAGATTTGAAACCCTAAGATAAGATAAAACAGGGGATAGGTACAATGATTATAAAATATAATAGAAATATATATATAAAAATTCAAAGATATGAAAATTGATAAACATAAAATGTACCTGGACAACAGAGAAAATTCTACAACATTAGAGATTAGAAATGGTTAAAACAAAAGAAATAAAAGACTAAATAAAACCAGTTAAAAGCCAGATTAAAAAGGTGAGTATTAAGTCTCCTTTTAAGAATATCAATAGTCTCTGTGGTCCTGATGTCCTCTGGCAGGCTGCTCCAAAGATGGAGGCCATGATGGCTAAAATGCAGCCTCCCCATGGGTCGTGGATCTAACTCTTGGGATCATTAACAGGCCGCTGCCAGAGCACCTCAGGTTTCGCAAGGGTTGATATGTTAAAAGCCGATCAGATAAATAAGATGGTCAAATACCATTCAGACAAAACTAATATCAAACCTTAAAATCGATCCTCAAATCACGGGGCGCCAATGCAGTGATTTTAAAACCGGTGTAATATGTTCCTGCCTTCCTGCCATATGGTCCTTAAGATTACTCCAGAACTCTCGCCGCCGACTTCTGGAGTAATTGTAAGTTAGAAATGGTCTTTTTGTGAAAACCAGTGAGTAGGACGTTCCAATCGCCTAAACGACATGAGATAAAAGCATCTGCAC
Organism: Atherinomorus stipes; assembly: GCA_023101725.1. Classification (NCBI taxonomy): domain Eukaryota; kingdom Metazoa; phylum Chordata; class Actinopteri; order Atheriniformes; family Atherinidae; genus Atherinomorus; species Atherinomorus stipes. Next base: position 67,715 of record JALJCO010012510.1, read on the forward strand.
CTCCATGTTGGCCTGAGAGAGAAACAGGCAGACTCTGGCTATATTCTTAAGATGATAAAAAACCTATTTTAGTAACATTTTTAACATGAGAAATAAAAGTAATCTCAGAATAATAAAAAAAGATGCCCAGATTCATTTACACACTGTGACGGTTTAAAATCTTGTAATTTTGGTAAAAGTTTCTCTCTCTTGCCCTCAGGACCGATAACTAAGATTTCCGTTTTCGTCCTGGTTGAGCTCTGGGAAATTCTCTGCCATCCATGACTTGATATCTAAAATACAGTTTAAAAGGGCATCAATCAGCCTTGTGTCATCAGGAGACATGCCATATAAAGCTGCGTATCATCAGCATAGCTGTGGAAGCTGATGCAGTGTCTCCTGATAACGTCCTCAAGTGAAACCATACATAGACCAGAAAAGCACCCAGAGAGCGCAGACCTCCACCAAGCAGCTCTCGCAATGATAAAGAATCCTTCAAAACTTTCCTGGATCCAGAAGGTGATCCGGATCACCACCATAATTTAGTGGGTTCATCCTTGGGTGGAGACACACGGCTGGTGAAAATTTCAGGTCAATCCATTCAGAACTTTTTCCGTAAAGTTGCTGACAGACAGACAGACTAACAATACCGAAAACATTACCTCCTTGGCGGAGGTAATTTAAAAAAAAAAAAAAAAAAAGGACCCAAAATTGACCCTTGGGGAACCCCACTCTCAATTTCATGCCTTCTGGAGGAACATTTAGCCATACTTACAGAGAAACACCGATCTGTGAGATGAGAGCTGAATCATTTAAAAACAGTACGAGAGAGGCCGCCCAGGTTTCGAAGTCTGTTATAATAAGATGCGATGGTCTACCGTATCAAAGGCGACACAAAGATCCAAAAAAATAAGACTAAGTTGTTGGGTATCTGCATTATACCTGATGTTATTTAAAATCTTAAAAAAAAAAAACTGTCTCGATACTGTGGTTCATCCTAAAACCAGATTGAAATTCCTTTAAAATAATGTTTCTATCAAAAAAATAGTTAAAAACTGGTTAAAAACTAGTTTCGGTAAAACTTCACTTAAAAACGGTAAGTTGGATACTGGTCAGTAATTGTCATGTGACTATGGTGCAGCTGCTGCTGCTACAGACTGGCTTGCATTGCTGATGTTTAATGTGCCTTTGAAACCCAACTGCTTTAATGAAATGAAGAGTAACTCCACGTTATTTAAGTGAGTAAATCACACCTGATGCACCATCTTTATACATAACCTTTGAGTGCTATGCTGTAAACACAATATCACAATATATCGTCTTGCTATATTTTCCTGATATATATCATATTGACAGATTCTTGCCAGTACACACCCCTCCATTTTGGACATTGTGGGCTTTAGTATGTTGGTGTCACAGCTGACACAGATCTTACACATTGTTTGGGTTTGCTTTAGTATAAGTCTTAATTATAAAACTTAATATACTGCTATTAAATGTGAATCCCTCACGGATATCTTGTAGGTCGTATGTGTCCTTGAATTCGTCATTCAGATGGTTCCTTTCAATGTTATAATGATGCTACTTCTATTAAACCGCAAGCATCATTCACTAATCTTTGTTTAGTAGGTTTTATTAAGCTTTTGTTGTTGTACAGCTGAGGAGGATGGGGACGTCATTACTTATGCAGATATAACCTGAACATAGCACAGTACAGTTAGAATTCTGTGTGGACTGCTCAACACTTCTTTCCTCAGGGAAAAACCTCAGTCTTCTTTCAAACCCCTTTAGAAACTCATCAGCCCTCGTTTGTTTCAGCATTTTCAGTACCGTTTCTGTTTTAACAGTCTTCACTGACAAAGCCCTGACTGCACCCGAGGACAGCAAACTGCTTTTCTCTAACTCTATGCTCAGCATCTAAACTTCTGTTTTTGTGTTTAATTTTGTCTTTTTCCTCCCAGGACACAATAGCCATTAAGAAGCGCAGCTCTAGAACGAGGAGAATAAGACCCGTGTCTACCAGGCTGAGTGAGTCCTCCTCTCATCCTCCACTTACACCGCATCCTGTTTATCCCAGAGCTGCACTACTTCAACACCTCCTTCTGAGCTTCTTCCCTTCAGATCACCTGTAATCCTTATGTCACTCTTTGCTGCCTTCAGGCCTGTGTGACGACTCCAGCTCGTCTCCTCCTCCGTCTGTTCCATCATATTCATCACCGCTGTCCCGCTCAGCATCGTGGGAGGGCTTGTCTGAGCTGCCTACACAGGGCCTGCCTCTCCATCACGTGACACGGGTTCGGCCCAGGCCTCCACGGAGGCACAAGGGAGGACACATTCCTGCTGAGATGGTAAATTACTCTATAAAATCAGGTTATGAAATATTTCAGTCTACATTACTTTTACTCCAATCTAAACCTATTTATCCATCTGTTTCCTGAAGCGCGTGCCTGCTGGCAGTGAGTGCTTTGTCAAGCGTAATCTATGTAAAGTGATTGCCTGCAATTGCATTATGTCATTTCAGTGAATGTGGTATAAGCCATTTGTTTTATTGCATAACACTGTATAAAAAAATGAAACCTACAAATAACCTCTCTAAAAAGTGCACTTGTGTCTGTTTGTGCTCAGAACTGCAGTGAAAACGGAGGAATAAGCCCACTGGATGATGGACTGCCAGATTTTTATACAAAAAGAGTGCTACCTGATAGGTAAGGCCTCTGTCATGTTTGCACGTCGGGCACAAATGTGCTCGAAGCCTCCACGAAGCAAATATTCCCATTATCCCTGTAAAACCAGCCTGAGCTTCTAGAAAGACTCAGATGTAAATCTAAATCTTAAAAGTTATCCAGCCGATGCAGCTGTGTTAAAAACTCTCCTGATTTCAAAATATTGTTTTTATTTTTTATTTTTTCATTTTTATTCCACAGTTAGCATGAGGGGAATTACAGGGAAATAGCATGGATAACTGTGTGTGTTATCCACACACAAACTTTGTGTGTTTGTTTTTAATATTTCTGTTGAACCAGAATTCAAAATCAGTGTCATGATTTTTTGGGGGTTTTTTTTTGTAGAATTTTAATTTGTTATTACTTTTGTCAATTTCTTCTTTTTAATGGGAGATGATTTTTTTTGAGAGGAATAATAACAAAAAAGCATAACAAAATGAAATATAGTATCGTCCTGTTGTATTTTACATTTTAAAAGAAGATATTTGTAAGTATTGTGGCTTAAAGACTAAGGAGACATGGTGGGACCATTGGTTTCCCAGACTAGCCATCCCACTGATGGGTCAAGTTCAGCTTCTTCTCCTACATTGCTGATTTTTCTGTGTTGAGTATTTATGGATTCAGTTATTTTGAAAAAGTCTTTGAAATAAAAACGGCTTCACACTGTTGCTGACTCCACAGCCAGACTCTCATTAAATGTGGTGGTATCTTGGGCCTTTGCACACCTACTCAGAATATTTCGTCCAAAAAATTCACTCGGCAATACTTTTAATCGAATTAATGTCGAGTCAATGAGAAAGTTCAAACCATTGACAAAATTTCATCTTGCAATTTTGCAATGTTTTTTAAACTGAGCTTCATTTTTGTAATATTCACATCTAACAGATGTACAATCAACCAATCAGAGAAGGCGCACTGACAGTTAAAAAAAAGAGAGAAGCATCGTTTTCTATCACCATGGCCAAGCGCGTTATCGTCTTTGTGTCGCAGCACTCGTTGTGCTGACAGTGCTTCCCCCGACAACACTTCGCTGTTGCTATTGAAGGTTATTACAGGTGTTATTTAATGATCAGAATGTGGCACTTTCACGGTGACATCAGCTGTTTCTCCCCCGTCGCTGCACTCTGCATGCTGTGTTCACGTTCCTCTGGAACAAGAAATGCTAGTTTGTTCAAGCATCTTCATAATTTCGCGCCGGACGAAGACAAAGACATTAATATTTGTCCTCTGACTTATTTGTGATTTTTTCGCGGTTTATTTGAACAGGTCCTGGTGATAAAAGGCCTTTAGAGGGACGTTTTTAGTTTGCTGTAATGATCACCAACTCTGGACCTGTTGGGCTCCTGTTCTGCAGATGCTTTTTTTTTTAATATACTTTATTAATTCCAATTAGGAAATTCATTCTCTGCATTTTCACCCTCAGGTTCATCTCAGGTTGAACCTGAGAGCAGTGGTGCTCTCAGTGCTTTTTAAAGCGCCCGGCGAGCAGTTGGTGGGGGGGTTAAGGACCTTGAGGACCTTGGACCTTGAGTGCCGTGTCGGGGACTTGAACCCACCAAAGATTGCAACATTACCACTATGCTACCCACTTCCCTGCTGCAACACACCTGAGTCGACTGAAATGGATCACCAACAGTTTATGATCAAGTTCTGCACAAGTCTGCCCAGAGAGAAATTTTACTTCTCAAAGCTTTCTCTTTTCCATCTCAGGAGACAAAAAGGAGATCTCATCTCAGCCTCAGTCAGCTTTCAAATTGTTCTCATGAATGTCTCTTTTGTTTCTCCTAAAAATTCACCTGGAGAAATCGTCTTATTTGAGACTAAATGCAGACATCCTGAGAAATGATTGAGATCTCCTTTGGATCTGGAAGTGAGACTATTCTGTAAGGCACTTTGGTTGGCCACTGGCCTTTTAAAAATGTGCTATATAAATAAACCTGACATTGACATTGACTAGGTTGAGATTTTGTGCAACTTTTCCATCTGGAGACGAGGATGAGAAACAGGAGAAATGAGCCATTGTCTCATTTAGCTCTCACCTGGATCTCACATTTGTCTAGAAGTAAATGAGACCTTTATGAGATCTTCTTTCCAAAATAATTTTCCTCTGGGTGTTAATGAACCATTCATTTAAGTTAAGTGTGTTGCAGCAGGAAAACATCTAAAACCTGCAGAAAAGAAGCCTGCATGGACGGGAGATGGTGATTCCTGGTTTATTAAGATCTAGGCTAACCTTTGTGCCTTTAATAGATATTTGTTTTTCTGTTTCTATTGATGTTTTTTATTTATTTAGTTTTACATCCTGTTGTTCAATGAACAAGGTCACTGAAGTTAAGCCCCCGTTTTTTATCCAGCTGCCCCTGAACGTTTTCTTCTAATCATACATCTAAACACTTACATCATACTGTAACACTAAATTCAATACCAGACCCGTTTAACCCATCTACACATTCATTCCTTATGTAAAAACACAATATGTCCATTAACAAAAGTTTCTTTCTCCTGCCTACACAGTTAAAACCCAACAAAACAAAAAAAAAGCTCAATGTCAAACCATTTAAATCAGTGGTTGTTTCTCCTCCTGCTGATTTCTTACGTTGTGTCCATGCGTTGTAACTAAGCTGTCATTTTAATTGGCTTATGTTTAGTTTTTTATTTCTGAAAAATCAGAGCGACTGTGTTTCTCTCACCAGTGAGCCGTCTGTCTTTGAAGTAACTTTGTGGCGAGCGTGGCTGTCCTGCTGGCTGATCATGCGATCGGCTTCTGATGTAGCTCATTCTTTTGTCCTTCATCTGTGCTTAGAGAAAAGAGACACACACTTTGCCACTTTTTAATCCCCGGGAGAACTGGTTGGTTGGATAGGTTTGGGTGGTTGGGTGGCAAATCATTGTTGGTCATTTGGTGTCTTCATGCTGTTGATGAGTGGTAGTTTATGGCTGAATGCCACTGGTACTATTGGTGATTGTGTTAAATGGGGGATAAGGGTCATAAGGTGAGTATGGTTCATAAATTATGCTTAATATAGGATTAAAAAGCTAAATAATTTTGAACTAGGAGTTTAAAGGAGGTTTTGTGAACCTTTATTAGCAGCTAGCTGATCAGAAGTATGTTGTTTTCGTCCATGTGACACCTCATCAGAATAAACCGGTACTTTATCACTAGGGCTGTGAAAAAAAATCGATACACTGAAATATCGCGATATTTTCTTATGCTGATATCATATCGATATGTAAAAATGTGGTATCGATCTATTTTACTAATGAAATCTCGTGAGATTTCGTTGTTCAGTCAAGAAATCTTGCAGGTTTTCGTAAAAATCTTGCAAAATTTCGTAAGATAACAGTGAAATCTCGCGAGATTTTGTTGGTAAAATAGATCAGTACTGCATTTTTGAATCTCTATATGAACTCTGCAAATGAAAATATCGCGATATTTCAGTGTATTGATTTTTTTCCCCAGCCCTATTTATCACTACTATTCACAAAAAATGTGCACTTACAGTAAGATTTGTCATTGTGTACCAGGAGGTGTAACCTAGCAACACTCAAACTGCAGCAGCACAGCAGACAAACAAGCAGCCCAGATGGCTGTGATGAATTCAGTGACATGCTAGCAGAAGGAGCTCGTGTGTTAACACAAGATGATTGTGCTGAACTGGACTTGTGTGTGTGTGTGTGATATTGGACTTCTCTCACCTCTTTCAGTCAGCTGTCCTCTCTGCACAAAGTGCACTCTCTGAGGAGGAAGAAGAGGAGAAACATGCTGGCCATCTTCGGTTTCCGTAAAAACCGCAACCAAACGATGTCCAATCAGGGACCTGAGTCTGAAGCAGAGGTGTACGGAGATGGGTGTCACACCGTTGCTACAGCGCCCACAGGGTTAGTGCATCAGGGAAACACACAGACACACACAGCTCACTCTTAGGTAAGATATGGCCTTGAACACCACAGAATAACAGCAAAATATCTCGGAGAAGTCATTGATCTTTCTTTTTGTACACTTCTTCCTAAGCCTCATAAATACAGTACCTGCCTCGTAAATACCCAACAAATACCGTATCCCCCTGAATCCCTTTCTTTTCTCTGTTGATAACAGAAATGGTTGGCAGCTGCCAAACAAAGATGGTCTAATACCAGAAAGTAAAGACAAGTATGACACCTGTGGCTCTGTTCTGGATCTGAAAGTCAACCAAGTGATTAGAAATGGACAGGCTTCAGGTTAAAGGCATTATAGCTGATTTTGCACGTTTGCGAACCATGAGTGAGGAACAGTTTAGTTTGAACGATAAGCCCCGCCTTGCATTGTCTTGGAAGATTTTAATCTTCCAGTGAATTAACGGTTCTGGCTGCAGCAAACATCTGCATATCAGCAAACATCTGCACATTAGCTAAATGACATTTTCTGTTACTTAAATCTCCCGTGCGGACGTTAGCATAACAAGCTGTTTCTTTCACTGTTAGCTTATCATAACTACAGTTATGTACACAGATGCACAACTATGATGTGTTATGATGTTGTGGGCTACATCACAACATGAGAACCTAATGAATTATGAACCAACCACGGCCACTGAAGATGACGTGATGTAAAGCAGCTTGTGTTTGCTTGTTTATTCACAGTTTGACTGCATGCTAAATGCTAATGTTAGCATGGACTTGGTCACATTACAGTGTAAATATTATTGTGTATGATGGTATAGAGACAGAGCAGGACGCCGTCAGACCACCAGAGGTAGACCCAATCCCAAACCGACCCCTCCGTTTGCGTGTTCCAGCAGAGGCTCCGCCATATTATGTGCCGTCTCAAACCGCGGAGGGCGAGTGGACTGTTCAGCCCTTAGTCAGCGAGGCTGCATCAGTGCAACGGCTAAATCAAGGAGGAAACAGCTGTGTTCTGCATGTTTGTCAAAACTGATAAGAAAATCACAGTTATTTTATGGGGAAATGTGATAACAGCTGCGCTGTGGCTTTTCCTCAAACTACTGGCGCTCATGGAAGGAAAAAGAGGATTATAATGCTCTTGTTGGCACAACAATAATAATAATTATAATAATAATAATAAATTATAATAGCAGTAGTAGCAATAATCATAATTATTAGGCCTATTAGTAGTAATAATTTTTTATTTGATCATTTATATAATTGTTAAGGATCATTATTATTTATTTATTTAAAATAAAACATTGTTCTTCTCACATGAGTGTGAGTTATTTCCACACAGATTTATTTGACACAGGCGTGTTTGTGTTGCCACGGTGATGACTGCTTTCCTTTTCCAGAGGGCGTCTCGTTCTCATTTACACCCTCCATCTCCAATCAAAGCGCCTCCACAGCTGCAAGTGTGACTTCATTTGGAGTGACACTCGATAGTGAAGGGATGGTGTGTCGGGGGCGGTTTGGGATTAGGTTGTAGACCAGTAGCCGAGGACACAGAAAATGTTACTAAAGAAGAAAATGATAGAGAAGATACCTCCCATCAGTGGCTAAACTTCATCATCTTCATCGTACCTGCACTGTGATTCCCTCCATTCAGTAAAAGAGTCTTATTTTGACTCTTATTCTGTTCCTTCCTCTCTTTCTTTCCCTTTCTTCCTCCGGGAATGTTTCCTTGCATTTCCTTGGAGAATCCTCCATGATGCGCATTCAAAACACCCGCTGTGTTCATGTCTGGTTCATATCCGTTTGCTAGTACATGACGCGGTGCCGCTTCCTGGATGAAAAAGTTACATAGTGCAGTTTCTGAAACTCGGGACGCCACTGGTCAGTGATGGCTTGAAAATGCGCATAATGAGGATTGGTGTGACATCAAAACAAGTCAGAAATGCAGATTTTTTAGGTCAAAAAGTTACGTTGTGGGTCTTTAAAGCCGAAGTTAGTATTTCCAGCTTGGTGCTCCCCTACTGGTCTCCTTCCACTGGTGTAAAGTGGAAGGAGACCCACAGCACCCCACAACACACAGACGTCTTCTCTACCTGTCTGTCCTCTATTCTGATCCCTGAATATATTTCTAAGCTTTTACTAGCTTGTTGATGCTACTTTGCTACGTTGGTAGCCGCAGCTCATCTCCCTCTTCAGCTGCTCAAAGCAGAGTCCTGTGTCTCCTGCAGCAGGACGTTTTAACCGTGTTTTGGGGGTAAATATGCCGTGGATTATATTTTTCTCTGGTGTTGGCAGGTTGCAGGTAAGAATATGAATTTTATTTACTTTTTGTGGACATGACAAGTGATTATTGAGCCTATTCGGCTGTGAGGCTCGGTGTTGCTCCACCTAGCGCCCCAGGCAACACAAGCTACGTGAACCGGATCTTCTCTCTGGTCCAGCAAAGAGTTGGTTTTGAGAGCCAGGAGCCGGTATTTAGGTGGTGGGAAGCTAAAGAACCGGTTTTTAGTCTGGTTCTGGTTCCAACCAGCACTGGAGGCAGCTCGGTGGATAGAGGACCAGAGTGCCGTACAGCAGTTTGTGTTGTCGCAAGATTTGTGTCGGGTCGGGCAGAGGGGGGGGCAACAAATCGCTCCATAAACACTTCGTTTGGCCCCACAGGGATTCTAAAAAGCATTTGTTGAGGTGTAAATGTTACTCAGTTGTGCTTTAATTACTCTTTTCTCAAAGCGTGTAACATTTTAGTCATATTTGTATATTTTCCTACATGGAATAAGTTAGAAAACTTTCCACTTGTAGGACAGCGATGGAGAATGTATACACGCTCCTCCAGCCTCCCCGGTCAGCTGCCAGAGCTGGATCTCCCAGCGAGGGGGCTGACTGGAAAATGAACGATCACCAGGGAAAAAACACTCTTGTTCTGAGTCCACCACCAGTGCCAGGCATCCCTCACCCGGGCGGGGGAGGCACCAAACACCCCTTCTATTCTCCCAGAGAGGTACAGTCAGCACGACCTACTTCAGCTTTGGGATAAATTCACCATTTTCAGTCTCTGTTGCCTCCTTGCTCTTTTTGTTTCACAGATTTCTGAAGTGGATGCTGTGTTTGAGACGACGGTGGAGGCAGACAAGTACTGGGTAGACGACAAGCAGAGGACCACAGAGGTACTGCAGGCAGAGAAGGAGTGGATGATAGAGGGACGGCCAGCTGATCCGCATGCAGAGAGGCAGCGGTTCGATGACAGGCTACAAGAAAGAACGTTTGGAGAGACAAAGACAACAGACAGACATGCTGACAGGTACTGGACTGACAGCAGACATGCAGACAGACACGTGGAGAGGCAGTGGACTGTTGACAGACACACCCAGCGGCAGATTGACAGGAAAATAGAAAAACAATGGATGGGCGGCAGACAGATAGAAAGATCGTGGTCAGAGAACAGACCTATGGACGTACAGACTGACAATCAGTGGACTGAGAGCAGACATCCAGGAAGAAAGATGGACAGACAAGTGGCAGCTCTTCATTTGGCTCAGAGACCACTGCCTCCGTACCCCACGGAGAGGACGCCCTCGCCCAAACAGGACAGCGATCCTCTGAAAAGTGGCGAGGCAGCAGCGATAGAGCGGCAGGACGTGCAGGGAGACAGACACACCTGCTCAGACTTCACCGGATCTACGGACGGCTGGAGGAGCTCTGCCAGCCGAGCGGCACCTGGCGCGACGAAGCCCGATCCCCCTCCACAAAGCAGCAAACCCAGCCTGTCCAAGCTGAGGCAGAGACATCGACACGAGAGCTCAGACACCCTACCAGGTAGTGTAAAGGTCACCCGTGTTTTCACACGCTTCAGGTGAGATTTTAGCATGCAAGGAGCTCGTTACTGCAACCTCAGACTCAAACCCTGATCGTTTTTAATCTGTTTCAGAGGAAGAAGGGGACGAGGAGAAAGATTCTGGGAAGACTGAGAGGAGAGAACGAGAGAAAAGACGAGATTCTGAGGGTCAGCCCCCTCCGATTCCCGAGAAGGTGAAATTAGCAAAGCTCACATTTCACTGGCTTAAAGGATAAGTTTCTTTTTTTTCAACCTGGACCTTAATTCTAGGAGTTTATACGTGCATTTACTCACCGGTAAAGTTTCTACATCACTTTGAGTCTTTCGGAAGATATTACGTTAAGTCACCCTTCAGTTCACGTCCGGTAAAATGGAAGAGACGTGGCAGTCACTATATAAGACATTATCTGCAGCGAAACTCCTTGAATTTCACCAATACTTTAAGTAGAATAAACGAACAACGAGTACTATTGTCCCATGAGTCCAAATTTAGCTCTGTTAGTTATAAGGATGTTCTACATACTTTTCGAGGCCATGGATTTACGATACAGTTGAGAAGAGCAGCTCGTCAGTCAAACAACAAAAACACAATTATAGAAACTCTGAACTCACAGGACAATAGAACTCGTTCATTCGTTCATTCTACTTAAAGCATTGATTAAATGAAGGAGTTTTGCTGCAGATAATGTCTGATATAGTGACTGCCCCGTCTCGGCCATGATACTGGACGTTCACCGAAGGGCAACTCAACGCGATATCTTACGAAGAAACTTTACCGGTGAGTAATTGCACGTATAAACTCCTAGGAATAAGGTCCAGGTTGAAAAAAAAAACAACTTATCCTTTAAGTAGTTAAATGCAGTTACAGTCAAGTCTGAGCCCAAGTTTTGATCTTAAACGACCAGTTTGTCCCTTTCCACCGTTTCCATTCTCAATCATTTTGTTTTAATCTCCATCATACGTTCTAATTGGAGATGCTGTTACTTAGTGTAACTCTTGAATATTTTTCCCTGCTCTAATATGCCTCCCAGCCAAAGACCACCTCCTACGTGACTTTCCCAAAAGAATCACCCAGTGAGAGGAACTTGCCTCCCCCTCCAGTGCCACCTCCAGGCAACAAGCCGATTCTCGGGCTGCCAGACAGAGCTGCAAGTCAAGGTACCAGCACTGTCAATTCTGTTTGCACATAAATGCAACACGTTTCAGTAAAAATAAACCCATGATAAAACATTAAAAGGGCAGGACACCAGCAGAATGATGTACCTTCATTTTCTACTCACCCTCATGCTGAGCAAGACTCTGGAGCACTTTTTTAATATCTCAAATGCAACCAGAGATCCAGAGGGGTTTTGTTATCCGACTTTCATATAATAGGGATTATCATGCTTCCGCGTTCCTTTTTGGAAGAAAAAACATTTGCCTCTTCTTCTTGGGGATGATAACGACATCTTTTCCTGTTTTGTTATACTTTTAAAATGAAAAAACTCAAAACAAACTTAAGCTTTATTTAGAGTGAAGGAGATAAAAAAAAGTGAAACAAATGATGATTGGGGGGAAGGAAATTAAAAAAAAAAAATATGTTTGTTTGGGGAGAAAAAAGATCACAGAGATAGGAAGAGGAGAGAGGTAAGATATATAAGATGTGGAAAAAAAAAAAAAAAAAAAAAAAAATCAGTTTTCCAGAGGAAAAAGAGAGGAAAGAAAAGAGAGGAGAGTTTGAGTTGTGTAAGAAAGAAAGACGGAGGCAACGGAAGGAAAAAAAAAAAAAATCGATAAATCTAAAAAAATAAAAAAAGAAAAAAACAAAAAAGAATAAGAGAGAAAGAGGAGAAGAAGAAGAAAAAAAGAGATGGAAAGAAAAAAAATTAAAAAAAAAAGAAAGGGTGGGGGGGGGGGGGGGGGGGAGAAAAATAAAACGAAAAAGAAAAAAAAAGAAACAATGACCGAAAGGGGGAAAGGAAATAAGATTTGTTAAGATAAAAGAGGAAGGGAAAGGAAGGAAAGCCGGAAAAGGAAAAAAGATGGAGAATACTATATAGAAAAAATAAAAATTAAATAATAAAAAACAGAGAGAAGAAGAAAGGGAAAGAGGGAAAGGGGACGCAATGGAGGTCACCAGCACCCAAAACAAAAAGGTCCATAAAAGTCCCAAAAAACTTGTCAATATTCCTTCATACTGCTCGTCCAATGTAATCCAAGTGTCCTGAGTGGGTAGCGTCCAGAATTTACTGGAAACCACATCATTTACTATATTTTTATAACCTAAACAGTAGAACATCGTACTTCCCTGATGCACGTCCAAGCGAGTTCACGACACTACGGCAGGCGGGGTCGACGTTAGTGTCTCGCCGAGTTGGAAAAAGCTTGATTAGTCAATTGTGCCATTGTCCTTGTCAGACTCACAGCAAAATGTAAAAAGCAGAATTTCTTCTTCTACACTTGCATTATCAGCTGAGTAGGCGGTGAATGCGCGCTCTCGTCTGGTTTGGTCTGTGGCAGCTTCCGTAGTGTCGTCACAAAGCCCCCCCCCCCCCCCCCCAGATCTCTGGCTGCATTTGAGATATTAAAAAAGTGCTCCAGAGTCTTGCTCAGCATGAGGGTGAGGAGAAAATGAAGGACCATCATTCTGCAAGTGTTGGATCCCTTTAAAATGTTTGAAAAAAAGTATACCTTCTCTCAATTCTGATATTTTTTATATTAGGCCATAAAAAGTACCCTCTGGTCATACCAGGTTCAAAATCAGGCAAATACAACCTCAGCTGAATAACCAGAATACGGCTTATATTACACTGCCTGGCCAAAAAAATGTCGCCTGCACCAAAAAAACAGGTCCTCCACTCTAATATCTGGTTGGAGCCTTCAGCTGTGATTACGGCAGCATTCGCTGTGTCGTTGTTTTCAGAAGCTTCTGCAATGTCAGCAGATTTATTTCCATCCAGTGTTGCATTAATTTTTCATTGATGATGGTCGAGTCTGACCACAGCCTTCTCCAGCACATCCCAAAGATTCTCAATGGGGTTCAGGTCGGGACTCTGTGATGTGTGAAAATGATGTCTCATGCTCCCTGAACCAGTCTTTCACAATCTGAGCCAATAAATTCTGGCATTGTCATCGTAGAATATGGCCTCTTCCAGGAAGAGTGTGATTTGTAAAGGGGAATTTGCTTGGATCCGTGCGTACGCATGGTTTTATAAATCGGAATATTTTTTGACCTACACAAACGTTTGGTTTTGGGTGTACATACACTTTTCATAAGGATCCTACCTACAGTTTTGTAAATGAGACCCGAAATCATTGGCATGCATCAAGCAGAGAAAACATATAAGGAGATGCAGAAACTATTAAAACGGGGCTCAGAACTGTCCAACGCTTTATTAAAAACTGGAAGGATAGTGGGGACCCATCGTCTTCCAGGAAGAAATATGGCTGGAAAGGCAGATGAAGTGATGCAGCATCATCGTAGTGGCTACTGTACAAGCCTGTGGAGGCAGTATTATGATCTGGGGTTGCTGCAGTTGCTCAGGTCCAGGTTCAGCAACAGTATGTGCTCAGAGAATGAGGTCAGCTGATACCTGAATAAACTGAATGACCAGGTTATTCCAGCAGGGTTTGGAGCAAAGTTTCTACCAAAATGATGCAGCAGGTCATGGAGACTGTATGTATCATATATGTGTACAGCATTTGACAGGTTTATACGGAATAGCCCATCACTTAAGTTGTAGTTATGTGTTTAGGTAGGGATGTCCGATATTATCAGCGAACCAATATTATTGGCTGATGTTGCCATTAAAATGTGATATCGGAAAATATCGGTATCGTTTTTTTGGGGGGCGCTATTTTGAAAAAATGAAGTCTCGCGAGATTTCGTTATTAAAATCTTGCGAGATTTCTTGTTCCATTAGCAGCAGACCAGCATGTAGAAAAGTCGCTTTTATTGTGGAAGAACTTCATTTCCCAGCATTCCTTTCAGAGTCATGTGACTACGGTGCAGCTGCTGCTGCTACAGACTGACTTTGAAGCTGCTTATAATATGTCTGGTTTTAAGTTGTTGCTTAAGTTACCAAGTTGTCAGAAACATTAGAATTAGCCACATGTTGGTAATACCTGCTACTATGTGATACAGTAGGTAGTATCTAATACCAGCTAGTATCTGATATATGGTAGTATCTAATACCTGCTAGTATCTGTATGGTAATATCCTAATACCAGCTAGTATCTGATATATGGTAGTATCTAATACCTGCTATTATCTGATATCTGGCAGCCAGATTGCCAAAATAAACTCCTCTGGCTGAGTTACAGATATTTTGGGATCTTTGCTTTTGGAGCAGAGTATAGTTGTATCTTCCAGAATATGAGAGATACAACCTCACAGCTCTCTGCATACATCTGTATCGATTGATATCGGCTATCGGAATTTAATAGTTGGACAATATCGGTATTTTGGATATCGGTAGAAAAAAAAAGCCTATATCGGACATGTCTAGTTAGAGGGATGATTAATTGGGTGTTGCTGTATGCACATGCATGTGGGAATGTAAACATCTGTACAGGGAGAGGAAGGGAAGAAATGAGAAAGTAGAGAAATAGAAAGAAACACTAAAAGAATGTACTAGTGACTTAATATGTTGTATATGTGTTGATCAGGTGATGAAGGACTGAGACCTCAGGCACCAGTAAAACCACAGAGAAACAGAAAAGCAATGTCCTGTGATGCAGGTACAGTTTAACATCTAATCATCGTTTACCCAGCAGGATGTTATGGAGCAAACCCATTTCCAAAAGAGAAAAACAGAGTAAAGAGTACTGAACCTCATACTTGAACCTCTTTATGGTAATAGGTAGTACAAAGACAACATCAAATGTTAAGAAAATGAAAAGACCCTTTTAAATCTTTTTACAGAAAAAGCCTAAAAGCATTTTGGGAAGTGTTGCACATGGAACACTCCAAATGATCATACCTAATTTTTTTATGATATTTTTTGTCTCAAAATGTAGAACAATGTCGATGACTGACGCATCGACACTGCAGGCCGACTAGTTCAGCACCTCCACAGCGATCCTGAACTACAGCATGCAGCTGTTTGTTCGCTAATAGGTTCAGTTTTCCCTCGGGAAGGAGTAAGATAATTTTTTGGACATGGGTTTGCGTAAACATTTGTGAATGGTATTTGTTGTTTGGTGATTTGTGTGTAAAGTGTCTGTATCTAACAGTTAATTGTGTTTCCTGTCCTCACTGAACTCAGGCACTGAAAGAGAAAGCCCTAATAACGTTGAGAAGCCCCCAAATCGCAAACCCCCTGTGAAAAAACCTAGACTACCACAAAACAGAAATAAGTCCCTGGACTTGTCTGGTACATGTCTCTCTGTTTTTATATGTGTGTATATATATATATGTACATAAATATATACAGTCGTCCTCAAAATTACACTGCAAAAACTCAAATCTTAGCAAGTATATTTTTCTAATTTCTAGTCAGTTATCTCATCACACGCAAAAAAAGACAAAATTATTGAAAGAGAAACATTTCAGTGAGATATAAGATCTTGTTTTAAGGCAATGCATCTTATTTCAAGAAATCTTATCAAGAAAATTTAGCTTGTTCAATTGGCAGAACTTTTTGCTTGAAAAAAATTATCTTATTTCAAGAGTGGCCAAGATTTTTTTTTTTTTTTTTTGCTTGTGATAAGCAAAAAATCTGCCAATGGATCAAGCAAAAATGTTTTGATAAGATTTCCTTAAATAAGATGTGTTGCCTTAAAACAAGATGTTATATCTCACTGAAATGTTTCTCTTTAGGTAATTTTGTCTTATTTGAGTGTGATGAGATATCATCAGTCAATTTCTGCACTGCTTGTCCAGTTCAGGGTTGTGGGGGTTGCTGGAGCCTATCCCAGCTATTATCAGGCGAGAGGCGGGGTACACCCTGGACAAGCTGTTGCAGGGCCACGACAGAGAGACAGACGACCATTCACACTCACATTCATTCCTAGGGACAATTTAGAGTGATCAATTGACCTGTGGGTGGAAGCCGGAGTACCCGGAGAGCCACACGAACATGCAAACTCCACACAGGAAGTTGGAATTGTTCAAACCCCCTCCACAGCTGGGAATTGAACCAGCAACCTTCTTACTGTGAGACTGCGGTGCTAACCGCCACCGTGCAATGATGAGATATGCTGACAAGAAATTAGAAAAATATACTTGCTGAGATTTGAGTTTTTGTAATGTTTTCATACACTTCGATTAAATAAAAAGCTAAATTCACAATCGTAATTCAAATAACAAGAATCTAAAGAAACTAATAATAAACAAAAATTAACAAAATTATAATTTAGTGAAACAAAATGTTGCTTTTGAATTGTGGAAGGGAAAAAATTATTTAAAAAAACAAACAAACAAAACAGTCCCAGACACATTAGAGCATCTTTCCCATGAACAGTGGACCAACACACCTGTCAGCAGGTGCAGACGTCTGATTGGACGTTACAGAAAACACTTGATAGCTTCGGAGTCCCATCATGCTTGTTTACTTGTTTTATATCTTGTCTGTTTGTTTTTAATATTTCCTTTAAACTACAATTGAAAATAAATGTCATGATTTTCATAGAATTTTTATCAATTATTACTTTGTCAATTTTATCTTATTTCACTGACAGCTGATTTTCTCCTTCTCTAATTTGAGGTTATGAATAATCTTGAGGACGACTGTATATATGTGTGTGTGTGTGTGTGTGTGTGTGTGTGTGTGTGTGTGTGTGTGATGTGTAGCAGTGTGTTAGGAGGGAATCAGTCAGTGACGACGCTGCTGTAATATGTGATAACAGTAAAACCAACTCTTTGTCTGTGCGACCTTGCAGACAGCTTCAACTCAGCGCCTGGTCAGAGTGAGCTGCTGTGATGTCTGAAAACGCCACCGTACGCTGTCTGGTCAGCGTTGTCACGGCAGCTGTGGAGAGTTTCCCTCGGTGAGCGAGCAGACGGGAAGATCTGGAGAGAAGACTTCTACACGGCCGACATCATAAAGACTCACTCCGCTCGCTTCGTCATCTGATTCCTCCTCTTTGTTTTCCCCTCACATGAAAACCTCTTCAACTCTTTTCGTGGCCACCGTATTTTAACAGTATTTGCTCCATTAGAAAACCCAGACGATCATCGTGGTGCATGTCGGTGGACAGTGGGCAGAGTGCTTGAGCGTCGTGGCGTTGCTGGACAGGAAAAAGCGTCTGTTAGAATGTGATTTCTTAAATCTGCGTTGCGTTTGATCGCTGATCATCACTCAGTCATTGCCTTGATTGACACTTGAACATGAGTTGCTTCTTATCAAATGAAACTTGATGATTTATATCTAGTTTTGCTTTCAGGAACTGAAAGGTGATATATTTTATAGATAAAAGAAATATTATGTATGAGCACCCTCACTGTATGAATAAAACACAAATGAAAAACACATGAATAATTTGTTGCTGCATTTTTTTTTCTTAGTAATAGTTAAAGAATAACAGCATCACATTATCCTGCAGTACGCTGCATAATAAGTTATCCGTATGGGATATTAGTAGTGACTGGATGTGAAAGGTGGTGTTTCTGTTAGTTAACTCCCAACAACTGAGATGGTTTTACTCCTGAAGGGAGCAATTTTTTTCTTGGGCCACCGCTGAGTTCAAAGATTTTCTGTAAATTTGCTTGTTTGCTTTTTATAGAAAACAAAACCTCTCTGGGATTTTGGCTCTTGATAAAGAAGTCCAGCTGATGCTGTAACACACATTTGTGATTAAGTGACCCAGGGTCTTTAGTGATTCAGGTCTAATAATCCAGTCTTCTTTTCTTTTTTATCAGTAAGACAAAGCTGGGAGTGTAGCTTAGTTAAGAGAAGGAGATATTTCTCATAGGAGCAGTTGGAGAGATTTCCATCAGACTGACATAAACACACATCAGAAGCATTAAGTATCGCTCCACCACTCATCCTTGGGGCAGTGCTGTGTATCATGCTTGTTTATGCTGCCCTCATGTGGTGATAAACGCATTACTGCACTGAACTGACTGGTGTAAAACTCCATAAGTGCAATTAAGACAATTAGTCAAATCTTATTTATTAAATGACTTTAATCATACAAAGAAAACTCCCTAATCTGCAGTATCACGCATCCAACTGTCTGGCTGGAGTTTTTGATCACAGGTGAAAGCTAAATTTACCTCCTTTCTTTAGAAAAGCCCCTGCTGGTTGGCATGGCAACGTCGTGTAGTTACAAGTCCAAGGATGAGAAACAGCAGGGGGCGACTGGTCCCTGCAGATGAGGCAATCACTGTGTTTCATAGAAATACACACACACACACACACATGTGATTTGAGTAATCTTACAGGTTGTCATTAGCAACCGTGCTGAGGCTTTTTTTTTTGTTTGTTTTGTTTAAATATGCTGTAATGAGTCAAGTAAGAAGCATCCATGCAAAGAGGAAATCTTTTTTTCAGGGTGAGAGACCTTTCTGAACAGCCTCTACGGAAAAGCTAAAAAGCTATTTAAGTGGCAGAGAGTAATTGTGGTGGTCATTCATTCTGACATATATTTGTATTTTCTGCTCAGGATTCTGACATATATTTGTATTTTCTGCTCAGGAACACTCAGTTACAGTAACTTCGGCTAATCGTGGGTGATTCCCACACGAGGCTTTCAAATCCCTGATTGCAGTTTTCCAGATAAATAAAGATTTATCCACTGCTGGCCCAGTCACTCTGCTCTGGCTGAGCACCAACTCAGTCTTTTCTAAAAACACTTTAACATCTAAAACTTTGAGTTGTGCTGAGATTATTGGCAGTGCATTGGCGAGCTTTGCAACCATGACGTCATGACAGTGGAGTAATCTATAACTCTGATTTAAGTGCAACTTTTACAGTCGTGCTCAAGTCGTGGGCCAGTTTTGTTTGTTTTTATTATTATTATTATTTCCCACCACAATTCAAAAGCAATATTTTATTTCACTTAATTATATTTTTGTAAATTTATATTTATTATTAGTTTCTTTAGTTCCTTGTTATTTGAGTTATGATTGTGAATTTAGCATTTTCTTTAATTGGAGGGTGTCAATAATCTTAAGCACAACTGTATACTCCATCATGGTGCAGAATCTACACAGTATTCCTGAGGATTAATGCTCCCACTTCCACTGATGACCTGAGAAGAAGTTGCAAGGAGTCACACTTTAAAATTAAAAACTGAAAGTAAACGGATTTTTTGCTAAAGGAAAAAACTAGGATATTTTCATGACTTTTAGGCATAGAGCTTCAGGGAGGGGGGGCAAGAATACAGTTTTCCAGTACCTTAACATACAAACCAAAAATGGTTTGTCATAAGTTCAAGTTGTACCAACGGAGTTGTTTCTCACACCTGAACTGAGACACACAGTAAGTGTCATGTTGCCGTTATCAGGAACTGCCCTGTGTTCATTGCAGCTGATGTGAGGACACATCACATCGCACGAGGGGCATCCGAACACATCCTACTCTTCTCATCATTCTTCTGCTTGTTACCAGGCAACATGATCACATAAAGGCTGAGGGAAGAGAGGAGCCAGGAGGAGAACGTGTGGGTAGAGGAGGAAGATGCATGAACATCAAAAGATGCACGCCGTCCAAAGAAATGTGCATGATTATTCTCACAATACCCCAATGCCACCAGAACCCCCCACCGCCACCACCACCACCACCACCAAAACCCCCGTGATTCGTCTTCCTCCTGACATGCAGTGTGAGAAAAAGCTCCTGTAGCTTCTCCGTTCATGTTCTAAAAGTGCAGAATAAAACTTCCACGTGCTTAATTAAAATGAGCTCTGTGCTGTCAGGGTTACATGGGAAATGACTCCAGAAGGCTGGCAATGAAAAGATGCCGTGTAATTTAATATAATTACAACCATGTCTACAAAAGGTCATAAGTGAGCTGTCTGGAAAGGTTGTCATGGGAACTGTCTCCCGAATAGATGACGGGCACTGCTGCCTTCAGAGCCCCATTTCTGTTTACATGCCAAGAAGGGACTTAGAACAGTACAACACGGTTTGTGTTAGTTACCCAGCACGTATGGTAACGCCACCGGCTCCACAACTGTCAATCAATCTAAAACAGCAGCTAAAAGGAAGTGCAACCTTCACAGACCTCTAAAAACAGATAATTGCACACATAGGAGCATCCAAACCCTCGACCTTTCATTTCTTGATATTTTGCTTTTAGGGAGCCAGAATTTCCTCGACTCTTAAATTGCTGCTGAGCAACAGTTCGCCAGACTGCCAGAGTCTTAAAAGCTTTTCTTTGGTCACTAGCTGTTTTCTTTTATTATTTATTTTCAGTCTACCTCATGGACCTGAGCTTTTTTTTTTCAGGAAAATAAGTGGAATCCCCCCCCCCCTCCTCTCTCTCTCTCTCTAAAAACTAAGCTATGAATCATTAAAACACAAAAAAAGGAAACAGCACCTGACCTCTTTAGCCAGTGTTGTGTCTACCTGACAACTCATTAGAGAACTGATTTTTAAAAATATCTGTAAGGAATTAGATACTGCCTGTTACAATGACACATAATTTTTCATATTTCTATTTCTACATCTATGAAAAATGACAAACATAACAGTTTTAATATTATGCTCTCATACTGACAGCAAACAAGGAGCTAACTGGTCTGCGGTCTGAGCTAATAGCTTCCGGTCTGCCGCATGTCAATCAAAAGGACACGCCCTTAATTATGTGTAATTTCAAGATTAAATAACATCTAAATGGATGACTTATAAAAAATTCACCCCCCCCCTCACAGTTGACATGAAGGTAAACTTGACCTATTAAACCTAAAATGATTTTTTAACCAGGCTGTAAACACGTTTATTTCTGCTGTGAAGTTTGTCTTTTTAACATGGGAGCGTTCGGGGATTTGCTGTATTTTGGAGCCCCTAGCGGATCAAGAAAGAATTACAATTAAAAACTTCACCTCCTGGTTTCACACTCTTCCACCGGAGTTTGCCTCTTGGGTAGATCACTGTAATATCATTCCACCACGGAATGCTATCATCATAGTAATGCTCAAACCAGCTGGCAGCATAGGCTACGTTTACACTGCAGGTAAACGCGACCTGAATCCGATCTTTTCACTTAAATGTGACCCATATCCGATCTGCTTCTGATCGTGTGAACTGCGCAAGTCACAATAAATCTGACATTTCTGGATCGGATTCAGGCCACTTTCAAATGTGGTATTAAATCGGATACATATCCGATCTGTGTGGAAGCGACTGCAGTCTGTACGGGCATGTCGCATCCACCCGACCTCATTTCTGCCCCAGAGGAGACGGACATGGAATGTAAACAATGGACTGAACAGTTAAATCATATTTTTCTCGCTCTGATTGAACATCAACCTGAAAACTGATGAAAGTGTTGGGGGAAACTTTTATGTGGTCCAGGCAGCTCAGTGTGTGAAGGTGAGTAAGACAGTGTGCACGTGCGAGGGAGGGGCGTCGCTGTGGATGAGACCAGAAGAGAAAAGGTGTGTGTGAA
Source organism: Atherinomorus stipes (assembly GCA_023101725.1). Classification (NCBI taxonomy): domain Eukaryota; kingdom Metazoa; phylum Chordata; class Actinopteri; order Atheriniformes; family Atherinidae; genus Atherinomorus; species Atherinomorus stipes. The sequence goes on from JALJCO010012510.1 coordinate 89,663, forward strand.
ATGCGTCGGTAAAGAAAGACAGGTGGACCGCAGCAGATAGAGAGAAGAACCGTGGTGATAAATGTGCAGCATTAAAATAAAGCCGCTTCTCTCCAGCAGCATACCCCCCCCCCCCCCCGCGCGCGCTCAGTAATCAGCTGATCACTGTGATCTGTGAGTTTATTTCTACCGTGGCTGAAGTGCTTGGTGACATCATATCTGTGGAGAGATCTGATTCCCTCAGAACATCTGATCTGAAACATCCTCATCCTCCATCCTGCTCCGACGCTGCATCCACACACTCCTCTGCACACATGTAGCAGCAGTTGTTCCACACAGAGACGTCATGACAAATACATTTCTCTTCTTCTTCCTCTGTCGTCACAAAACCCGCTCATACATTTGCCGACTGCCGCCACAAATTGCTTTCAACGTGAGCCCACAAATGGCGGTAACTTCCTGTTTGCATTGGTTTCCATGACCACCGTTACGTGCGTGATGTCATTCATGTTTAACTGAGCATACGTGTCACATGAGAAGCGTGAGCTGTTCATATTGCAGTCGGTGGACAGGCCACATTTAGAAACGTAATGTGAATACCCACACAAAAAGATCAGATCTGACAAAAAATCGGAATTGAGCATCAAGACCTGCGGTGTGAACGTAAATAGTTCGTATACTCAAACATGTTTAGCCAGTTTAATAAAGTGAATAAACTTTTGCCATTAAATGTTTACTCTGTGGGACCATGGTATAATCGGATTATATTACTCGGATCAGTCCATTATCCAGTTTTAATGCACTCCACTGCGCGTCATGGTTTTCCTCCGCGTCGTGCATTAAATCGTATAATGACGACTCCTCATTGTTGAATCCTTACATATAGTCCACTGGTCCCGGCTAGTTTGGACTGCTGTTGTAGTACTGACTGGCTGAAAACACTGCAACTGCTCTGCCAAAGCGTGGAGCGTGGCGCTTCAGGTGTGTGTGTGTGTGTGTGTGTGTGTGTGGGGGGGTGTCGCAATTAATCACCAGGTAATCAGCTGATTTCAGGTGGTGCTAAAGAGAGCTTATGTTAGCAGCTAGCAGTTTCCGTGAAGCACGTCAATGTTTGAGGAGATAATTGCGTACTGTGGAGCGGCGCCCTTGTTGCCGATTTTGGTGTGGAGAGAGTAGCCTCATGAGACCATCCTGATCTCGCGAGCTTTAGGTTTTCACTCGCAGATCAGTCTGGCTACTTTCTGTTGAAGAGCATTTGGAGCAGTTCACCAAACAAACGTCCAATCAGCGTTGGCTTTGAGGCGGGTTGAGGTGTGACGCAACGAGAAATGACAGTTCAGTCTAAACAACATGGCGGCTTCAGCAGATGAAACTAGCATCAGCGTGGCTATCGCTCAAGTTTTATCGGAATTACTGCTGACATGTTTCTTGTTTGCTGAGCTGACGAGCCATTGCCGGCAGTCCGTTCACAGTTACGAATGGACGGTGGCCATCAGAGGCCAAACTTCTTCCGAACATAAAGATGATTTCATGTGTGAATGGATCCAGTGGTCTCAGGTGGAGCGATGACTGCACCATAGGTAAATACTTGAATATTGTGTACATATGTACTGCCTTCTTCTGAGGTCTTTTAAAGGCATTACATGTCCCAAACAGTGCATATTAAAGGTACAGTCTGGAGTTTCCCCCCTAAAAATAAATCTTAGCCCTGTGCAACTGAAATCCATCTCAGCCCGCGCTTATACTCTCGTGCAGTGGTGAGTTTGAATGCAACTCCCTCTGTTTGTAATCCACCTTTTCCCTTTGTTGTGGTCTGGTTGGGACGTTTCTGGGTGGAGATTTCTGTATCTCCAGCCAATGACAGAGGTAAGGACATGACTCTGTGTGGGAATAAGCTCATGATTGGAGCAGACGCCAGTCACTCAAACTCTCGAAGACAAAAAAAACAAGAGAAAGAAAAACAGCGGACATAGCGAGGAACCGGAAGTGTGGTAAGAGCTTTAGATAGTGCACGTTGGAAAACCAGAGTTAATATTGGTTTACCCGCTTCTAAACTCTGAAGCGGGTAAAATTGAAGCTAAATAGGCGGAAGAACGAGGCGGTCATTAGCCTGAGGGGAGGAGCGCTTGAATAGTGTTGTTTACAAACAGAAACATGAGGGGGCTACGGATTCTACCTTTAAATAAACCTGCTACTGCAGTTTTAAAGCTTCACACACAGAGTTGTTTGTCCATTCAGAGACACTGTAGAATGAATGGTGGCACAAATATGGCAGCTTCCATTTATGTGGAAGAGAGTCGTCATAAATGCTTTATCCTTAGAGAATAACAGCATAAGAGTTACTAGATACCAATTAAAAACAGAGTTTTTAATTATATTCAATATTTATTTTTCTGATGTTAACATTTGATTTTGTTACGCACTGCTCCTTTAAGGAAGGGAAACAGGGAGAAAAGACTGAGGTATATCAATAACACAAGAACTGGAGTGAAAATCAGCCTGGTAGAGTGATGAATCCTCCCCAGAGCCCGGGCATCAACATCCCTGAAGTAGAGGGGGATCATCCTAACAGAGAACGGAACAAGAGGCAACCAACATCCAAAGAAAACTTTTAAATGTCCTTCAAGAATCCCAGAGACGTCTCTAAAAATGACAAAAAAAAAAAAAGCCTGTCTAAACGGTTTGCTGCAGCTACAGTTGTCCTCAAAGTTATTCATACCCTCCAATTAAAGAAAAGGCTAAATTCACAATAGTAATTCAGATAACAAGAAACTAAAAAAAAACTAATAATAAATACAAATTTACAGAATTATAATTTAATGAAATAAAATGTTGCTTTTGAATTGTGGAGGGGAAAAATAATTGAAAAAAACAAACTAATAACACTGTCCCAGACACATTAGAGCATCTTTCCCATGAACAGTGGACCAACATACCTGCCAACAGGTGCAGACGGTTGATTGGACGTTACAGAAAACACCTGTTTGCAGTGATTACCTCAAAGTGTTGCTCAACATTTTAGCTTCGGAGCCCCATCATGCTTGTTTACTTGTTTTATATTTTGTGCATTTGTTTTAAATATTTCTTTCAAACCATGATTCAAAATCAATGTCATGATTTTTATAGAATTTTTATTTATTATTACTTTAGTCAATTTCATCTTATTTCACTGACAGCTGATTTTTCTCCATCTTTAATTGGAGGGTATGAATAACTTTGAGGATGACTGTGTATTCTGTTTTCCTGCCTTTATCCAAATAAATGAGGAGTGGCTCAAGACTTCTGCGTAGTTTTGTTCCAATATTTCACGTTTAAAAAGCGACCAGTGGACTCAGTTTCACAGCTGTGTACATATAAAGCTTTTTCTCCATGTTGAGATTTTTTTGCCAACCATGCCTAGAATAAGGTGTAGTTATATGACATCAGTAAATTTGATTGACTTGTTTGTGTGACATTAAGAATGACAGTAAAAATATCCTAATCCTGCAAGAGGATGAGGAGAGGAATCAGAGCGACGACGTGAGTGAGGAAAGAGGGGAGGGGAGGAGAGGGGGAGTGAATTAACAGATTTAGTGTCATCTCTCAGTCTGGGAGAGCAGCCAAAGTATCGACCACCTTAATCCGTTCATCCCTCTCTTCCTCCTCCTCCTCCTCCTCCTCCCCAACCACGTCTCTGTCTCTTTGTCTGCTGCCTCCCCAGATTTCCATCTCTGTTCATCTTTGTTTTTAGATTAAAGTCGTCTAATACTTTGTGTTTGTTCGTTTGATCAGTGTTGACGTGAGATTGCACTCGTTAAGCTGTCTGTCGCGTTTTAGAGCAACACATCTGCCTTAACTCCAGCTAAACGGTAACTAAACGAAAAGCTGGGGGTAGAAATGAAGAGTTTATTTACTTTTACGCAGTCTGCTATCGGTTAATATTTCTGGCAGCTCTTAAATGACCAGTATTCATTCTTTTTTTCTACACAAACAATAATCTGGTTCATAGTAAACATCATCAGATCACACATATAAATATCTTTGCTTACTCGCAGCACCAGTGGCGTATGAAGGGAAATCATACAATCAATCACGATAAAAGTGTTCATTGATCCGGGGTAGGGATAGACGGTGGAAGCTCGGGTGGGTGAGGTAATAGCAGGAGTACTGACAGCTTATGTGTATATTACAGACGGTTTATGTAGGCATGGGTATCTGTTAATCTGACACTAGTTTCAGGGGGAGAATCAGCGCTAATCCCATGACTAGCCTGATAAGTCCACTCACAATGAGACCCCACGTGTGGACAACATGAGTAAACACACTCATGCACATGCACACACAGACACAAACAACACAGTCACGAGTAAGATGGTCTGGCATGGAAATCAATAAAAGCCAGTAAATAGCTTAGGAGGTATGAAATGTGTAATCTTCAGGTACAAAAGCTCAAAGTCAGATCTGAATGGGCAATTTAAAGCTTAGCAGTTGAAGTGATGGATTACACGCTAGTTACAAAAACACTGAGATTAGGAAAGCTGGGAGATGGAAGTTAGGTGATAAACATTGTTCCTGGAAGAGGTGTAAATATGGAACGCTTTAGTAAACGGCAATGAAACATGAAATCTAATGAGCACTTCGTAGCGTGCTGCATTTGTTTCTGATTACATTGTGTTCAAGTCCAGCCAGACAGGAAAGAAACCACACAGCCACGAACCTTCCTGCTGTTATTAAAGCAATTTCTCACGTTGACGGCAAAATGCAAACGCCTCCGAAGACGAACTGAGGAAATATTTTAAGCAATTCTTGCAGAAAAATGATGACAGGACCATAAAACCTAAACACAGTAATTACATACTCAATCATGAATGAATAAAGTGAGTTTCAAACAAAAGCTGACATCTTACTGTACTGCTATGGGGAAACTGCTGCGTCATAGAATATGCTATTTAGGAATAGAAATGTCATGACTTCAACCCACGCTGCAACAATTACTCTTGAGGCCTGATGGAGGAATTAGCTAATGTGTATGTATTTAGAGAATAGTTTTTCTGATAAAAAAGTAATACTCAAAATAAATTTAGCATTCTGTATCTCTCTGTTTGGCCCCGAACAAAATGAACATGGGTATTTGATAATTGCAGGTCTATAAGTACATTTTTGAGATCTGAAGCTGAGCATTTTAAAAACACCTAGGAGATTATCACTGACCTCAAATGATCGAAAGGACACAATGTTTTAGTGACATTGTGCAGTTACTGTATGCTCTCATCAATATATTTCAACCTTGTATTTGTTTGGATGTTGCTGATTAGGACTTGCAGCTTAAGAAAAAAGCCTTTCAAAAACTTAAAAGGTTTAAATATTGCATGAAATCAATTATAAAAGGATTTTAAAAGCAAAAAAGTCGGGCCCTCTGGCTTGTAAACCGTTGTCTTCCACACTTCTTCCTTCCACTTAACTGTGCATTAATGTGCTTTGAGACAGCACTCTGAGAACATCCAGCTTCTTTTCTATCACTTTTTGTGTCTTTCCCACCTTGTGCAGGAGTCAATGATGGTTTTTTGCACAATTTTCAGATCAGCATCTTCCCCATGATTGTGAATTCTTCTTAACCAATACAGGGACTTTTTAAAAGGCTCAGGGCACTTATGGAGGTGTTTTGGATGACTTACCTGATTAGAATGTGACAGTCTGAGCTACAAAACTGGAGCTTTTACAGTATTCTAATTTTGGAGGGTTTTGAATTTGAGGTTTTCTTAAGCTGCAAATCCTAATCAGCAACATCTAAACAAATAGAAAGCTTTGGAAATATATTGATATGCATGTTATTTATCTATACGATATGTAAATTTCACCTTTTAGTTGAATTACAGAAATACAAGAACTTTTTTGGGTAGTACCTATACATACACACACACATATATATATATATATATGTGTGTGTGTGTGTGTGTGTATAATCTTTTTTTTTTTTTTTTTACTTTATTTCGGCTGCACTACTCATATGTATGTAGCCAGCAACAGGTTACACTGTCAAAAAGGGGAATATATATATAAATATATATGTATGTATGTATGTACCTGGATATACATGTGTTATGTAATTGAGTACCAACTGTGGTGTGAATCATGTGACCAAAAGTGACTGAAAGAAAATCTATAATGCCTAAAAGCTGTTTGTGGTAGTCAGGGCTGTGTTAAACGATTATTTTTTAAACGATTATTCTATCGATTATTTTTTCGATGCATCGATTAATCTAACGATTCACTTTTTTAGCTCGATTCGACTCGATTCTATTCGATTATCGATTATCTCCTCATAAATTGACAGACAGCAATTTATTAATGCTGATGTAGATATCTAAAATGTAAAAAAGAGCATGAATAAGAAGGCAGTGGGAGCAGCAGCCTGTCATGGAGTTTTTCATGAACCAACAGAATGTAAAATTTATGTTGAAAACACAGCGGACTGAAAAACAGGCTTTTAATTCTTTCATTTACATGGAAATAATGATAAAAAAGTCGTTATTGAAATAATATGATCATGTAAACTTGGAGGATTTAAGCTAAGACAGATATTATTTTCCAACAAAAGATAATGAAGATTAGTAAGCATTCAGAGTTGAACATCTATATTGAACATGGGTCTAGCTTCCAGAAAAAGTGCATCTTCATCTTTACTCTGTTAATGCTTAATACGGGTGCCAATCACTTGGAAATGAAATTAAAAATGCTTTATTTATCCCAAAAGTGACTCCACAATACTATTACCAACAGATGAAACACTAACATGAGGTTGAGAACGTGACTTTAATTATATCCAGTCAGAGACGAGACAGCTCCCGGCATCAGCTGTAGTTCACACCCACGGCCAGCAGATGGAGCTCGTGCTTCATGCTGACCGTCTCAAACAGGCCTGACGTGTCTGAAGACATGGCGTCCATCTCACGGAAGTTGTCTCATGTCTCATTAGGCTTCGGATTCGCCATCCCTAATATATAGTTATACCTTCGATAAACGAGTGTGGGCCTTCACTGCCTTACACTTTGGAAACTTGGAAGAGCCACTCGCGGAGATCACGCCGCCATCTTTAAACGTCTGAGGCCCTCATACTGTCCTGGTGATATTATTCCCCCAAGATTGTTGAAAGAGGTTTTTGGTGCTGTAGGTCCATGCGTGGTTAGTTTTGTTAATACCTCTCTCCTCATGGGTTGCGTACCAGCTGCTTTTAAACATGCTGCTGTGCAACCTCTTCTTAAAAAGAGCAACTTGGATCTGAATGCTTTATCAAACTTCAGGCCAATTTCAAAGTTGCCTTTTATTTCAAAAAATATTGGAGAGGGTGGTATATGTTCAGTTGCAGGATCATCTAGAACTACATGACATTCATGAGAAGTTTCAGTCTGGTTTTAAGTCATGTCACAGTACTGAAACAGCTCTTCTCCGGGTCTGCAATGATCTGTTTTTAACTGTTGATTCTGGAGCCTCTGCTGTTTTAATCCTTCTTGATCTCACTGCTGCATTTGATACGGTGGATCATGATATTTTGTTGTCGCGATTGGAGCATTCTGTTGGTGTAAAAGGAGTGGTATTGAAATGGTTTAAATCCTACTTGCAAGATAGGAGTTTTTCTGTTCACCTTGGGCAGTTTCTGTCCTCTGAGGCTGCATTAAAATGTGGGGTACCTCAGGGCTCAATATTGGGCCCTTTGTTGTTTTCCCTTCACCTGCTTCCACTTGGGTTCATTTTCAGAAAATATAATGTGTCATTTCATTGTTACGCAGATGACATCCAGATATATTTACCTTTGAAATCTGGCGGGGATCTAGGGAATTTTCTTAAGTGCTTGGAGGATGTCAAAACATGGCTGAAATTGAACTTTCTCTGCCTAAATGAGAATAAAACAGAAATCATTGTTTTTGGGAAACCTGATGTTCTGGCAGGTTGCAGCAGTGCAGTTGGTTCCCTGGACTCAAACTGCAGCTTTGTAAGGAATTTAGGGTTTATTTTTGATTGTAATTTTAAATTTGATAGACAAGTCAGTGCAGTAGTCCAGTCAAGCTTTCACCACTTGAGGCTTATTAGTAAAATCAAGCCTTATATACCTCTGAATGTCCTTGAAAGGGTCATTCACGTGTTTATCTTTTCTAGACTGGACTACTGCAACTCCCTCTATGGTGGGATTGATCAGTCCTCTCCTCCGCCGTCTTCAGCTGGTCCAAAACGCAGCTGCCCGCTTGTTAACGGGGGACAAGACGATGGGAGCACATCACCCCAGTACTGCGTTCTCTTCACTGGCTGCCCGTGTCTTTTAGAGTTGTCTTAAAAATTTTACTCTTGGCTTTTAAATGTTTGAATGGTTTAGCGCCTTCGTATCTCTCTGAGCTCCTGAATGTCCACCGTCCGTCTAGAGCTCTGAGATCGGAGGACCAGATGCTGCTGGTTGTTCCCGGACTCGTCTTGTTACTCGAGGAGACCGAGCCTTTGCTGTTGTAGCCCCCAAGCTCTGGAATGGTCTCCCTCTTTCTGTGAGGTCTGCTAGCACCGTTAACGAATTTAAATCTTTTTTAAAAACTCATCTTTTTACTCTGGCTTTTGACTCCAGAGAGCTCCATCATTAAGCCAGAATCTGTATGTTGATTTTATTGTTTTCCACTTTTTTTATTGGTGTTACTTTTTTTTTATTGGTGTTATTATTGTGATTATTTTTATATGATTTACTTTTTATTTTTACTCACCTGTACAGCACTTTGTTACCTTTGGTATTTAAAAGCGCTTTATAAATAAAGCTTTGATTGATTGATTGATCTTTGTTTTAGCCTGAGGTCGCATGGCGCCGCCATCTTTGTTTTGGTCTGACGACGCATCGGTACGCTTATTTTGCGTCAACGTATTTTTTGCGTCGACGTAATCGGTTACGTCGACGAATCGTCCCAGCCCTAGTGGTAGTACAATGCCATAGATATTGATGTAAAAACTTAACCAAAATCACATAAAAAAAAAGCATGGAAAATGACTAGATACCTGTTCTTAAATTAAACTCTTACAAGCTATTTTGTTGTTATTTGTCCAGACAAATGTACTTTTAGTCGTACCAGGCATTAAAATGGCCAAGAAATATGAGAAAACAAGGGTGGTCTCTAAATTTTTCCATGACTGTGTGTATATATATATATATATATATATATATATATATATATATATATATATATATATATATATATGAATATTGTGAAACGACACAGGGAATAAGTATTGAATACGATAACTGAAATTTATTTAATACTTAGTGTAAAAACCTTTGTTGGTGATTCCAGCCTCCAGACGCCTCCTGAATGGAGAAACCAGTGGAATACGTTGCTCAGGTGTGATTTTGGTCCATTCTTCCACACAAACTCCCTTCAAATCTTCAAGGCTCTGGGGGTCTCTTCTGTCAACTTCGGATCTTTAGTTTTTTCCAAAGATTTTCAATTGGATTCAAGTGGGGTGATTGACTGGGCCATTCTCGCAGCTTTATCTTCTTTTTCTTAAAGCAGGTGAGCGTTTCTTGGCTGTGTGTTGGGATGGTCGTCTTGCTGAAAGATCCAGCCTCTTTTCATTTTCAGCAGCTGCAGATGCAGCAGATTCTGGTCCAGAATGTCTCTCTACTTTCCTCCATTCATTCTTCCTTCAACAGGCACTTTCGGACTATAGGAACCTTTTGGAGTTCCTATAACTTTTTCGGGAACCAGGGCGTTTTTTTGCTCATTCGGACATATAGGAACTAGGGACCTCGGTCCTCAGTTCCTATAACCTTTTTAGCTCCTACTCCGAGGCAGGGTCTTTTCGCGGTTCCATAGGAACTGAAATATGTAGATGCTTGGTGATTGGTAGAACTGGCAAGCCGCATCCCTTGCGTGATCTCAGCTTCTTCCAGCCCTGCCATATTTAAAAAGTCTCATGAACTATTACAATAGGAGTGTACCAATTTATTATTAAATCGATCACAATGGTACACGTCCCAAATCGATTACTATTTTGAAATGTCCAAAAGCAATTATTTAGATATTAATTTAATGACCCAAATACAGCTGCAAAGTGTGGCAGGAGAATCTGCAGCTGCCGCCCGGACACTTTACGAGGCAGACCGTCCACTAAATTGTCCGGGTACACTTCAACAAAAGGTAAACAAGGAAAAGGGAGGGAAAGCTGGTAAGTTAGCTTTCATAATAGCTTTGAATAAAAGAGATGGAAAACCCAAATACAGTTGCAAATTGTGGCAGGAGAATCTGGGCCACTTTAGTGAATGAACCCAGTCCATCCACTAAAGTGTCCGGGCGTACTTCAACGAAAGGTAAACAAGACGTTAGTCGGGCAGCTCTCCAATGGGCGGCTGTTCTGTAACATGATACATATGACCGTGATGAGGGAAAGATTGTACGTTAGCTTTTATAATAGCTTTGAATAAAAGAGATGAGAAACCTCAGTTTTCTATCAGATCTTCTGGGGCATAAATTTGTCTCTGTCGCAACGATTGCATCACACATGGTCCCCAACAAGGTCCTCCCTCATGTGCGAACGCACACTGAAGGCGAAGGGTAGTTCTTATAACTAAACTCGGGACACGTAGTTATAGGAACTGCGTTCTTAGAACCTCTCTGTCCGAATGCGCCCAATGATATGAAGTCTGCCAGTACCACATGCTGAAAAATAGCCCCCACCATGATGTTCCACCTCCAAACTTTACTGTTGCTATGATGTTTTGGGGGTCAAGTGTGGTGCCATTTCTCCTCCAAACATGTTGTGTCTTATGACATCCGTAGAGTTCAGTTCTGGTCTCATCTGACCAGACTATGTTTTCCAGAATATCATGGGTTTGTCCAGATGTTGTGTTGCAAACTTTCAAACCAGCATCAACCTGCTTTTTCTTCAGAAATAGTCTTGCGTGGTGTGCGTGCATGAAGGCCATGGCGGTTTAGTGCAATACTTCTTGTTTTCTCTGAAACAACTGTAGCTGCTGATTCCAGGTCTTTTTGAAGCTCTTCATAGCCCCGTTTCCACCAGCGGGTCTGGGTCAGGTCGGGCCGGATCGGTCCACGTTTTTTTGCGTTTCCACAGATAAAAACCTGGACGGGTACCCTTATATCCGACCCGACCCGGCCTACTTTTTTGGCACCCTTCGGTAGGGGTACTGATCTAACCGATACGGACCAAAGAGGTGGAGCTAACGCAAAGCAATAGCCTACATTGATTTGTTGAAAAATCTCACTTCCCGCGTGACCAAGCGTAAAAACAAAGCAGGGGTGACTCCTTTTGTTTCTGTCATGTGTGGTGCGGTGTTTTGGTTAAACGGCGTTGCACAGCGATGATGTCACGCGATCACGTAGCAGCGCTGTCCAGCGCCTTCAGAGTAAGGGTACAGGTTGCTGTGGGGACGCAGCGTGAAATCAACACATCCGTACCAAAACCCACCCGATCCGGCCTGGCCCAACCTGACCCGACCCAGACCCGCGGGTGGAAACGGGGCTTACGAGTGGTCCTGAGCTGTTGGAGAACCTCTCTGATTATTGTTCTGACTCCTCTGTCTGAAATCTTGTGAGGAGAACCTGGCTGTGGCCGCTTTATGACAATGCCGTGTTCTTTCCACTTCCGGATGATGGTCCCAATGGTGCTCATTTCAGAAGTTTAGAAATGCACCTGGAACCAACGCCTTCAGTGTGTTTGCAATAATAAGGTTGCGTAGGTCTTTAGACAGCTCTTTGCTTTTACCCATCATGCAATGCTTCTTGTCTGACACCTTGGTGATGAGAAACCTTTTTAAAGGCATCAATCAGGACTAAACCAGCTGATATTACTTTGCACTGATAGAGGACAGGATTACTTTCTAAATACTGACAGACTCCAGCTGCTTTCTTGGCTTTCCAGATCTTTTTGTCCTCCATTTCTTCATGTGTTTATTCCGTGTCATTTCACTATATTACACATAACTTCACTGATGGACATAAATCTAAGGATTTCTTTGTATGTGTGCATTACTTTGGTTGTTGCTGACATCTGGTGAAAATTTCATGTCAATATCTCGACTAGAAATACATTTTCTGAGAAAAATGTTGACGTTTTCATACTTCTTTCCCCCGCTGTATGTGTGTGATTGGTATCGGCCTTTAGAAGCTGAAGTTTATATATAAAATATTTATTTTTTAAAAAACATACGGTCTGAGGTACCTACTAATGGCCACCCCTATGTGAGTAATAGCATCTCCCTGGCCACCCTAGTGAATAATTTCTGGCTCTGCCACTAAACAAACTCTCAAAATTTCGTAACAGAACAATGAGATTTCATGGGATTTTGTTCCATCAGCGTTGGTCCAGCATGTCTAAAGTCCCTTTTATCCTGGAAGAACTTCATATCCCAGCATTCCTTTCAGAGTCATGTGACTATGGTGCAGCTGCTACAGACTGACTTGCTTTGAAGTTCTAAGTTGTTGGTTAAGTTACCAAGTTGTCAGAAATATTAGAATTAGTCACATGTTGGCTAATACCTGCTAGTATTTGTTATATGGCAGCCAGATGTCCAAAATGAACTCCTCTGGATGAGTTAAGGAGATTCTGAGATCTTTGCTCTCGGGGCAGAATAAGCGGGTACTACCCAAAAAATTAGAATGTCCTGAAAAACTTCTTGTATTTCTGTAATTCACCTTAAAAGGTGCAATAAACATATTGTATAGATAAATAATATGCAAATCAATATATTTCAAGCTTTTATTTGTGTGGATGTTGCTGATTAGGACTTGCAGGTGAAGAAAACCTCAAATTCTAAAACTCAAAATAATTGAATATTGCATGAAATCAATTTTAAAAGGATTTTAAAAGCAAAAAAGTCAGGCCCTCATAATAAAATCTTGCATCTGTACTTAATACTTGGTTTGGGCCCTTTTGCATGAATGACTGCTTTAACCCGGCGTGGCATGGACGCTACCAGCTTGTGGCATATCTCACGTGTTATGGAAGACAAACATGCTTCCATCACTGCCTTGAGCTCTTCTTTATTGTTTGGTCTCTTCCCGTTCAGCTTTCTCTTGACAATGCCCCACAGATTTTCGATGGGGTTCAGGTCAGGTGAGTTTGTGGGCCAATCAAGAATGGTGATCCATGGTTGTTGAAGCAGGATTTTGTACTTTTGGCAGTGTGAGCAGGTGCCAAATCCTGCTGGAAGATGAAGTCTGCATCCTCATACAGCTGGTCCACTGAAGCAAGCATGAAGTGCTCCAAAATGTCCTGGTAGACGGCTGCATTTATGCTGGACTTCATGAAGCACAGAGGACCAACACCAGCAGCTGACATGGACCCCAGGTCATCACAGACTGGGAAACTTAACACTGACCATCTTCTCCAGGCTGCTGGCAGCCCTCCGGCTTCTACACCGATTTCTTCCACACTTCTTCCTTCCACTTAACTGTCCATTAATGTGCTTTGAGACAACACTCTGAGAACGTCCAGCTTCTTTTCTATCACTTTTTGTGTCTTTCCCACCTTATGCAGGGAGTCAATGATGGTTTTCTGCACAACTGTCAGATCAGCAGTCTTCCCCATGATTGTGAATTCTTCTAAACCAAGACAGAGACTTTTTAAAAGGCTCAGGGGCACTTATGGAGATGTTTGGATTACTTACCTGATTAGAATGTGACACTCTGAACCTACAATACTGGAGCTTTTCAACATATTCTAATTTTTTGAGTTTTTGACTTTGAGGTTTTCTTAAGCTGCAAGTCCTAATCAGCAACATCCAAACAAACAAAAGCTTGAGATATATTGATTAACATATTGTGTATCTATACAATATGTAAATTGCACCTTTAAGTTGAATTACAAAAATTAATTAACTTTTTCCGGATATTCTAAATGTTTGGGTAGTACCTGTATCTGTATCTCTCAGTGTATGAAAGATACAATCTCACAGTTGTCTGCAGAGATTGGTATTAGTTGATATCAGATATTGGAATTTAAGAGTTGGACAATATTGGATATTGGTACAAAAGCCAATGTCGAACATCCCTATTAAAGGGGTATACTGTATATTATACATGAAACAAACTAATACAGAAAAAAAGAAGCACAAACAAAGTTCTTTGATGTTACAACAACAAAGAGTAATAATAATAATAATAATAATAATAATAATAATAAAGATATACTTTATTAATCCAATTAGGAAATTCGTTCTCTGAATTTTAACCCATCTCAGGTTGAGAGCACCCAAATAATAATAATAATTACTTTCTTGTGGTAATGAAGTACTACTTCAGTGTTTCCATGGTCTTGAAATGGTGGAAAACTTCCACTCACAAATATTAGAAAATGTGGGGAAATGGTAGAAATGACTAAATACATTTTTTGCTTTAATGTGCTCGGATTATTTGCTCAGCCTGTTAGTATTTTTCAAAAAATTGAGGTTGTATTTTACATTTTATCATTTGTGGTAAGTCTCCCTGGATTAGACCGGTCAAAGCCTCAAACCAAGAAGTCTTTTTGAGATAAAGATGATGATGAGGCCCATCATGTATCTTCTGTCATCACTGCGTCACTGCTGTGTGTCTGGGTGTGTGCGATCGTATGAATCTGTGTGTAAAGAGTGAAGAAGACAGAGGGAGGAGGGGAGGCAGGGGCCCCTTGTGAGGTGAGACGTGTAAGCCTGCTGCTTGTAGCAGAGTTAGTTGGGATTAGGACATGTATCTGTGGGATAAGGCCGAGTTAGTGGGACCCTGCAGACCTCCACCTCACACCATCTGTCCAAACATCGCCGCCTGCCCTCAGCTCTGTCACTCTCGTTCCCTCTGTCCTGTCTGCCCTCATTCTCTCAATTACATCTCATTCTTTTTGTTCAGCCATCATTATCAACCTTATTCTTTTGCCCCAAGAAAGAAAGATTGCTGCATGCAGCTCTCCCTAAATCTGTGTTTCTCTCACGTTGGTGGCTCATGTATTACATGACCTTAAGAGCCCCTCAGAGGATAAACGCTGAAGGATATGAAACCCGGGTTAACAGGGTGAATGGGGGTCAGCGTCTCATTCATGGGGTTTTGGGCAATAATGGGAGATGCTCAGGCTTAAAAGGTCAGTTCAGTTAAATTAACAAAGCACTTCTCATTTATCTTAACTATTGCTCTGAGATTTTTAATGATAATAAAGCACTGTTATTGAACTTAGTATTAAGCAAAAATGTATTTTTAATAGTCATATTCTTTTTGTAATATTTATATGGAAAGATTAATTCAGCTTTCATGTGTCTATGGCAAATGTTAAGTTTCTGTGAGTAGTCAATTACCTCAGCTTATTACAAAGACTGGAAACAGAGATGTTTATATAGAAGAGTTGCATAGGGTTAATGCCAGCTCCCATTTTACAGCAACAAAGAATAAAATGTTTGGCTTCAAAGGCTACAAAGCCAGCTGCAAGCATGTCTAAAGCATTCACTGATGTTATCAAATATTCATTAACATTTTTAAAAGAGTTATAAAAGTCAGTGCAACAATGGCGCAGCCTTTCAGGGAGTGTGCCGAGCTAGTTTCTATCTGAATGCAGTTACGGATGCCTGTGGTCACAGGAAACAAGAGAGCAAAGATATTCTGCAATTAGCTTCACCAAAACATGTTTGTCAATGTATGAAGCTACTATTACATCACTATTACGTGATTTCACTTCCTGGTTTGAAGTCTCACGTTCAGCAATATTCTTATGTACAGTTGCAAACAAGGTAAGAATAATGCTGAGTAGACTACAAACTTGTTAAAACTACAACCAGCCATGAAGTGGTTTGTCTTTTTCTTTTTAATGTTGGATTGCTTTTTTGTGTGTTTTTTGTGTTTTTGTTTGTTTGTTTTTGTTGTTATTGTTGTTTTTACATAGAACTGCATGAAGAACCTTGTAGTTAAGGTCTAAACTGCAGCAGACAACATTCAGAGCACTGTCATTTACGGTATGGACCTGAACATTGCTACTATTTTTTTTCAACTTTCTTTTTATTTACATTCTTTTGCCTTCTTGTCTTTAAATCAGCCTCTGCTGCATTACTTCTGTATACTTTGTTACCTATTAAAAGTACTTCTTTAAGTTGGAAAAATAGATCTAATTGCAGATAGCACAAATAACATTTCTTCTTCTTTTGCAGGACTGTTATATTACCTCTGCCTTTAAAGAAGCCCTGTCATGAAAAATGGACTTTTATGAGCTTTAAAGACACACAACGGAACTTTTAGACCTTAAAAACACGCATTTCTGACTTGTTTTGATGGCATACCAACATCCATTATGCATGTTTTCGAGCCGTCACTGCCCAGAGGCAGTATGTAAGTTTCCCATCCGGGATGCAGCTGTGACGTTGTCGCCGACAACTGGTTGCAGCACCGCGTCACTTACTAGCAAACGGATATGAACCAGGTATGAACACAGCGAGTGTTTTGAATGCATCTTGTCGGATTCAGCAAAGAAACACAATGAAACATTACCGGAGGAAGAGAGGAAAAGAAAGAGAGGAAGGGACAGAACAGGAGTCAAGACAAGACTCTTTTACTGGCTGGAGGGAATCACAGTACAGGTACGATACAAGATGGATGCTAGTTTAGCCGCCGATAGCCACTGAGAAAACTGCTAAAAGTTCCGTTGTGTCTTTAAACCATGTTAACCTCTTAAGCCCTAGCCATATTTTCAGAAAAAAATGCCTAACAAGACGTACACAGAGTAAATGAAGAATTGCTCCACAATAATAAGGTTAATTTTCATGTTCTTGGTATCTAGGGACATCTGGAGACTACAGAAAATGTGTTTCCAGTGTTAAAAATGTTGTATCTGTTACTATTTCTGAGTAAATTACAATACTATAGAAGAAAACTGTGAAATTTGTATGTTGCCTGTTGTTTTTTTTTATTTGGCCAATAGTAACGCCATGCTAAGATAAGATAAGAAAAGAAAAGCCTTTATTTGTCCCACAATGGGGAAATTTGCAATTCTGCAACAGCACACATACAGCGGACCAGTCTGGCCAAAGGTATTGACAGAAAAATTTACAAACATAGACAAGGATAGATTAGGATAAATTAAAATAAGTTAAGTCGGCTGCACAGGAGTTTTAAAGACACAACAATGAATAAATGATGAATAAGTATGGTAATTTTGCAGACAAGTGGGTGTGTACTATATATGAATATTCATAAATAAATAAATAACAGACTGCTGTGTATTGTAAATTGCAATAAAGAAATTATTGCACATAGTAGTTATACTAAGAATGCAATGATGGAAATGGAGGGAAAAAAAAAAAGGGGGGAAGGAGAAGAGGGATGTGCTGATTGTAAAGTCTGATAGCAGCCGGGAGGAAAGACCTGCGGTATCTCTCCTTCACACAGCAAGGGGGGGTCAGTCTGGACCTGAAGCTGCTCTCCAGACCGGACAGGATGTCCTGCAGGAGGTGGGACTCATGGTCCAGCATGGATGTCAGTTTTGCTAGGACCCGTTTGTCTCTGACCACCTGCACTGAGTCCAGAGGACAGCCCAGGACAGAGCTGGACTTCCTGATGACTTTGTCCAGCTTCCTCCTGTCCCTCTCTGTGATGCTGCTGCTCCGGCAGACCACTCCGTACAGGACGGCTGTTGCCACCACAGAGTTATAGAAGGTCCTCAGGACGACCCCCTTCACTCCAACAGACCGCCGTCTCCTCAGCAGGTAGAGCCGGCTCTGGCCCCTCCTGTACAGGGCGTCTGTGTTGTTCAGTTTATTGTTCAGGTGAACACCCAGGTACTTGTAAGAGTCCACTCTCTCAGTGTCCGTTCCCTGGATGTTCACCAGTGAGGGGCCGGCAGACCGGTGTCTGCCAAAGTCCACCACCATCTCCTTGGTTTTCCCCGCGTTGATCAGGAGGTGGTTTTGCAGACGCCAGTCCACAAGGTCCTGCGTCAGTCCCCGGTACTCCACGTCGTCGTCCTCAGTGATCAGACCAACGATCGCAGAGTCGTCTGAGAACTTCTGCAGAACGCAGCTGTCCGTGTTGTGTCTGAAGTCTGCAGCGTACATATGATTTCATGAAGACAGATGCTATTTATTACCTTCAGTTACTCCTTGACAGCAGATGCAGCGAATTTGAAAGAGTTTGAGTAAAAGAAATAGATTTTACACAAGTTTTAGTCAAGCCTTCACCAGGCAAACTCCACCAGGGATCAGATTGGCTCAGTTTGGCTCAGTTTTACACCAAGCTATGAAAATGAAGACAGTAACTATGATATAGGAGTGAATACATTATGAAATATATGCATTAGGCCAAAAGAGACAAATGCAGTGAAAACATTATGAAAAGTGTATTCAGTAGATTGCCTTGGTTTCGTGCTGTATTGTGGTGATCTGTTCATATAAAAAGGTAAATAACTGGCATGTCTTCACAAATTAGCATGTCAGCTAGCATGTAATCAAGAAGGTAATGAATAAAAGTATTCCCAATTTACAAAAGAGCACAAGAACTCTCTCATAGACCGTCTAACTTTCACGTGGGAAAAAATATCTCCATTCAAACCTGCAAGTTGCAGCTGTCTGAGTCAATCTTATCCTTACGCTCTGCGTCATTGCGCAACAACCTCCAGTCTTTTAGCCACAGAGAAAGGTTACTTGGGTAATGTAGTTCACAAAAACCTTGGTATCTTTTGATTCAGTAGCTTTCATTCAGCTTTCATTCAGTAGCAATATAAACTGATCATTTCTGTTAATTTAATGTGTTATTTCCTCATAAAAATTTAATTGAAGGCATTAAAAAAGCTTTGTGTGTGAACTTCACTCCTGACAACTTCATGAATCTTGGGTAATGAAGAGGTTTTTCTCGGGGATTACTTCTTAAACCTGACACAGTTCCCACCATAAAAGAAAAGTAAAACCATATCCCAGCTCAATGCTAACTGTTATAACTTGTTAGCTAATTTACCTACTTGTCAGGGTCTCTGTGGTACCGCATGCGGTCCATATCAGACTCTGGATCGAGCACACACAGCTCTATAACAGGGTGGTCCATCTTATTCCACTGATTAGAGTCCAATCATCCATCAGTGTTTACAAATATCTATCAATTTGAGTTACAAGGCCGGTGTTACACCAAAATCTGTTTTGGGGGCGACATCATGAAATGAGCCTACAACATGTCTAGAGCTTCGGTGGTTCAGTACAATCAGCTGTTTTACTTCTGTGTCGGAAATTAAGCACACGAGAGAAACTAACATTTAACACTAAATTAGTTTCTATAGTGGCGAGGGGAACATATCTATGCCTGTAGCATAACTGCGTTCTGGACCCATTTAATGCTACAGTGACATCTATTAAGTGCTTTTCTGGAGCCGGTGCAGCCCAACAGCCTCCTGAGACTGAGAAATTACACTATAGAATTTTTTTTCATCGTGATGTTGCAGCTGAGTTTTCTCATCACTTCATACGCAAGCAACAACATGGCTGATTCAGCAAAGAAACACAAGAGGACATTGGTGATGGAAGAAAGGAGACAGGGACAGAGCGAGAGATAAGACAAGATTCAAGATAAGACTCTTTAACTGGCTGGAGCGAGCTTTCAGTGCAAGCAGCGTGCGAGATGGATGCTGAGTTAGCCATAAATCTGAATAAAGTCCTGTTGTACTTTTTTAAAATTGATAGCAATAGGGATGTATACCGAGTCCGGTATCGTTTGGTACCGGTTCCTAATCTTAACGATACCAGGGTACCGTTAAGATTCTGGACTAACGATACTCTTATTGATACTTTTTGTACATCTACCTAACCATCGAGTTATCATTACGCAGTCAAATAATCACAATGATGGACTAAGACAGACACAATTCCCTTATTCTCCCAGCTGTCCTTCACCCACTTTTATGTCCAGGCTTCTTCAACATCATCTGAACAAATATTCTCCACCGCTGGATCTTGTAACATCTTGTAATGTCTTTATTATTTACTCTAAGTTATGTTATAGTATCAATAAGAGAATCGATAAATACCGGTATCGATAAGGAGTATCGATATTGGTATCGGTATCGATAAAATCATAACGATATACATCCCTACTCAGCAACAAGTCCCCTCCAGCCATTAGAAAACCTGCAGCACTGGTGCACTCGCTTCTGTTAACTACGTAGAACAAGTCTCGTGAACTGAAGGTGAATGGGAGTAAATTAAGATTAACGATAGTTTTTCTTTTCAGTCAGTATAACTACTACTTCTGCTGTTATCTCCATCCATTATTGCAATCACAGTCATTAACGGGTCTAATTGCTGGAGTACCTCGGGAAGTGAGACTAAAAATTTCCATTAATGGGGCCCACCTTAATGTGCGATGCACGGAGAAGCTGCAGGATAGATGTGTGTGCGGCTGTAGATGCAGGAGAGGTGGTGGTGGTGTGTTTGCCACGAAGTATGAGGTAAGTTCCTCTGTGTCGCTCCCTCTCTTTGTCCCTCACCCTCACGGGAGGCCCTGTTGGTTTAGCTGCTAAGCTTTCCCTGGAAACACAAATGATGGTCAGATAGAGGTTAAAACACACAGCAGAGGAAACAGAAACAGTCAGATTTTTAAAAAATGATTATTCTTTCATTTGTATACCCTTAAGACAGATTTATACTTTTTTAGATGCATATTTATTTTTAAATATCCCACAATTTGTAAACACTACAAAAAATTTACAAAAAAGTAAGATATTAAACTTTTGTTTGTCACTCTTGTGTGTTTTTTTCCATGACTCAGCATGTCTGCTTGCCTTAAAGGTTTTGTTTACCATCTAAATCAGATTTGTGAAGGCGCTATTAACTCACTGATTCCTTAACGAGACACTATTAAGACACAGAGAGACTCGGGATTAACAAGTTTAGCTTTTAAGGAGCATTGAGAAATGCTTGTTGTGCATTTCTCCATTTACCAGATTTAGGTGGTAAAAAAAACACAAAAAGGAAAAAACAAAACAACAGAATTCACCAACTTTGGGCTCAGTGAGAGAGGCAAAGTTGTGTGGAGACAAAGGGGCAGCTAATTTGTCAGAAAATGCTAACTCTTTTGGGGAAACGTTTCCATTTGTACCAGCATTATTGGACATTTAAGTACCAAAGATTAATTACATAAATTTAAAAAAATGTATTATGACCATTACTTATCCTAAAGTTGATATTAAAGGATACTACAAAACCTTGCATGTACTGGAACTGGTTTGTTAAAATGCAGAAGTTTTGACTGGCTTCCATGCCTGTCAAGAAAACTTTTCTATACCTTTAATAAAATTTTAGATTATTATTGATGATAATAAATCAATAGAAAGGTGAAAAATATTCATATAATCCCCAAATTCATATGGCTTATGTTAAAAGGGTTGAGAAACTAAGTGTATAGAGCAGCTCTGATGCTTCCCCACTTTCATTATAATATGAAATTTATATGAAATTAGATTCAATTAAAACTATAATGGATTCAGAGGATACTTAGATGTCTGTGCCTCTAACCACACATAATTACACCCTGGATTTTGATTGAGATGTTTACAAAAATTTAGCTGAAAATGTGTCTTAATTATCAGAACTTTAACTGTTATGCAGTAAGACTTTTTCATACTATTGTTGAATGCACTGGACTGTAAATTACATTAATGTTTCATGCTGTTGTCTGTAGATTGAAGTGATTTGTACATTTAAAGACCACTGGTTATTTCAATAATCAAAACCTTTTTTATGAGTTCATCATAAAGATAGATGGCAAATGAATAAATTATTATTATTATTGTTGTTGTTGTTGTTGTTGTTGTTATTGATAATAACAACAACAACAATAATAATAATAATAATAATAATAATAATAATAATAATAATAATAATAATAATAATAATAATGATAATATACCCAGAGGGAGAATGTAGCTCCTATGTGGGTTCAGCTGTTTTCTTATAAAAGAAGAGTTATTGCAAATCAATACAAAGTTGCTCTGAGTGATACCTTGTCTCCTATGAACAAACATTTTTATATTGATGTGAGCTCTCTCTTCCAGGAAGTAAACCCTCTCATCCAGAAGACACAAACAGGGTGCTAAAGAAGGCTTTGCAACCAAAAGACAGCAATTACAAATCACATCCGCAAACCTTTATACCAAAAGAATATCCTGACGGATAATCTTTCTTCCCAGAGTTTATGAGTCATTTTGATATGAAAGTGAAACATGAACTTATCATGAGTGGCTAAACCGATGAAAAGAAGAAAGTCAGAAAAATGGAAATGTAGTTTTATTTGCAATATCTGATGGACTGGCTCAACAACAGAAAGTTCAGAATCAAACTACTGGGTTAAAAAAGAGACCAACTAATTTCTGGTTATTTCAACCCAAACATTTTGTTGGGTTGTTGCCCCAACTTCTGGGTTAAAATAACCCAACATTGTAGTCAACATAACCCAACTTCTGGTTTAAAACAATCCAATATTGTATTCAACATAACCCAACTTCTGGTTTAAAACAATCCAACATTGTAGTCAACATAACCCAACTTCTGGTTTAAAATAACCCAACATTGTAGTCAACATAACCCAACTTCTGGTTTAAAACAACCCAACATTGTAGTCAACATAACCCAACTTCTGGTTTAAAATAACCCAATATTGTAGTCAATATAACCCAACTTCTGGTTTAAAATAACCCAACTTGTATTAAACATAACCCAACTTCTGGTTTAAAATAACCCAATATTGTAGTCAACATAACCCAACTTCTAGTTTAAAATAATCCAACATTGAATCAACATAACCCAACTTCTAGTTTAAAACAATCCAATATTGTAGTCAACATAACCCAACTTCTGGTTTAAAATAATCCAACATTGTTGTCAACATAACCCAACTTCTGGTTTAAAATAATCCAATATTGTAGTCAACATAACCCAACTTCAGGTTTAAAATAACCCAACATTGTATTCAACATAACCCAACTTCTGGTTTAAAATAACCCAATATTGTAGTCAACATAACCCAACTTCTGGTTTAAAACAATCCAATATTGCAGTCAACATAACCCAACTTCTAGTTTAAAACAATTCAATTTTGTAGTCAACATAACCCAACTTCTGGTTTAAAATAACCCAATATTGTAGTCAAAATAACCCAACTTCAGGTTTAAAATAACCCAACATTGTATCCAATATAACCCAACTTTGGGTTTAAAATAACCCAATATTGTAGTCAACATAACCCAACTTCTAGTTTAAAACAATCCAATATTGTAGTCAACATAACCCAACTTCTGGTTTAAAATAACCCAATATTGTAGTCAACATAACCCAACTTCTGGTTTAAAATAACCCAACGTTGTATGCAACATAACCCAACTTCTGGTTTAAAATAGCCCAATATTGCAGTCAACATAACCCAACTTCTGTTTTAAAATAATCCAACATTGTAGTCAACATAACCCAACTTTTGGTTTAAAATAATCCAACATTGTATAGTCAACATAACCCAACTTCTGGTTTAAAATAATCCAACATTGTATAGTCAACATAACCCAACTTTTGGTTTAAAATAGCCCAATATTGCAGTCAACATAACCCAACTTCTGGTTTAAAACAATCCAACATTGTAGTCAACATAACCCAACTTCTGGTTTCAAATAACTCAACTATTGTAGTCAACATAACCCAACTTCAGGTTTAAAATAACCCAACTTGTATTCAACATAACCCAACTTCTGGTTTAAAATAGCCCAATATTGCAGTCAACATAACCCAACTTCTGGTTTAAAATAATCCAACATTGTAGTCAACATAACCCAACTTCTGTTTTAAAATAACCCAACATTGTATTCAACATAACCCAACTTCTGGGTTAAACCGAAAACCCGAAAGTTGGATAAGACAATAACCCGATTTTCTGGGTCGGCTCCTTTTGAACCCAGCAGAGTTTTTAGAGTGTGTATGTTAGGTGAGTATAGAAATGATTCAGATGTCATGGTTACTAGATCTCAACCCAGTTTAAGATCTGTGGGAGGTTTGTGGCCAACATTAGACGTCGTTCTCCACCACCATCTTCAAAGCTAGATGTGAGGGAATACCTTGCTGAACACAAGCCCCCTGACATCTGGAGCTAACACCAAGGCATCGTGTGGAGGACAACCATCCTACAAGGACACTTTTTGACTTTTATCTCCGTTTGCCATCCTTTCTTACTTTGTGAGAACATTCCTCATTTCAAACATAACAAACTCTTTAATAATAAAACTGAAGGAATTTTGAAAAATGTCACATCTTTGATCCGTGTCACTATGAGCACCTCACTGTTCACAGTGTAATATCCTCATGTCTTCCCTCACGGCTCAGTTCGCCATGTGAACGTCCACAGTGAGGCAGCACAGAGTCTAAAGTTCAACTTGTGGCAACACAACATATTTTTCACTCAGCCATGAGCCAGTAATCATAAACCTTTAATTTACAAGCAGAATCCAACTTTTCAGCATAACTATCTACAGTGTGTGTGTGCAGAAACTGCACATTATAACAGCGTCAGAAAGATCCCAATTATCACATAGAGCATATCTGTGGCAGACTGAAATATTCTTCTTTTATTGGGCAAGAAATAACATGCAGCAGCAAAGGGAGAGGATGGGGATGTGTAGGTGTTAGTGTGAGCAATACAAGAAAATAAAATACACGAGACAAGAGAAATAGAATAAAGAGAGAACGACAGACATGAGTGAGAGAGGCAGCGAGACGTTGCCAGAGAGTGTGAACATGCCTGTGAACCATGAGAGAGGGATGAGGGGGAGACAGAGAGAGGAGGGGATTGTTGCAAACAGGGATTTGCAGCAGAGGGGAGAGAAAGAAAGGGGGCAGTGGCACTCAGTGACAGAGAGCTATCTGCATTCCACACACACACACACACACACACGCACACACACACTCTGTTTCCTCTGTGTCTCTTTCCAAACGTGTCAGTCAACCAGTCAGTCGATTATTTTTGTGTGCGTGTGTGTGTCTGGTGGGGATGTTGAAAGGAACTCATATCCATCCTTCATCTCTATGACCGACGGTAGGATCATTTCATTCACTTTAACTCTGTCTCTCATTCAGACCTTCATCTCTGCCTGCATTCATTCTACTTTTTTTCCTCTCACAAGCGTGTTTTTGCCGTGGCTGTGGTCCACAGCCAGGCCGAGGCCTTCGTGAAGCCCTGTCACTGTTTGCTTTCTTTTACAATCCATTTTGAGCCACAGGGGGTGAAACTAATGAGCTGTGCAGCAGCGGCACCAGTCGAAGGTGGACTTTTAATTAGGACTTGATTTTGATAATATAACAATTAAATCTGAAGGTCTGTAATTAGTGTTGGTGGAAATGCTTTGCTCGTCCACGGCTTTCTTCGAAGTTGTGAACAGTGTAAAGTAGGATGGGAATATTGAACTGACACTTGGGTTGTTTCAGTTTGTGCAGCTTTGTTTGAATTTTTTGACTCGTGAAAATAACGTCAACTTTTTTGTATCTTTAATTTACCTGCAAGTCTTCTCCTCTCTATTATTATTAAGTCCTGATATGTAATTTCTAAATCAACAACAGTTTTAGCTTTAAATAGATTTTTATTTTTGAGCTAAATTCATTTGTAGAAAGTCTCTGGCTCTGGATTACAGTCTGAACCTCTTGGTAATTGGATTTGGTCTCTTGAGTCTTGTGGATCTTTCCGTCAAAAATGATTAATACTTCTCAGCTCTTAAACTTCCTAATTATTTTCTACAAATATTTAATGTTACATGTACTGATGTATGATTTTGTTAATGAGATATATTGCAATTAGTGTGTCATAAGGATGTAGAAAATGTAACACCTGATAGGCCGAAGAGGCAATTCAATTTTGACAGATTACAGCTTACATTACTTGGTAAATAGGAACATAATTTGCCACTTAGAGCAATAATGAAAAATGTATATTTTAGGTATGAACCAAAGGGCTTGTCGCTATGCAGTTCAACAGCTCTGATATTTCAGTTCGCATACACGTGTATGGGAGTGTGCATGTGTGTAAAGTCCCATACATATGTGCATTAAGATGGAGGGTAGAAGGAGTGCTGCTGATAAGAGTCTTCACATGCAATATGCCAATAATACAAAACCAAAGAGGTCTTAGACGCAAATGCAAACAAATAAATAACATGTAAGTTGTACTTCTTTAATTATTTAGCAATTATAAGCCATGAATATAAGTTTTATTGAAGGTCAATGAGTCATGTCTAGATGCTTTGCAGGTAACTTAAAGGCCTTTTTGGGTTGTATAGTCTGCAAAAATTTAGAGTCAATATGTTGGTTGGAAATATTTTTTTGTTGTCCTGCAGTGGATTTAAGGGGTTCAAATCTCACAAAAGGAAGTGGAGAGTACAGCTGCATATGGAAAACACTGTATTAAGCCTTTAGCAGCTTCAGAATGAACAGTGCAAAGTCACAAAAAAGGTCTGGAAGAGGCCTAAGATTAGGTAACATCATTTGAAACTATAAAGAACCATTTTAGAAAAAAAAATGAATAAAAGGAGAAGGTGAGTTTGTTACATCTTCACAACCCACTCCTGATCTCCAGGTTAGCAGCCTGAGGCTATGATAGCTTGCAACTATATCTCAGAGGGCTAAAGTAGGAGAGTCACTTTGCTGCACACTAAACACTCCTGCTGGGTTAAAAAGGAACCAACCCAGAAAACTGTGCCATTCTTTTGACCCAACTTTCAGGTTGAATATTTGATCCATTAGTTGGGTTATATTGACTACAATGTTGGTTTATTTTAACCCAAAAAGTTGGGTTATGTTGACTACAATGTTGGGTTATTTTAACCCAGAAGTTGGGTTATGTTGACTACAATGTTGGGTTATTTTAACCCAGAAGTTGGGTTATGTTGACTACAATGTTGGGTTATTTTAAAAAGAAGTTGGGTTATGTTGACTACAATGTTGGGTTATTTTAACCAAGAAGTTGGGTTATATTGACTACAATGTTGGGTTATTTTAACCAAGAAGTTGGGTTATATTGACTTCAATGTTGGGTTATTTAACCCAGAAGTAAGGTTATGTTGACTACAATGCTGGGTTATTTTAACCCAGAAGTTGGGTTATGTTGACTACAATGTTGGTTATTTTAACCCAAAAGTTGGGTTATGTTGACTACAATGTTGGGTTATTTTAACCAAGAAGTTGGGTTATATTGACTTACAATGTTGGGTTATTAACCCAGAAGTTGGGTTATATTGACTTCAATGTTGGGTTATTAACCCAGAAGTTGGGTTATATTGACTTCAATGTTGGGTTATTTTAACCCAGAAGTTGGGTTATATTGACTACAATGTTGGGTTATTAACCCAGAAGTTGGGTTATATTGACTACAATGTTGGGTTATTTTAACCCAGAAGTTGGGTTATGTTGACTACAATGTTGGGTTACTTTAACCCAGAAGTCTGGTTATATTGACTACAATGTTGGGTTACTTTAACCCAGAAGTTGGGTTATACTGGCTATAATGTTGGGTTATTTTAACCCAGAAGTTGGGTCAACAACCCAAATATCTGGCTTGAAATGACCCAGAAATTAGTTTGTCCCTTTTAACCCAGCAGTTTGACCCAGGATTTTTTAATGTGTGCTATTAGGGATTTGATTCTCAGTTCCTTTCATTTCTTCATTTTGCTTATCTCCAAATACATGGTATAAAGCACAAACTTCACATCATAACACAAAAAGATATAAGTTCAGCAATGGCAGAACTCATTAAAAAAGAGTTAAGACCTGTTTCATGAAAGCACCCAACTTGTATATTATCTTCGGTTGGTCAGATTGAAGACGCATTATAGGTTTATAATACCAATAACATTTTGGCAAAACTTTAACCTTTATTCAGCAACTAACACATTGTCACATTCAAATAAAACATGAAGTTCATCTCCAACGCAACCATTACAGCACAAAGGGCAAATTCTCATGCGTCTTTCTAGGCCCTTATACCGACCGGTTATTTGAGTAATTCTTGTGTTATTTGTTCTAAAATGACAAATTGCTTGTCTAAAGCTGCGATTTTCACACAACAAATGTTTTCTATCGACCCAGTATCCAACCGTCTTCTCTTATTTCTTTGTTCTTTCAGGACAAAAGAAACAGACACAGGGCAAAGTGGACGTTCAGTTTCTCAAGGAGGAAACTAGCAAACCGTTGGACCTCCTGACATCACCACTGCTGCTGTCTATGAGCCGCACTGAGGCAGAAGCGTGGGCTTTCCAGCGATCCTGACATACGGAAAAACCCTGTTGAAGCTCCCACCAGCAGCAGCAGCACATACAATGTCCTCTCCTTCCCTCCCCATGCCTTCTCTGCCCCCCAGTCCTCTGGCCATGGAGTACCTGAATGACTTTGATCTCCTCAAGTTTGAGGTGAAATCTGACACTCCTCCACTCCCCCCTCCATGCGCGTATCCTAAAACTGGCCTCCCCCACGACCCCTCCAGCTCTCCATACACCACTCACCCTCCGCAGGATTCCAGTTTGAGCTCCAGTCCTTACAACTCGTTGCCACCTTCGCCTACGCTCAGCGATGCCCACCCGCCACCCTCCGGCTCTTCCTCCCTCTCCTCATCATCCTCCTCCATCTCCTTCCCCCTCTCCATATCCAACAGCTTCACGTCTGGCATCAGCTCTGGCTCTCAGGGGAACGTGGAGGGCAGCCCGGCCCACGGGGGGCCTCAGGGTCCCACTCCTGCCTCGCTGGAGGACTTGATCTGGCTTGCAGCGCTGCAACAACAGTTTGGAGGTGAGGTGACGGGGCCCGCCACGTTGCTGGGGGCCTTAGGAGGAGTGCCAGAGAGAGGGGACCGCGAGAGGGGGCCGGTGAACGGCTTCCTGGGCTGCGAGGATGCTGTGGAGGCTTTGCTGAACTCAGCTGCTGCAGCTGTCAGCTCACAGGTGACAACCCCCCCGTGTGAAGGTTGTTTTATCTTTTCCTCCCCATGTAGACATCAGCCGAGCTGACAATGTCCTCTTTCCTGCCCGTCTCCAGTTCCCAGGTCTTTCTCAAAGCTCGAGCAGCAACCTGGGCGACTCCAGCAGCGACAGCGGGGGAGACATCTCCTGCGCCAAGGCAGCAGACATGTGCCATCGCCCACTCGTCTTCCTGTCATCTGCCCCACCCTCGCTCCCCAACGCCACCCCTGCCTCGGGTCCCTACCCACAACCCCTCAGCCCTCAGGGCCGCCTTCATCATCACCAGCATCATCATCACCAGCACCACCCGCACCACCCCATGCATGGCAACCATCACCATCATCACCACCAACAAGTCAGTCAGGTACAAGTGAGTCAGATTAGATGTGATTGGCTCACGATCAGAATGATGCTTTAACCAGGACCGGTGGGGAATATGTGGAGCTGAAGCAGTGCTGCATGTGAGGGTTGGGCGGAAGGAGAGAGGGATCATGCAATGAAGGATTAGGATTAGGACGATAGAACATGGTTATTTATGTGTGCATCAATCTAAAGTACCATTTAAGCCTTGCCTTCAACAAAACAAGTAATGAGACAATGTTAGATTTTGTCTTTCAGAGTACAAAGTCTCAGAATTATACTGTGAAATCGCCCCAGTATATATTAATATTTGCAAGTATACTATCTGGTTTTTCATTATTCACTCAAGATTCAACCACGTGCTTATGGTTACAATTATGCCTCATTTGTCAAATATATTCTGCATTATCTTCGCCATGCTTTACTACATTAGCTTTCAGCAGTTTTTGTTAAGTAGCTTCCTTACTGATACCAACAGAAATATAAAGAGAATAATAATAATAAAAAATCCATTATTTCTGCTTGCAGATACATTAAGCATTAATTCAGTCTTAGATGTTTTCCAATGGATATAATTTAAAAAGGTGAATAAAGTTTGTAATCTGTGTTCTGGGTGATCAAGATGTCTGGATGGATCTTTATATAGAGCAGAGTGTGAGCTTATGATATTATCGGCTATTATTGCTGTGTGTAATCCTGATAACTGTCACCAACACTTAGTCAGATTACATGACAGATTATGGACATGTGGTGCTGAAATGTGCCCCCTGACAGACAGACAAGCTCACACACTCACACTCTGTTTGACACATCACCATTCTATATGCATGGATATTAATCTGAATGTTGGACAGATTCGCTTCATTTCACACACGTTTGTTTGTACTTCTATGTTTGTGACATACATCTATCATTGACATATGGCATCCTCGCGCCCCTTACCCTAACCATCACAACTGATTGCCTAAACCTAACCCTTGCCCTAACCCTAACCTAAACTTAATCATGATCTAAACTCTAAAAAAAAAATTCCTTTTTTATGTATATTTATTGATTTTACAGGATTAGTTTATGCTGAATAAAGGACATGACAGAAATATGCACCCTCTTTCTTTTACAACTTACAGCTTATCCAGAACATAAAAAACATTCTCCACACACTCATAGGGACAATTTAGGTGATACATTAACTTAGCATCATGTCTTTGGATGGTGGGAGGAA
Source organism: Atherinomorus stipes (assembly GCA_023101725.1). Lineage (NCBI taxonomy): Eukaryota > Metazoa > Chordata > Actinopteri > Atheriniformes > Atherinidae > Atherinomorus > Atherinomorus stipes. The sequence goes on from JALJCO010012510.1 coordinate 120,156, forward strand.
GCAGGAGATCCCAGAGAGAACCCACGCATACACGGGGAGAACATGCAAGCTCCACACAAGAAGGAACTGTTCAAACCTCTCCCCAGCCAAGACTCAAACTAGCAACCTTCTTACTGAGAGGCTGCAGAGCTAACCACCACGCCAGAGTGCAGACAGAAGGTACAGGTACTACCCAAAAAATTAGAATATCCGGAAAAAGTTCATTTATGTCTGTAAGTCAACTTAAAAGGTGCAATTTACACATTGTATGGATAAATAATGTGCAAATCAGTATATTTCAAGATTTTGTTTGTTTGGATGTTGCTGATTAGAAGTTGCAGCTTTAGAAAACCTCAAATTCAAAAACTCAAAAAATTTTAATACAGTGAAAAGCTCCAGTATTGTAGCTCAGACTGTAACATTCTAATCAGGTAAGTAATCCAAAACACCTCCATAAGTGCCCTGAGCCTTTTAAAAAGTCCCTGTCTTGGTTAAGAAGAATTCACAATCATGGGGAAGATGCTGATCTGACAGTTGTGCAGAAAACCACCATTGACTCCCTGCACAAGGTGGAAAGACACAAAAAGTGATAGAAAAGAAGCTGGATGTTCTCAGAGTGCTGTCTCAAAACACATTAATGGACAGTTAAGGAGGAGTGGAAGAAAACGATGTAGAAGCCGGAGGGCTGACAGCAGCCTGGAGAAGATGGTCAGTGTTAAGTTTCCCAGTCTGTGATGACCTGGGGTCCATATCAGCTGCTGGTGTTGGTCCTCTGTGCTTCATCAAGTCCAGCATAAATGCAGCCGTCTACCAGGACATTTTGGAGCACTTCATGCTTGCTTCAGTGGACCAGCTGCATGAGGATGCAGACTTCATCTTCCAGCAGGACTTGGCACCTGCCCACACTGCCAAAAGTACAAAATCCTGGTTCAACAACCATGGATCACCATGCTTGATTGGCCCACAAACTCACCTGACCTGAACCCCATCAAAAATCTGTGGGGCATTGTCAAGAGAAAGCTGAACGGGAAGAGACCAAACAATAAAGAAGAGCTCAAGGCTGTGATGGAAGCATGTTGGTCTTCCATAACATCTGAGATATGCCACAAGCTGGTAGCGTCCATGCCACGCCAGGTTAAGGAGTCATTCATGCAAAAGCGCCAAAACCAAGTATTAAGCACAGATGCAAGATTTTATTTTAGGAGGCCCGCTATTTTTTGCTTTTTAAATTCTTTTACAATTGATTTCATGCAATATTCAAATTTTTTGAGTTTTTGAATTTGAGGTTTTCTTCAGCTGCAGCTTCTAATCAGCAACATCCACACAAATAAAAGCTTGAAATATATTGATTTGCATATTATTTATCTATACAATATGTAAATTGCACCTTTTAAGTTGAATTACAGAAATACAAGAAGTTTTTCAGGACATTCAAATTTTTTGGGTAGTACCTGTATATTCAAAGGTAATCAGACGTATCTTTAGGGAATCTGCATATTAAACACTACGACTTGAAAATGTGCCTTGAAATCTCAGTCGAAGACCATTAGACCACTGCAGAGCCTGGGCACCATCGTCTCCGATATAGTCTAGAGAGGGGTCCCCAGTGCGGAAAAACTGAAATGGCTTGTCTTTGAGCCAGAAGCTAATAGCCTCCAAGGGAATAAGTTCCAGAACATATCAAATCCAATGCGAGACTGTAGGAACAGAATCAGAAATCCGCTGAAAGAGACCACATCTCCTTTTCCATCTTAGCTGCACAGGGCACAGTACATCACATACAGCATGATTCAGCATGGTACATCACGGTTCAGCACGGTACATCACGGTACACAGTACATCACGGTACAGCACGATTCAGCACGATACAGCACGGTACACTGAGGACAACCAGGACGGTTTCTGTTTCCATACAGCAGAAGTAGAAGTCTGCCACCTGGAAGTGTGTGGAGTTGGCGTGGTGGAGTTAGCATAGTTGAAACTGTCGTGATGGTGTTTTAAGGTGACTTGTATATACCGCCACTCAGTGGTCATCAAAGTAAAAACAACAATGGGGGCATTGGATGATTTTGAGACGTTACTGCTGTTGTCTTCATTCCGTCTTCCAGACTCTTGATGTCCTCCTTTTGTTGTTGCAGCTTTTGTGTTGTGTTTTTCACAAATGTCGGGGGCTTATCCCCAGTCTTCATTACACGTATGACGACAACTTCCTCTGAACAATCAGTGGACAGCAGTTACGGCACGTTTTGTGTAGGTTCAGCACGGTTAGACCTACCTCTGAAACAGCTGCGAAAAATCATAACGGGTCCCAGGTCTTATCCCTAGAGGAAACACAAATAAAGCATGCTTAGCCATGTGGAGGTTACGAAAATGTGCTGTGGAAAAAAGGCCTACAAACAACAACACCTTGAGCAGCTTCAGAGAAGGGGTGTCAAGGTTCAGAGCTCCTGATCGCACTCCCAAGATGCAAAAAACAGGTTCAAGGGCAAACTTTTCCCAAATATAATATCAATTTCCTTACCCACTTCATTCCAAAGGTCATTAATAAGAGGACATAAAAAAAAAAAACATTTGGAATATGTGTCTTCAACAGTTTTGCAAACAGCAAAGGATTGAATTTATTATGCTTCACCTGAAGCCAGTGAATAACCCTAAATTGCAACTTCCTGGCTTTGTTGGTAAATAAGCAACCTGTGGAGCCAGACCACCCACAGGAAAAATGTGCTGCTCATTGGTGGCTCAATCTCATCTCCGAGATCAGTCTGAGCTTCTCATAATGGTATCATCCTGTCATCATTTGTTTCTGTATTACTTCTCCTATAGGGGATTATCACGCTTACAGGAAGTTCCCGGTATTTTGACACTTCCTCTTCCGGGCCATGTTAACGACAGCCGTTCCTGCTCTGTTATACTGTTTAAATCGGATAAACTCCAAACATACTTAAGTTTTCATTCTAGACTGAAATGGTACTAAGGAAGAAGTGGATAAACGATCGATTCGCCGCGGTGAAGGGCCGAACTTTATAATAAAACACATGTTTGTTTGTCGCCAGTGGGGCACAACACCGGCACTTCACAGCATGCTAGCATTAGCCAGCTAGCGTTTACTGACGTGCTTAACATTGTGCGTCTTAAAACACACAAACATCTGAAAATCGGGTCTGTACCTCCCCGTTTCCAGTGGAACAACTGGGGACTGCCAAGAAAGGAGACGCTTTCAGATGCTTGTGTGTTTTCAGCCGCACAAAGTTCAGCACGTTATCGAGCTGGCTAATGCTAACCTGCTAACAATAGTCCGTCAGCTACTACTCTGTTAAACTTTGTTAATCGGATAAACGCCAATGCCAAGTTTTCATTCCAGACTGAAGTGATGCTAAGGAAGAAGTGGATCAAAACGACCGATTCGCTGTGGTGAAGGACCGAACTTTATAATAAAACGACACACGTTTGTTTGTAGCCGGCAGTCTGCACAGTCGTGTTGGCAGGCTAGCATTAGTCAGCTCGATGACGTGCCTAACTTTGTGCGGCTGAAAACACACAAGCATCTGAAAGCGTCTCCTTTTTTTGGCAGTCCCCAGTTGTTCCACTGGAAACTGGAGGGTACAGACCCAGTTTTCAGACGCTTGTATGTTTTCACAAGCGAAAAGTTGGTAACGTCACGCTAACGCTAGCTGTAGTGTAGTCTGCATCATTGAAGTGCCGACTACATACTTACGTGCAACCTTGTTTTTTTTAGATTTCGATCCTTCACTCCGACAAATCGCTTTCATCCACTTCTTCCTTAGTGTCTTTTCAGTCGGGAATCCATGAAAACTTAGGTACGGCTGGCGATGTTTATTAGATGTACACAATGGAACAGAGCAGCAACATCGAGACTTGGATTGAGCCATTCCTGGCCCGGAAGAGGAAGCTTCAGATGTTTCAACTTCCGGAAACCGGAACGCGGAAGCGTGATAATCCCCTATTCCTCAGGAGCAAGAGGTGAGCTAAAAAAGAGAAAAGACATCACTTAGACAAAGTAGGTTGAGTTGAGTTAACTATTTGAGCCATACTTGAGAAGTGGGATAAACAGAAAAGATCTCATAATTGTCTGACCCTGATCTCAACTACGGCTTAGTTGAGACTTAACTGAGAGATACTAGATAAACTTGAGAGAACTAAGACAGAATTATGTCTAAGTTGAGACATAATCGTGGGGTGCATACCAGGACATAAGAGTGTGTGGAATTCGATTGGATATGCACTCGCATGCATAAAATGTACCTTAGATCCAAGTGGAGTACTATCCATCTGTTATTGGGGTTTACTTAATTTATGTACATTACGTACATTGTTGTTTTTCCTGTTTGTGTGTGACGTCAACGCGCATGCGATGTGAGCGTGGCGTGAGCAGGTCCACTGTCGGGTCCACCCTGCAGACGAGAATGCAACAGCGTTTCTTCTTCAGGAATTCCACTTTTGACTGAGTCTTTAGATTTTTGCGTCTTCAACCCAGAATAATGCAGTTGTCTTTTGAACAAAAGGCACTTCCAATTAAATATTATGCCATTTTTACCTGCAATTGTCCTTGTGTGAACGGCCCCTAAGTTGAGACATGATTGAGAGAACTAAGACATAATAATGTCTTACGTGAGACATAGTTGAGATCAGGGGCAGACATTTATGAAATCTATTTTGTTTATCCCACTTCTCAAGTATGGCTCAAATAGTTAACCTCAACTCAACCTCCTTTGTCTCAGTGATGTCTTTTGTCTTTTTTAGCTTACATCTTGCTCCTAAGGAACCCTTAGGAGAAGTAATTCAGAAGCAAATGATGACAGAATGATGCCATGATGACAAGCTCAAACTGATCTCAGAGATGAGATTGAGCCACAATGAGCAGCACATTTTCCTATGGGTAACTAAACCAAATCTCTACCCTCAAAAAATGTTTTTTCTTAGGCCTTTATCGTGAGGACCAGCCAAAATGTCCTCACTTTCAAAGAAATGTCCTCACTTTATGGTTTAAAACTGAAAAGAGTCCTCACAGTGTTGCCTGTACAAGTTCACACAGACACACACACATAAATGAACACCTCCAGTCATTTCCTACATGTGAATCATTGCCAATTAACAGTGAGAAACAGCATCTTCTCTGTGTGTTGTGTCCGTCTGCTCTGCAGTGCGGGGTGAATGAGCGCTTCTCTGATGAGCAGCTGGTGAGCCTGTCAGTGCGAGAGCTCAACCGACACCTGCGAGGAGTGAGCAAGGACGAGGTGGTGCGCCTGAAGCAGAAGCGCCGCACGCTAAAGAACCGCGGCTATGCCCAGTCCTGCCGCTACAAACGCTTGCAGCACCGCCACGCTCTGGAGTCAGAAAAACATGTCCTCACACAACAGGTAAACACACAAACATGTCTTTGCATTCCCCCTCATCTTATTTACCCTCATTCTACACCACACTCACTTTATATGTAACGTCACTCATAATTATTTGGAAAGTTTAAACTTAAGGGGGTAGAACACCCCCAAAATGATTTGCCTTCATTTTCTACTCACCCTCATGCGGAGCACTTTCTTAATATCTCAAATGCAGCCAGAGATCCGATAGTTATCTGCCAACTTTCATATAATGGAGGTGACTGGCACTCGAAACAACAAGGTCCATAAAAGTCCACAAAAACTGCTCACCCAATGTAATCCAAGAATCCTGAGTGGGTAGCGTCCATAATTTACTGGAAACCACATCATTTAGTATATTTTTATAGCCTAAACAGTAGAACACCGTCCTTCCACGATGCACGTCCATGCGACACTACGGAAGCTGCAGCATTCAGCAGCTACTCTGCCGATAATGCAAGCGTAGAAGAAGAAACTTGCTGTTTACTTTGTGCTAAGAGCAAACAGGCTGCGGACAAACACAAGTGGGGTTGGCTATTGATTTGAAAGAAAGAAAGAAAGAAAGAAAGAAAGAAAAAGAAAGAAAGAAAGAAAGAAAGAAAGAAAGAAAGAAAGAAAGAAAGAAAGAAAGAAAGAAAGAAAGAAAGAAAGAAAGAGAAAGAAAGAAAGAAAGAAAGAAAGAAAGAGAAAGAATGTGCAATTTTTATCTGGTTTGGTCTGTCGCAGTTTCTGTAGTGTCGTGAACACGCACAGATGCGCATCGGTGAGGTACAATGTTGTACTGTTCAGACTATAAAAATACACTAAATGATGTAGTTTCCAGTAAATTCTGGACGCTACCCACTCAGGACACTTGGATTACAGTGGACAAGCAGTATGGAGGAATATTAACAAGTTTTTGTGGACTTTTATGGACCTTTTTGATTTAAGCGCTGGTCACCTACATTATATGAAAGTTGGGGGAAATGAAAACCCGTCTGATCTCCGGCTGCATCTGAGATATTAAAAAAGTGCTCCAGAGTCTTGCTCAGCATGAGGGTGAGTAGAAAATGACTGCACATCATTCTGTGGGTGTACTATTCCTTTAAAGACACACAACGGAACTTTTAGCAGTTTTCTAAGTGACGCGCCCCCTATCGGCGGCTAAACTAGCATCCATCTTGTTCGTACCTGTACTGTAAGCTCACTCCAGCCAGTAAAAGACAGTCTTATCTTGACTCTTGTTCTGTCCCTTCCTCTGTTTCTTTTCCTCTCTTCCTCCGGTGATGTTTCCTTGCGTTTCTTTACCGAATTCGACATGATGCGCATTCAAAACACCCGCGATGTTGATACTTGGTTTACATCCGGTTGCTAGTGAGTGACGCGGTGCTGCAACCAATAGTTGGCTGCAACGTCACAGTCGCGTCCCGGATGGGAATCTTACATAGTGCTGTTTCTGAGCCCCGGGACGCCTCTGGGCACTGACAGCTCGAAAATGCGCATAATGAATGTTGGTGTGACATCAAAACGAGTCAGAAACACAGATTTTTAAGGTCTAAAAGTTACGTTGTGTGTCTTTAAGGAGGTGAGGACAGGAACCCAAAGTATCTGACATTACTGTTTACACACTGAGCTCACATTCCTACCAAAATATGTCATCCCACGTCACCATCTCTGCAAAGCACAGAAACTCTGGTCACATCCCTTTTCTCCTCCTTCCCTTCAGCTGGAGCAGCTACAGTGTGAGCTGACCCGAGTGCTGCGGGAGAGAGACGCCTACAAGGCTCGCTACGAGAAGCTCCTCAGCACAAACCACAGCACTGGCAGTGACGCCCCTCCCACACGCACCAGCAACCCACCTTCCCCACCCCCTGATTACTTCCTCTGAGTTTAATGCTCAAAGCGAGGAAGGGGGGGAAAAAAAACAGCCAACATGGAGCAATGATTGACAAGCGGTCAAACTGGGAGGAAAACAAGGATGTGTCTGTGTGTGCACTCGTGCTTGTGTTTGTTGTGAGAGAGAAAGTGAAAGAGGTTTTGGCAGGTAGTGTTTCTGGGGCTATACAACTGTGAAAACACCCTTTGAGTGATTGAAGGGGAACTGACTTAATTCATGGGGTTGAACTCAGCCCTAGGCCGCTTTAAAGACTCAGATTTACTTGACTGTGAATGCAAAAATACTTTTAAAAAGGCAGAGAGCTCTAATGCTAGTGATACCAATGCAACAGTTAAAAAGCATGACTGTTAAGAAACCATTAAAGGGACACCGTGTAAGTTCTGACCCAAACATCAGCCTAATGTTAGTAATAATAGATGATTTCTGGGGTTAATATACAGGACTAGACGCATGTCGGGGCTCTGAGGGGGGGCTGCCCTCCTCAAAAACCACACATGGTAACTGCAGGAGCGGATCCGTCTCTCCTGGAGCGCTTTGCTTTCTGGCTCCATGACTTCACTATCAGCTCTTCAAAGTGGTCTGCAAACACAATTCCAGAACACGGATAGAGACGGTTTAATTTTGCAGCAGTTGTGTGGGAAGTTACAGGTTTAGCGCCCCTAGTGGCCAAAAGTTACACAGTGTCCCTTTAAAGATTCTTTATCTTGCAATAAAACTATCATAGTCCCTCGCACTGCTGAGCATGTTATCTATGCAATATCATACTATATCTGGACTGTACTCTCCAAATAAGTGGTTGAGGCTCACTGTAGTTTTTTTTTTTCTTTTTTTTTTCACAATAAGCTGCTAAAGCTGCAAAGGTCTGAGTAGTGCAGTGGTGATATGTGGAGTGGTATGGGCTTGGATAAAGTGTCCATGGCATGCAGTTAAATATTTGCCAGCTAATATTTCACAGTTGCCTACCAAAGTGTTTAAGCTCACCAAAACTTGTTATTCTTTGTAAAAAATGAATAATCATAGATTAAAGAATGTACAAGGATACCTTTCATGGGGATCTTCCAGTGATTGTGCTAAATGGATAGTGAGGATATTGCTCTTGTGTTTTAGTAAAGAAATCTACTTTTTGCTAGTTGTAAATGGTGACTTTCAGCCAATAACAGTGACAGAATAGACTTGCTATTTGCTCTCAAATGTGGGTTTTGACATTTGACGCAGAGACGTGCGGCTGGTAGTGTGCTTAACTAAAGTGACTGCAATTGGTGAAAGAGGCTAAGGAGCTCATCCCAGCAGGAAAACAGAAGAGATAGAGGAAAGGCATAAAAAGCGTGGCATGATTTGTGTGGTTGTGCCCAGCTCTCCAGGGAAAGAAGCTTTTTTCCAGGCAGATTAAACACCTTTTGTTTTTTTTTATGGACGATCACCATATCTGATGTAAAATGCAGCACCACAGAGCTGGTCACTGTGGACTCGGGTACTGTGGGCTATCAATGATAAATGACCGCTGCAGGGATGAAATAAAATGCAAAAAGAGAAAAAAAAAAAACTCTTCATGGAGACACTTTCTTAACTGTACCATGAAATTATTGCCAGATTTCATGCATTAGAGCTATTTATTTTGTTTGGTTGTAGGTTAAATAAATTGTTCTTTTATTTATTCACTTATTTATTCAGTATTTATCATTTATTTATGTACTGGTTCTAATTATTTTACTGGTTTTATTCCATTAGCGTGTATTTTTACTTTCCTACAGTTTATTCTTTTATCCAATTTTGATTAGAATTAACAATATGACAAATACGATGGCCATTGTTATGGTTTCCTGCTCCTGTTGTAGTGTGGTTTCATATGCCTATGAAATAAACAAAGTTCTTTAACTTCCTTGTCATGAGTCACTTTGTTTTTGTGCACCTTTACACATACATTTTAACCCTCTTTCTTCCCCGTCCCCTATCTGAGCATCTCCCACGTCCTCTCTCCTGCAGGCCTTTTCTCTGCAGCCACATGCCCGGCTCCATCCCTCTCTTTATCCCCTGTGCCTCTATAGTGAGGCAGTGACCCTGGGTGTGCGCTGTTTGGGATGACCTCATCTTCATCTCTACCTCCCTCTCTGTGTCTCTCGCTCTCTCTCTGGCCTGTATAATAAGAGCAGGATTAGGGCTATAATAGCGCCCTGGCTGCTCACTGCCGGAGTCTATTGTGGCTTTGTGTGGGAGGGGCACACCATTGCTCGTGGTTACACTCACATTCTGACAGAAAATACATCCAAATACACCTTTTGGACCATGGGGCAGAAAAGACTTTATTTAACACAATGTAAATGAGTCTGTTAAGAAAAAGTTTGTGTCTGTTGGAGAATGCAGAAGGGTAAAGAGGAATAACAGACTTTGTGAACAAGTAGAAAGGCTGTTAAAGCACAGTTCTACAGAAATACACCAAAATGAGACCATTTAAACATTTATCCCCCAAAGATGTGCACGTTTTCTCAACACATCAAATCAGTGAGGAGAATGCTTGTGTTACACTGCCCCCTAGAGGCCGTGTTCAGTATTGCCCCTCATCTCCAAAAGGTTAGAAAGTGCTTCGTGACATTCAGCATCTTTCTACAGCACTACTCCCCGCTGTCTGCCTGCATCATTGCTCCACTCTTAATAATGAGCTGCGTGCACCTGCAGCAGGTGAGTCCTCGTGCTGTCCGGTCCCATCTTTCCGCAGCAAGAAAAAAGAAAAGATCCAGATCTGGACAGCATTTAGGTGTCAGGTCAGTGAGTCACACCGTGAATGTGGAGTGATGGATGACTGCTGACTGCAGAGCTGGACCTAACCTGAAGACTCACAGCAGGAGAGAGAGAGACGTGCACTCAAGCAAAGAGAGAGAGGGGGAGGGAGGGAGAGGGAGGGAGAGGTGGAGAGTGCGCCTGGGAGGGGAGTTAGAGCGCGCGCGAGGGAGAAATACTGTGCTTAGTTTGTAGTTACCGACAAACACCTGCCAGGTGAGAGAAGTATCGGGCTACCTGGGCTGGGGCTCCTAGAGTGAGTGGGAGGGTCTTTGGAGGGTGGTGTTGGTGTATTCTGTCTGTTCTGAACCTTTTATTCCTAATGACCATTTCAGTTTGCAGATGCCGACAGATGTGCCCGAAGACAGGCTCGGTCAGGAGGAGAATGCGAACAAGGTAGGAGGCGTCTTCAACCATTTACCAGAATAACGGTCAGATTTGCAGCATCGCTGTGTTTTCTGACGGTTTATATTACTGTATGCTGTCAGTGTGCATGAACGTGTCTGTGTAAGTGGGTGGTGGTGCAGGATGTGGGTGTCCTGGATTACTAAATACCAGACCTGGAGTTTTTTTAGGGGGGAAAAAAAGAGAAAAATCCAACTATCCTTGGGTTGTTGGTTCTAGTGTAATGTGCAAAAAAATCATGTTACAGCATGGAGAAATAAATGACTTGTTTAAGTTTATAGCCCAGGAAAACTTCAAAGTTTCTTTTGGCGCACTATTATGAAATTACAATACAAGTTCTCGTGGCCATCCCTTCAACTGTGTGTCTTTGAGGTAAATTGCTGAATAATAGCCCAGTCTGCTGGTGGAGGAGACGTTAGCCATAAGTTAGCTTCTGCTTTTGTCGCTCCTGTTAGCACAGACAGCTCAAAATTGATTTTCTTCCTATCTTTTGTCTACTGTTTTAAAAATAATTTAAAACACTTACCTATGTAGAGAATAAATAGCCTTGAATGACTCCACTTTCCTTTAAATGATGTTGACATTTACGAAGTTGTCATAGCTGTTTTTGTAACGTAAAACTTTGTGTCCCATCAGTTTCGTTGACTCAAATACTGCAGGCGTTTTAAAGAGATAACTTTTGACCCAAACACAGGCCTGATGTAAGTAATAATAGATGATTTCTTGGGTCAATAAACAGCACTTGACTCGTGTCGTTAAACTGAAGGGGATGCCCTCTTCAAAAACCAGACATGGTAACTCTGAGTGTATCCATCTCTCACTGGATCAAGTGACCTGGAGCTCTTTGCTTTATGGCTCCATGACTTCAAATTAGCTCATCAAAGTGGTCTGTAAACACGATTCCAAAGCAAGCATAGAAATAAGGGATGGGCATTACTGATACCCAGGAGTTAAAACTTCGATACCAGCCAGACAAAATATTGGATTGGATTCTTTTTTTTTTTTTTTTTTTTTGAGCATACCACTGTACAGATACAAAAAATTCAATTTGTTTTCACTTCTGAAAGTTTTAGGCAATAAAATGATGTGAAAGCAGCCAGATTCTAGCTTCTGTACATGATGGTGGTAGCCTATCCGATTCTAGCTTCTGTATCACATGATGGTGGTAGCCTATCCGATTCTAGCTTCTGTATCACATGATGGTGGTAGCTATGGCTATCAGATTCTAGCTTCTGTATCACATGATGGTGGTAGCCTATCAGATTCTAGCTTCTGTACATGATGGTGGTAGCCTATCAGATTCTAGCTTCTGTATCACATGATGGTGGTAGTTAGCTTGGCCTGGGGGTAGCCTATCAGAGTCTAGCTTCTAGTGAGCCCTATGAAATCCGTTTTATTTTTTTCTAAAATTCCATTTTAATTTTTCCCATTTTTCAGTGTTTTCCGTTTTTAATTTTGGGGAATTCCCTTTTTTTTCAATTTTACACTAATTTAACACCAATACAGTGTCTAAAACAAATAAATGTAGCCAATTAATGCCGTTATAATTACTAACTTGAATGCTTTTTACGCTTTTAAACATATTTAAGGCAAAAACATGGCACAAGTTTAAACAAAAAAAGAAAAAAGAAAATGCCAATCGTAAATAGTACATAATTCAGAACAATACTAATTTACAGATGGTGGTCCAAACCATAGACCATAAGAAACATATTTCCGCGTTAGATCACCAGACCCACAGGCTAATAATCATAGAGAAACGTCTCTGTCCTGTATTCTGCTGTTTTGAAACGGTTTCAAAACAGCAGAATAGTCATTTCTTTATGATTATTCTGTGTTCTGTTTCAATGAAACCGCGTCCATCCAGAGCAGAGCGGATGGAAGTGAGTCAGTCGATAGCAAACAAAGTCAATCCGGCCAATAATTAAAATAAAAAACTTTTTGCAGACTCTGGATCGCGTTTTACTCTGAAACATCTGCATTACGTCCAAACCTGCGGCAGCAAGCCGTCAGCAGAGAGAATCTCCCTTTACACTATGTGACACCTGGATGACGAGACATTCATAGGCTGTAGTTTAATTCACCAGTAGATGCACAACAACCAAGAAAGGTGATCAGACAAAGAGCAAACGCGTGGTACACAGGTCTGTCTGGCTAAACAACCAGGATGAAAGTTGGCGAAGCTGCACCGCGGAGCTTCCTTGTGGGCGGGGGGCAGCACGTGCGGGGTGGGTGCACTCTACAGCCTAGTAACCCTCCCTTGGAGCATTTTTCCACGCAAAGCTTTACCTGTTTATAAAAAAAAAAAACACATTTTCGGCAATCGTTGCTCATTTCCGTGACATTCCATGTTTATAATAAATTCCGTTTTTAATGTTCAATTCTGTGATTCCGTCCGTGATTCCGTGATCGCAAATTTCATAGGGCTCTACTTCTGTATCACATGATGGTGGTAGCCTATCAGGTACTAGCTTCTGTATCACATGATGGTGGTAGCCTATCAGGTACTAGCTTCTGTATCACATGATGGTGGTAGCCTATCAGGTACTAGCTTCTGTATCACATGATGGTGGTAGCCTATCAGGTACTAGCTTCTGTATCACATGATGGTGGTAGCCTATCAGATTCCAGCTTCTGTGTCACATGATACCGGTAGCCTATCAGATTCTAGCTTCTGTATCACATGATGGTGGTAGCCTATCAGATATCATGATTATGAAGGTGTTTTGGTATCTTACAGTATTTTAATGCAGGTTACTACACATCATGTTTTAGTAAATCTATAATGCTACTATAACATTTTATATTTGAACATTTTCCACTAAATAAATTTAAACAATCTTAAACTGTACTTAAGTTTTTTGATAACTGAAAGAAGTTATTGTTGTTAAATTTACTCATCAATATAATTTATGATTGGTTTTACAGAATTTCTTTCCAGTAATTCTGTTCTCAAGGTAACTTATATTTATTGTTGCCCTTGCATTTAAGATATCAGTGCAAGATGTACAATCATGTGATTTTCTTTTAAGGAACAAAAAGTATCAGTATCGGTATCAATGATAATGTATCATGAACTACTCGTGTCAATAGGAAAAATTTTGATTTTGCCCAATTCTAATAGAGACTGTGTAACAGTTGTGTGGTCTGTGGGAATTACAGATTTAGTGCCCCTAGAAGCCAAAAGTTACAAGGTGTCCCTTTAAATGCACATTAATGTCTTATAGTAGGCGACTTCTCTGTCATACTTTATGATGCCAACATATTCTTAAACTGCTTTCATAATAGTAATAATTTAAGTAATATAATTTCACATTTTTAGGATGAATCTACATGAATCAGTGGCTGAAAAGCTGAAAAACTTTTCTATGTGGTCAGGGTTCGACTTGCAGACAGTCATCTTTGTTTCGATGCAGAAAATTCTATTTGTAATTTAAATAAATGAGTGAATCACTTTTTTTTTTCTTCAAATATAGTATGGTCTTATCATACAAAATAATTTTTGTGCCTCATGTGTTTGAGTGTGAAGTTTAAAGTTATGGAAACACTTAATTCAAACTGAAAGTGGCTTTTAATGTTGCATAATGATGAGACAGGCACCCGTGTTCCTCTCTCTAGTGTGATAGTATGACTCTGTCCAGCACCCCGACAGTCCGCAGAGGAAGCACTCCTCTGCCAATAAAGCACCAGCTCAGGCGAGAAGAGGCCGTCCATGACGACTGTGACTGGACATCCGGTGCAGCCGGGCCCTCGGTTTCACCAAACACCTTCAGCTCCATCCTGGACGACACCCCGACTGTGGCTGTGGAGGGCAGACCTGACGGGCCTTTAAGGATCGCCCTGCTGGGGCAGAACGGTGTGGGGAAGTCCTCTCTGGCCATCGCCTTCACTGGGGACATGGACAGGACTGCATCTGTGGATTCTGATGGTACGAAATGATGTTTTTGGTGGAATGAACGCAGAGAGGTGGGGTGTAGATCGTCATCATGCTGTGAGCAGAGAGTAAGAAGATAACAGTGTTCATCTCCCATCTGAGACCTATCTGCTCCCATCCTTGTCCCCAGGGGAGGGTTATGTTCGCACAGTCACCGTGGATGATGAGGAGAGCACCATCATTATCTATGACAACTGGAGACAGGTGAGCCAAACACCACTCTCCCTGCTCCCTCATTAGTCCACTCAGCCCTCTGTGCAGATGTACACTGTGTGCTCACTGACTTTTTCCTCTTTTTTTTTGACAATTTCACCATGGTATTTTGTTGAAGTCTTGGACATTTTATGAGGAAGCTGGCCTCATTTTATTTGCAGAAAAACAGAGGACATAATCTCAAGCATCCATGAATCTAAGCACTAAGGATAGACCCATACATCGTCCGGCCGATATTTTAGGCTGATATTTGTGTTTTTTGCTAGTATCATATTGACTGATCCATCACTTGGCATAATTTACAGACAGGCGTCTATTCAGGCAGCAGTTCCTATACATATGTATATATATATATATATATATATATATATACATATATACATTACATGCTTAATGTTTCTTTTTGATATTGTTTTAAGTGCACTGTTTCTTTTTTATATATTCATTACAAGTTTCATGTTTCTATTTAATATTTATTTGCAAGTGCACTATTTGGCTTTTATGCTTATTTGAAGTGCTTTGTTTCTTTTTTTTTATCTTAAAAGAGTTCTCAAAATTAGTTGTCATTGTGTCAATTATATTAAGATAGTGTATGAAAATAAATATAAAGAATATATTTTATTAATTCATTTATTATTAGTAATTAATAATCAATTAAGTTATTAAATATCAATTAATATTTCATTATTATTATTAATAATAATAACAATAATAATAGTAGTAGTAGTAGTAGTTGTTGTTGTTAAAATTTGTTTCTTTATGTATTTATTTTCAGTATTGGCCCTAAAATATCTGTATCAGTCAATCCCTACGAAGCATCCAAACACAAATTTGCGACTGTGCTGTTAGTTAACTACAAATACAAGAACTTGCTAATACAGGTAGCATAAAACACAAAATGTTGGATTGAACTGTCTATATTTTGCCAAGTAAAAATGGTGAAACATCAACAATGGAAATGAGAAAAGAAAATGAAGCATAGAAGACGTTTACTGCACAGTATCTGCTAACAAATGACGGGAATGGATGACTTGCTCAGAGAAACAGTGTGACAGGAAACGAAGAGTAAACCTGCTGCGTGTGCATCTCTTTGGCAGAACTCACAAGGTTGTCTTGCACGCTTCTTCCTCTTTTCTCTTAAGCGTAGTTCAAAGGCATCATTTTGGATGTAAGCTGGAGTCGCCCACGGAGTGGGAGGGCCACATGACTATAAGTGTTTATGATTTAGGTAAAAAGGCTGTAGATACCATCAGAGCACTGACAGTCTTCTTGTGACTCTGCTCTACAAACTACATTTGATGAGGCACCATAAGTAGTTTGCTCATTTAATTCCTGGATCATAATCATGTGTCTTGTCAGAGCTCATTTTTAGCCTCTGCTGAATTAGAGACATTAGTTAAATGAAATAAAGAGTGAGTGGAAGATGGCAGCACGAACTCAAGGCAGGCTCACGGTTAATCTGTTTTCTGAGGAGGACTCCTCAGAAATGTTTTCATGCTCAGTTATTTTTAGAAGTTGGCTTCTCATTACTGCTCAGAAAGGTTGAGGTTATGTGTGTGTTGCTGCAGCCTGTGTTCTACAGCAGTGGTTTCTCATTTTCAGGAGTTGAGATCAAGAAATGTAAGAATTCCTCCAGCAGCAGCTCTGCTGTTATTCTGTAGGCTTTGAAGACAAGAGTGATGGGAAGTTCTGTTTTTCTAAAAGATCTTCATCCCTGAGAACATCACCATGTCACTCCTCATGTTCTACTGATTCTTACGCATTTTACAGCGAGGTATTAAAAGGGATAGTACACCCACAGAATGGTATTCCTTCATTTTCTACTCACCCTCATGCTGAGCAAGACTCTGGAGTTCACTGGCAACTGAACCAAAAATGTCCATAAAAGTCCACAAAAACTTGTCAATATTCCTCCATACTGCTCGTCCAATGTAATCCAAGTGTCCTGAGTGGGTAGCGTCCAGAATTTACTCAAAACGACATCATTTAGTGTATTTTTATAGCTCAAACAGTACTACAGGGGTTAGACAATGAAACTGAAACACTTGGTTTTAGACCACAATCATTTATTAGTATGGTGTGGGGCCTCCTTTTGCGGCCAATACAGCGACAATTCGTCTTGGAAATGACATACACAAGTCCTGAACAGTGGTCAGAGGGATTTTAAGCCATTCTTCTTGCAGGATAGTGGCCAGGTCACTACGTGATGCTGGTGGAGGAAAACGTTTCTTGACTCGCTCCTCCAAAACTCCCCAAAGTGGCCCAATAATATTTAGATCTGGTGACTTTGCAGGCCATGGGAGATGTTCAACTTCACTTTCATGTTCATCAAACCAATCTTTCATCAGTCTTGCTGTGTGTATTTGTGCATTGTCATCCTGATACACTGCACCACCTTCAGGATACAATGTTTGAACCTTTGGATGCACATGATCCTCCAGAATGGTTCAGTAGTCCTTGGCCCATCTAGCACAAGTCCTGGGCCAAGCGAATGCCGTGATTTGGGCCGCTGTGGTTTTTTGGATACAATCCTGGTTAGCACCCGAACATCCCGTTCAGACAGCTTCCTCTTGCGTCCACAGTTAATCTTGTTGGATGTGGTTCATCCTTCTTGGTGGTATGCTGACATTACCCTGGATACTGTGGCTCTTGATACATCACAAAGACTTGTCTTGGTCACAGATGCGCCAGCAAGACGTGCACCAACAATTTGTCCTCTTTTGAACTCTGATACAATGTTGTATGCATTGCAATGTTTTGAGCAAAACTGTGCTTTTTACCTGCTAATTGAACCTTCACACTCTGCTCTTACTGGTGCAATGTGCAATTAATGAATATTTGCCACCAGGCTGGTCTAATTTAGCCACGAAACCTCCCACACTAAAATGACAGGTGTTTCAGTTTCATTGTCTAACCCCTGTACATTGCAGTTTCTATTTGCGTGTTTTGCGAGTTCACGTCACTACATTACGGAAGCCATGGCGTTCAGTGCCTACTTTGCCGATAATGCAAGCATAGAAAAAGAAATTCACCGTTTACATTGTGCTAAGAGTGAAGAAGCTGTGGAAAAACCGGGACAAACACAAGAGGGGTTGGTGATTGCTTTAAAATAGAGAAAGAAAGAAAACGAGAACGCACGATCTCGTCTGCCGCGGCTTCCGTAGTATTGTGAACTCACAAGAGCGCGCTTCGCGTCAATTAGATGTTCTACTGTTTAAGCTATAAAAATACACTAAATGATGTGGTTTCCAGTAAATTCTGGACGCTACCCACTCAGGACACTCAGATTACATTGGACGAGCAGTATGGAGGAATATTGACAAGTTTTTGTGGACTTTTATGGACCTTTTTGGTTCAGTCACTGGTGAACTCTTTTAAAGTTGGGGGGAAACAAAAACCTGTCCGATCTCCGGCTGCATTTGAGATATTAAAAAGTGCTCCAGAGTCTTGCTCAGCATGAAGGTGAGTAGAAAATGAACGCATATCATTCCGTGGGCGTTCTATTCCTGGCGTTTCTCACTCCTCCTTCGGCTCACGTCGTCGCTGTAAGCCCCTGTCTGTCCCACAGGACCTGTCGGCCCTCCAGTGTGAGGTGTGTGTCCTGGTGTTTTCGGTGACCGACCGGCGCAGTTTCCACCGCACTGCTCAGCTGCGACTCCTCCTGAGAGAGAACCAGCCCCAGACTCCCATCATCCTGGTTGGAAACAAGAGCGACCTCGTTCGCACGCGCGAGGTCACGTCTCAGGGTGAGATGAAGTTCCTGTTTTCATCTTCTTCGTATTCCCTTTTCTCTCACCTCTTTTATGGTTTGCTTCCACTAGGAGGGGGGAGTCACCGATGGTGTTTTCAGCTCTTTTTCTGTCAGTAAACACTGTCGTAAATGCAACATCGCAGTGTGGGAGTATGAAGGGTGCAACAATTACAGTTCAAGCTGGAGAGCATTCATTGTGACTGCTCTGCCTCTCCACATTCATACAGTTTAACAGCATCCAGATCGGGTAACAGAGCCTGTGAGCCATGTGGCCTTTTATCATTTTCTAGATCTTTGAGGTATTTTAGAATGATCACAGTTCGCTGTCTCTACCTTATTTAGGTGAGCTAATTTCCAAATATGTGCAGTTTGTAGGTTTACATTGGATTGGTGTGACATTTTCCCTTTAAGTAAAGGCATCGTGCAGCTCGGAACAGTAAACAACTGCAGACTAAATTTCAACATAACCCGCTTTAAGCTCAGCTGGCAAACACCCGATCCACCCACTCTGCTTCTTGATTCAGTTGTATATGTGTTGTGTGTTTATCACAATCGTGACATCTTTTCATACCAGGCATCTTATGTGCTGGCTGACTGGTGGCAGCGTTTTTCTATCCTGTTTCTAAATATAATTTTTCATTTCTGCAGTGGTTAACGCTGTCAACTCACAGCTAGAAGATTTGAGCTTTCTGTACAGAGACTGGACCCTGTTTCTCCATTTTTCATTTTTGCAGCTTGTTCAGGTACCCTTTTTGATCTCTGAAAGAGAGGGGGAGTTTTACTTTTGCAAAAGGGAGGGGTATTAAATATGGAATAACTGAGATTAAGCCTTATTGAGACTCAATATTGAAGGTATGCACATGAATGGTCATGTTCATCTGTCTTTATGTGCTTGCTCTGTGGTGGACTATCCTGGGTGTACGCTGCTTTTAACCTAATGCCAACAACAGGCTTTCTGTTGGGTCTTAAAAAGTCTCAATTAAGTCTTAAATGTACAAAACTGCATTTAATACTGTAAAAAGTCAATCTATCTTTTTTGAGATTATCTTTGTAACTATAGAAGGATCCGTGTTTCTGCCAACGTGGCCGTGAAATGGGCATTAAATTCTGTTCTAAGTAGTCTTAAAAGTCTTAAATTTAACTTGTAAAAATGTGTAGGAACCCTGCAACAAAGGTACAATATGATACGATGCGATGTGTGTGATGTGATGCAATGCGATGTTTTTGTTCCCAAACGAAAAATTGTCTTGGACTTGAATGCTGTTACAGTGGGTGCCATACATCAGTAAATAAACAACAGTGTACATAACAATACACATCAAAGAACATACAGTGCCTATGAGAAGTATTCACCCCCTTGGATGTTTTACCCTTTTATACCTTTGAAAATCAATCAGGCTCAACATAATTTGGCTTTTAGGACCAAAAAAATGAAAAACAAAAATTTTTTTTTAATGTGAGATTGAAAGCTGATTTTAAAGTATTGACAAATAAAAATGTGTAACATAAAATAAGTAATTGCATAACTATCCACCCCTTAAAAGTGACTGACCTAATTTAACAAAGGTCCAGTCAGTTGGTGCTAGTAGTCTTATAACAAGTGGAATGGAGATCACCTGAATGCAGGGACTTTGCGTCAAGTGGTTGCAGTATGAAGACACCTGTGTATGGAAGGCTAATTTACTGGTTTGTCAGTATTCCTGCTACCACTGAAGCATGAAGGCAAAACAACATCAAAGCCAATCAGAGAAAGGTATTGAAAAGTATAAGTCAGGGGATGGATACAGAAGATTTCTTGGTGCTGAACATCTCTAGAGCTCATTTACATCCATCATTAAGAAATGGAAGGAATATTGCACGAGTAAATCTGCCTAGATAAGGCCATCTACATTTGTGCAAGAATATGACTAGTGAAGAGGCCACAAGGACCCTAGGACTGGTCTGAAGGAGGTCCAGCTCCAGAGCTGAGATGGAGAGACTGTGATACAACAACTGTTGCTGCTTCCTCACAGTCAAGATTTATGGAGAGTGGACATGAGAAAGCCACTGGCAAAGAAACTAGTCTCATAGAGTTTGTCATAAGGCAAGTTGGAGAATCCATGGTCAAGTTGAGAGGCCCTGGTCTGATGAGACCAGAGTGGACTTGGTCATCAGACACCAACCTGCACATCACCACAAACATCGACCCCTTGTGAGCGGTGGTGGCAGCATATGCTGTGGGGATGCGTCTTAGCATCACCCTGGAAGGCTGTAAAAGTGGATGGTAATTTCAATGCAGCAAAATATCAGTAAATCCTGGAGGAGAATCTGATTCCTTGCTGAGACTACGACTGGAAGGAGTTTTGTTCCAGAAGACCATGATCCAAAGCTCCAGGGACCATGATCCAAGCTTCAGAAGACCATGATCCAGCTCAGAAGACCAGTCAAGCTTCCAGAAGACCAGTCAAGTCAGAAGACCATGATCCAAAGCACCAGAAGACCATGATCCAGCTTCCGAAGACCATGATCCAAAGCACCAGAAGACCATGATCCAGCTTCCAGAAGACCATGATCAAGCACAGAGCCATGATAGCTAGAAGACCTGATCCAGCCAGAGGACCATGAACCAAAGCTTCCGGAAGACCATGATCAAAGCCAGAAGACCTGACCAAAGCAGAGACCATGATCCAAAGCTTCAGAAGACCATGATCAAAGTTCAGAAGACCATGACAAGCACCAGAAGCCATGACCAAAGCCCAGAAGCCATGACAAAGCACAGAAGATCATAACCAGCTAGAAGACCATAACCAAAGCACCAGAACATCTAATCCAGCTGAAGCCATGACCAAAGCACCAGAAGCCATGACCAAAGCACCAGAAGATCATAATCCGAAGCAACAGAGGACCATGATCCAAAGCTTCCAGAAGACCATGATCCAAAGCTTCCAGAGGACCATGATCCAAAGCTCCAGAAGACCATGATCAAAGCTAACAGGGACCATGATCCAAGCTAGGAAGACCATGTCAAAGCTCAGAAGACCATGATCCCAAGCTCCCAGAAGACCAGATCCAAAGCACCAGAAGACCATGATCCAAAGCCCAGAAGACCATGATCAAAGCAACAGAAGACCATGATCAAAGCCCCAGAGGACCATGATCCAAAGCTTCAGAGGACTATGATCCAAAGCTTCAGAGGACCATGATCCAAAGCTTCAGAAGACCATGATCCAAAGCTCCAGAAGACCATGATCCAAAGCTTCAGAAGACCATGATCCAAAGCTTCAGAAGACCATGATCCAAAGCACCAGAAGACCATGATCCAAAGCTTCAGAAGACCATGATCCAAAGCACCAGAAGACCATGATCCAAAGCTTCCAGAAGACCATGATCCAAAGCACCAGAAGACCATGATCCAAAGCTTCCAGAAGACCATGATCCAAAGCTTCAGAGGACCATGAACCAAAGCTCCGGAAGACCATGATCCAAAGCTTAGAAGACCATGATCAAAGCTAGAAGCCTGATCCAAAGCTTCAGAAGACCATGATCAAAGCTTCAGAAGACCATGATCCAAGCACCAGAAGACTGATCCAAAGCTCAGAAGACCATGACCAAAGCACCAGAAGATCATAATCCAGCCCAGAAGACCTAACCAAAGCACCAGAACATCATAACAAAGCTCAGAAGACCATGATCCAAAGCACCAGAAGACCGATCCAAAGCACCAGAAGATCATAACCGAAGCTAACAGAGGACCATGATCCAAGCTTAGAAGACCATGATCCAAAGCCAGAGGACCATGATCCAAAGCTTCAGAAGACCATGATCCAAAGCTAAAGAGGACCATGATCCAAAGCTCAGGAGACCATGATCCAAAGCTCAGAAGACCATGATCCCAAGCTCCCAGAAGACCATGATCCAAAGCTTCGGCTGCCGCCCAAAAGACCATGATCCGCACCAGAAGACCATGCCAAGCTCAGAAGACCATGATCAAAGCACCAGAAGATCATAACCAAAGCTTAGAAGACCATGATCCAAGCACAGAAGATCATAATCCAAAGCTTCAGAAGACCATGATCCAAAGCACCAGAAGACCATGATCCAAAGCTTCAGAAGACCATGATCCAAAGCACCAGAAGATCATAATCCAAAGCACCAAGATCATAATCCAAAGCTTCAGAAGACCATGATCCAAAGCACCAGAAGACCATGATCCAAAGCTTCAGAAGACCATGATCCAAGCTTCGGCTGCAGCCCAGGGCCTGCCAAAGCCCAGAGGACCATGATCCAAAGCTTCCAGAAGACCATGATCCAAAGCTAACAGAGGACCATGATCCAAAGCTCCAGAAGACCATGATCCGAGCTTACAGAGGACCATGATCCAAAGCTTCCAGAAGACCATGATCCAAAGCTTCCAGAGGACCATGATCCAAAGCTTCCAGAAGACCATGATCCAAAGCTTCCAGAGGACCATGATCCAAAGCTTCCAGAAGACCATGATCCAAAGCTTCCAGAAGACCATGATCCAAAGCTTCCAGAAGACCATGATCCGAAGCTTACAGAGGACCATGATCCAAAGCTTCCAGAAGACCATGATCCAAAGCTTCCAGAGGACCATGATCCAAAGCTTCCAGAAGACCATCATCCAAAGCTTCCAGAGGACCATGATCCAAAGCTTCCAAAGGACCATGATCCAAAGCTTCAGAAGACCATGATCCAAAGCTTCCAGAGGACCATGATCCAAAGCTTCCAGAAGACCATGATCCAAAGCTTCCAGAAGACCATGATCCAAAGCTTCCAGAGGACCATGATCCAAAGCTTCCAGAAGACCATGATCCGAAGCTAACAGAGGACCATGATCCAAAGCTTCAGAAGACCATGATCCAAAGCTTCAGAGGACCATGATCCAAAGCCTCCAGAAGACCATGATCCAAGCTCCAGAGACCATGATCCAAAGCTTCCAGAAGACCATGATCCAAAGCTTCCAGAAGACCATGTCCAAAGCTTCAGTTGAAGCAGGAATTGTTTCCAGACAACAAGGTGGATGTTCTGGAGTGGACAAGTCAAAGCCCAGACCTCAGTCTCATAGAGAATTTGTGTCTGGATCTGAAAAGGGTTGTTCAGACCTGATCTCCATACAGCCTGACAGACGTGGAACAGTTCTGCAGGAAGAATTGAGAAACACTGCAGAGTCCAGATGTGCAGGTCTCACTGAGACCTGTCCACACAGACTCCTGCTGTGAATGCCGCCAAAGGTGCAGCTACTAGTACCAAATGAAGGGGTGAATATTTATGCAATTGCTTATTTTTGTTGCAATTTTTATTTTTTGTCTCCTTTGTAGATCGTTTAATTTGAATTAGTCTTTTATTCGTTTTGTAAAAGAAATTTGTTGGATTATTTCTAAAGAATAAAAAGGTAAAAATATCAAGGGGGTGATCTTTTTTATGCACTGTAAATATATTACACAACACCTCTTCAAATCAAAGAAAGAATGAGATATTGGCGTGTTGAAGGGAGATATTGCGCTGTGGCAATAATTGTTCTTGGATCAATTTAAATGTATGTAGATAGTTTAAGAGTGTGTAAGAATTACTCCCTAGTGGTGTTACTTGAATTCGCATGGTGCTTTGGCCTGCGTTTGTGTGGAGAGTCAAAATGTGAAAATGTCTTTGCAGGTCGGGAATCGTGTCCATATCATGTATTCTTTTCCTAGAGGGAGGACATCAACACGATAATGTAAATAGTTGAATAAATATAAAAGAGGAAAAAAATAAGCTGAAAGAGGGCGGTGCTGCGGGTAGGACTTGTGAAGCAACTAACATGTTGGGGTTTCCTGATTAATTTGTGCTTCATGTGGTTGGGAAATGATTGTTTCCCTTGTTAGTGGAATTCAGTGGTTGTGTTAAGTGATTTGTTGTCGTAATGAAGTTATGAAGCTTCTTGGTTGCTGCTGCTGCTGCTAGCTCTGCTCTGAGGAGATCAAAATAATAACATATTTTAAAAAAATAGTTAAATGGTGGTGGTATTATTTTTGATTGACTAGCTCTCTAGCTAGCTGCTAGTTAGCATCTGCTCTGAGGAGGTAAACCAAATAATAACCATATTTTTACAAAAAAATAAGTTTAAATGTTGATGTTATTAAAGTTTGGTATGTCACAGATTTATGCAGGCTACAAACTAACAAATAACAGCAGCGGAAAACTTTAAACATAATCTATGCATCACATTCAGGATATTTTTCATTGCTCTCCGTATGTTGAAAGGTCAAAGTTTACCTCATCTCGGCAACTCGGGCATCATACGATTTTTCCAGCTTTCCAGTGGAAATTATGACATGAGTGGGTGTTCAAGTGCAATTTTGATGTCGGACTTTGGTATTTACCATTAATACGAAAATAATACCACATGAAGGCAGCATTTGCCGCCTCTGCCATCTTAGATAGCAAGTAACAGTAAATTATCTGTGTTAAACGGAAGGATAAAGTAGATGCCGAATAACATGCCTTGTTTCTAACATAGCAACCCAATGTGTTTGGCTAGCAATTTTGTCCCCTTTCAGCTACCACATATGTAGATGACAATGAAACATGGCTGCCTTCTGCTGGGTGTATCACCACCTATTTATAGATAACTCATTCTCAGCTACGGGAATGCCTTCACTGGGATGCAGTTGTGATTAGGCTTTAGTAAAATACGTATTCATGAAAGCAATGCTGGATTTTTGCTGATGAAAAGCCAAATTAGTTACTCAACAGGTTTCTGAGCCTATGCAATGATTCCCACCACACTACTGTGTATTTTGCATTTTGGTGAAATGCTGCCTGAAGATTGAAATGCAACAAAGACTTTTCTCCTCAATCTCTTTAATTTCCAAATTCTTTCATGTTGTATTCTTTAATTGTAGAATACTTTTTTTTTGTTTTGCCTTGTTTAAGTTCTCAATAACTACAAATCTAATCTTACAGTTCAGTTACTCATTCATTATGGCAGAAAAGATGACAGTTAATTACCCAGGCAAGTTTAAGAATTTTATAAAACTGTTCATCAAAAATATTTTTATTTCCATGTTACATAGATAATGAATGAAATATTACAGGAGTAGAAACTGCAAGCAACTGGAGAATCCCGTCCAGAAGAGCCCACACTGCAAAAACTCAAATCTTACCAAGTATATTTTTTAAATTTCTAGTCAAATTATCTCATCACACTCAAAATCAGACAAAATCCCCTAAAGAGAAACATTTCAGTGAGCTATAGGAACTTGTTTTAAGATGATGCATCTTATTTCAAGAAATCTTATCAAGAAAATTTCACTTGTCCTATTGGCAGAATTTTTTTGCTTATTGCAAGAGAAAAAAAAAAAAATCTTATTTTTTCTTTAATGACAGAAAAAATTCAACGTCTGCACCAAGGGGGCAAATTATAATTATCGTTAAAACCGTGACTGATTACTGCACTTTGAAAAACTCCCAGCAATGCTGCTCATTGGCTGGAGAAGCAGCAGCAACAGCAGTTTGCAATGTTTATTAAAGAAAACATGGCTGAAGGCAATGAAGGCGCCCACATAGACAGTTCTCTTCAGATTTTTTCCCCCTTTAAAAAGGAAAAAGTAGACATTTAGATCCTTTTTGGATATTTTTAAAGATGCTGGGGGGTATTTCTATAATCCCACGATAAAAAATGATAACCATGATAATTTTGGTCACAATTACCGTGATAGGAAATTTTCATATCGTTACATCCCAAGCTCAGACTGACTATAATGTGGGTTAAATTGGAGACCAACGCAGCCAAAGCAGCTCATGTGTGTGCACAACATTAGCTTCACTTCCACTTGTCGCCAGAGGGGGCGAACTTCTGGAAAAAAATCTGAAACTTACTCCTTTAACAAATCATTCATATAATACATTTAGTTATGTGCAGGTGCATTAGTTCGGTTTCAAGCTTCACTAAATTTTAAAAAAAGAAAATAAAAAAGAATAGATGATCAAAAACTTGTAAATAAAAACCAACAAAATCTTAGCCATAACAGAGCAAAAATGTTTTTTTGTTGTTGTTGTTGTTGTTTTTGTTTGTTTGTTTGTTTTGTTTGTTTGCTTTACCCCCTTTTTCAGTTTTCGGAGGAAGGGATTTAACAGGCAAACCACATTACTTGCTGTTATTTTTAACCATTGTTGCCAACTTAGCGACTTTGTCGCTATATTTAGCGACTTTTCAGACCCCTCTAGCGACTTATTTTCAAAAAAGCGCCTAGCGACAAATCTAGCGACTTTTTCTGGTGTTCATGAAGACAGATAAAGTTTATATTGCTCTCCGTCTGTTCATTGAAAGCAGCCTGCTGTCGGCCCCTCCTTCCCTGTTTCCCTGCACTCACTCACTGTTCCTGCTGTCCCTTTGCAGGCCTCATCCAGATTATTTCCCATGATGCCTTGTGACACAACTAGGTCTTCTTTGTGCCATGACTCAAATGTGTATGTCAACCATTCAGTACCCTTGCAAATTAGCATGGTAACATGTCAAATACAAAATATGAGGTATTGTAAACTGACTCTGCGCATGCACGAAAGTAATCACACAGCGTGGTGACGTCATTTAGCGACTTCTGGTTCTTTTGGGTTAGCCTATAGTGACTTCTCCCTCTGAAGAGTTGGTAACAGTGTTTTTAACACTGAGAACGTTTGGATGAAAAAATAATGTTTGTTATTGGGTTCGGTAAGTGTTGATATGGACGCAGCAGTGGGAGAAGTCAGAGCTGGTGGGACTACCCCGAGTTTCCAAGTAGAAAATCTGACTGCGACGGGCGTTTGGGTTGTACGTCCAACTGGAAAGTCCAAAAATCTGACGTCCGAGTTCAAATTGAATGCACCATTAGTCTTATTGTGAGTGTGATGAGATATTTTGACCAGAAATGAGGAAAATATACTTGGTAAGATTTACGTTTTTGCAGTGCAGAGACATGGTGTCCTGCTCGAAGCTCTGAAAGGACTCTGAAGTCAACGTCAGAGCAGAGAAGTTTTATTTCTAAGATCATCCTGGACCACGATGACCTGCTTGTTATCAGACCAGCCAGCAAGTGCTGGCTCTATTTAACCAGGTTATGAATGTCTGATGACGTATTAATGATGATATATTAAAGGTTGAATATGGAACAAGGACAGAACAGCGACATCACGTGTGTCTACGTTGTAGTTGCAACAGCAGAAAAACAACTCCAGCCGTGGTTGCCAGGCTCACTGCTGATACGGCAGTGACCAGCAGCTGCAACATGTCCAACAAGTAACGCAGAGGAGTTTATAACTGACAGCTAATGTTAGCCACGTTAGCAAACAAGTTAGCTTCCCGATCCAGGAGGAAAGTCGCCATTTTCGCGTTTTGATGCCATGGAAAACGTTTATGTGGGTCCGTCTAGTGTAGCTTCATCTAAATTTACTTCAGGTCACTCCTCTTCTGAGATGGATAAAAATATCTCCGGGACTCTGAAGCAGCTGCTGGACTTGCCGACTCCATTGTTTCCCCCTCTGCCAGCCTAACTGTGCCCAACATACTGTCACCACACAGAGATCGTATTTGGCAACGCGCAATGGCGGCGTGTATCGGCTCGTAGATGTAAGCACAACGCCATTGTCATTGTTATTTTCAGGTTAAAGTTATACCGTGTAACTTTTGACTCTGACATTGAGCCTAAAATGAGCGGTATTAGATGATTTTTGGGGCAAATATACAGTGACTGACGCGTGTCAGCACTCTGAGCGGGCTGCCCTTGGCAGAAACCAGACATCGTAACTAACTGCTTTATGGCTCCTCTTCCGTAAACACTGAAAGCTCTACTTGTGCTACTTTCTCTCATTACTCAAGCTTAGTCATGGCGGTTTTACAAAGTAAAAAGGTGAAAGTGATGTCTGAGATGGCCAGAAAAAAAAGAGGCAAAGGGATCACGGCAGATCAAAAACACGGGTGGACATTGGAAAAGAATTCAGTCGGAGAAATAAGTGTGGAAGCAAAACCCACTCTCTGTTTGCCACCGTATCATTAGACTGATAAGTAAGTTTGGCTGTTGTGTAAACATCCGAAAATGTGATGCTCTTCTTTTTTTTCAGTCAGGGTTTATTGAAAACAATGTCAATCAGAGCCGTATAAGCTGCCAAGAGTTTCCTGTTAGTGAAACGCGGCTAGAATTACTATAGACCAAAGCTAACAAGACTCCCTAAACATTTTGCGCAATTGTGGCTGGTTTGCAGCAATAAATGCGTCTCTGTAATTCATATAGATATCAAAGAAGTAACAGAACAATGGCAGTTTGCTTGGTTTAGTTGTGTGGTTTTCATACACTGTTCAGAAGGAAGCAGAGTCACTGTAATGTCCCGTAATCGGAGCTAATAGGGGATTATCACGCTTACCGGAAGTTCCCGGTATTTGGACACTTCCTCTTCCGGGCCATGTTAACGACAGCCGTTCCTGCTCTGTTATACTGTTTAAATCGGATAAACTCCAAACATACTTTAGTTTTCATTCCAGACTGAAGTGATACTGGATCAAAAGCTGGATCAAAGCGATCGATTCGCCGCGGTGAAGGGCCGAACTTTATAATGAAACACACGTTTGTTTGTCGCCGGTGGGGCACAACACCGGCACTTCACAGCATGCTAGCATTAGCCAGCTAGCGTTTACTGACCTGCTTAACATTGTGCGTCTTAAAACACACAAACATCTGAAAATCGGGTCTGTACCTCCCTGTTTCCAGTGGAACAACTGGGGACTGCCAAGAAAGAAGACGCTTTCAGATGCTTGTGTGTTGTCAGCCGCACAAAGTTAGGCACGTTATCGCGCTGGCTAATGCTAACCTGCTAACAGTAGTCCGTCAGCTACTACTCTGTTAAACTTTGTAAATCGGATAAACGCCAATGCCAAGTTTTCATTCCAGACTGAAGTGATGCTAAGGAAGAAGTGGATCAAAACGACCGATTCGCCGCGGTGAAGGACTGAACTTTATAATAAAACGACACACGTTTGTTTGTAGCCGGCAGTCTGCACAGTCGTGTTGGCAGGCTAGCATTAGCCAGCTCGATAACGTGCCTAACTTTGTGCGGCTGAAAACACACAAGCATCTGAAAGCGTCTCCTTTCTTGGCAGTCCCCAGTTGTTCGGGGGGTACAGACCCAGTTTTCAGACGCTTGTATGTTTTCACAAGCGAAAAGTTGGTAACGTCAGCTAACGCGAGCTTGCTAACGCTAGCTGTAGTGTAGTCTGCATCATTGAAGTGCCGACTACAGACATGCGTGCAACCTTGTTTTATTTTAGGTTTCGGTCCTTCACTCCGACAAATCGCTTTCATCCACTTCTTCCTTAGTGTCTTTTCAGTCGGGAATCCATGAAAACTTAGGTACGGCTGGCGATGTTTATTAGATGTACACAATGGAACACAGCAGCAACATTGAGCCATTCCTGGCCCGGAAGAGGAAGCTTCAGATGTTTCGACTTCCGGAAACCGGAACGCGGAAGCGTGATAATCCCCTATCCAGACGTTCTCATAACAAACATGAGTTTTGCCAAAGTTGCTTCATTCAGTGCTCAAAACTACAACTTGGTTTCGTGGCCGGTTTTGATTGCGCATTTATCTTTGCATTGTGCGTTTGTGTGTGATGTTTCAGCTATGTAAACATATATGATTAGAAACAGAGGCGCATACCTCCGCCAGGGGCCGATCCTCCAATGGTGAAAAATCCTTTAGAAAATTCTTGAATCTTGACGGACTTGCTTATTTCAACATCCAAACACTGGAGAGGAGATTTAAATTTGCGTCATTGCCGTGAGGTAATGCCCCCCCCCCCCCCCCCCCCCCCCCCCAAACGACCAGTGGAGTTTTTTTTTTTCAAAAATATAGCTTTTAAAAAAAAAATTCCATATTCAACCCTTAATGATGACATATTAGTGATGATGCATTAATGATGACATATTAATGATGAATATTAATGATGTCATATTAATGATGAATATTAATGATAACATATTAATGATGACATATTAATGATTATGTATTAATGGTGAATATTAATGATTGTGTATTACTGCTGAATATTAATGATGAATAATAATGATGTGTATTAATAATGACGTATTAATGATGAATATTCATGATGATGTATTAATGATGAATAATAATGATATGTATTAATAATGATGTATTAATGATGAATATTCATGATGATGTATTAATGGTGAATATTAATAATGAATAATATTGATGTGTATTAATAATGACGTATCAATGATGAAAATTCATGATGATGTATTAATGGTGAATATTAATGATGACGTAATAATGATACCCTATCATACTGCAGGTCACAGAAACCTTAGTGTATGTCAGAAAGAGGGCGATCAGTGAAATGGCGTTCTCTCTCCATTCTCCATCTCCCCCATCAGAAGCCATGTCCAGCGCTGCCCTCTTCAACTGCTTGTATCTGGAGATCTCTGCCTCCCTGGACCATCGTACACCCGAGCTCCTGGAGTGTGCAGTGCGACTAGCCAGGGGTCAGCCCCCCTGGCCTCCGGGGACCAGCGCAGAGGACATGAGCGGAGGCCAACGTGAAAGCATCACCTCGCGTGCCAAACGCTTCCTGTCAAGCTTGGTGCCACGGTACCCACGGGAGCGAGAAGTGAGCAAGTTCCTGAGGCAGAAGTCCCGCTCGTGCCACGACCTGGGGGCGCTGTGATGGTGCACGGCAGCAGCCAGGTGCTTTGACTGTCAGCAGACATAGCTTGAAGGGATGTAGAATACCAACAGAGAGGAAGAGGGAGTGAAACAGTGGAGAAGAGAGGAGGATGTGAGTGACAGAGAAGGTGTGAAGATGAGTTTTAACAGGATGTTATTACTCTATGTTGTAAGATCATCATGCAGAGAGAGAGAAAAAAAAGTTGGTGATGTTTATCTCTACGATGATACAGTAGTTTTGTACCAGAATAGACCCAAAACAGAGAAGAGCAAGTTGTATAAAACATGTAAATAAGCTGCAGAAGTGATACTTGATTGCCACCCTTGAAGTTTTGCGAGCTAAATAAATAGATTTTTTGAGTCTTGAAAAATGTGTTTCATACTGGCCTGATGTCTGTTTTTGCACAAGTTGTCAAAGTTTGTTTATTAGCTTTAAGAGGAAAGAGAAAATTATTAAAAAACCCAAGCCCAGGATAGGGTCATGACTATATATACTCTCAAATCTTTAGTGGGTTAGACCCTGCAAATGATGAGCTTGTATGGTTTCCATGACGATCGTAAGCAGTGAAATAAAGTCCGGTAAGAACAGATGGGAATAAGAGACCTTCAGAGCTCAGTATGGCAATAAGAGAAGGAGCAGCAAAGGAAAGGCAGATTATTGTATATACTGATTGTTGCCATGTTACTGTTGTCAAGGAAACCCGGAGTCATGGAGACTTGCACAGTATGTCCATTTCAGCTCTGTGGCTGCAATTCAGTTCTTTCAGCTCATATGGAGGGGGAGATGGGGAGAGCACGGAGAGCATTTAACCATTACATTTAAAAGCAGAGTTTTACACCAAACCTCAGCCTCCGTGCTCTCATCAGTTACACCACCGGCAGCACTTCCACCCTCCAAGTGCTGCCCACACGTGAGTGAAGATCTAGCACACCATGGGTCATTATATCCATCATTTGTTATCAAAAGGAAAGCTTCGCTGTCATAGGAGGACAAATGAAATGGGAACACAATGCTCTGACTCATTCCTTTGGCTGCAAACTACTGGAACAAAATGAAAGGTAACGATTTTGAATCGGGAACGTGGCTCAAAAGCACTCTCTTGTGGCCAATCTGACATCCTGCAACTTAATCGATAACAGAGATACAGAGATGAGTCAGTCTGAAAATGATTTAAATGAAAAAGGACACAATGAGTGGACTGTGAACAGGGGAAGTACAAGTACAGCTGTGTGACAAAGAAAGTAAATCCTCTTTTTGTTTGTTTTTTTACTTACATGGACATTAAAGGCCAGCTGGTCCTTCCCAGGTCTAAAAATTGTGCAGCCCACCAATCTAAGAAGTTATAAGACAATTTCTGAACCATTATTCTTTTGTCAGATCCATTAGGGGAGAACATTCGAGACAATAAGTATAAGTTACGATAAGTCTGATTTGTTTCTACAGGTCAGTCATGCTGCCGTGTTCTTATTGGAGGACGTCTGCACAGCTTAGGCTTGCAAAGTTTCAAGTGAAGACATTAAAAGACTAATGATGCAATGTGGACGTAAAAGACCAATGTGGAGATGTTTGACAGTGATGTATATCACCATGTGTAGTCTGTTTAGTTAGTGCAAGCGCAGTACCTCTGCAGGCACTGGGTGGACCGTGAGCTCCTCTGTATACCAGAGAGTTCTAGAGTCCAACATGAGGCCATCTGCCTGACAGCTAAAGCTTGGCTGGAACTGGGTCACACCACTGGACAATGATCCCAAACACAGCAGCACATCTACAACAGAATGGCTGGAAAAGAAAATCCAGTGATCCAAAGTTCAGACCTCAGTGCTGTGATGGGACCTTTAAGAGAACTGAGCATAAAAATGCTGAAAAACTCAACATACTGATAATGTCTCACAGAAAATGATTTAAAATGAGTTATTGCTGAAGGTGGTTTTACAAACTCTTACATCAGTGTCTAGTTTTCTGCAGTCCGGCATTTTCTCCAGTAAATGATTGGTGTAGTATCTTGTGTTTTTGTTCTTCTAAGATTATATTCACCTCATTTTAAGCCCCGATAAGGACCAAATGATTTACTTTCCACTCTTTGCACAAGGATTCAATTTACGTTTAGGTTTAGCTGCTGTGCATTAGAAATGAATGATGAAAGAAGTTATTTTCATCAGTACACAGTTGCAATCAAAGTTCTTCAATCGTACCGTACCCTCTTCTTCCGCTTATCCGAGGTCGGGGGGGCAGCTGCCCAAGCAGGGAAGCCCAGACTTTCCTCTCCCACATCCACCAGCTCATCCGGAGGGGTCCTGAGGTGCTCCCAGGCCAAGAGACATAGCCCCTCCAGCGTGTCCTGGGTCTCCCCTGGGGTCTCATCCCGGTGGGACGTGCCTGGAACACCTCACCAGGGAGGTGTCCAGGAGGCATCCTGACCGGATGCCCGAGCCTCCTCATCTGGCTCCACTGGATGTGGAGGAGCAGCGGCTCTACTTTGAGCCCCTCCCTGATGACCGAGCTCCTCACCCTGTCTCTAAGGGAGAGCCCGGCCACCCTGCGGAGGAAACTCCGTTTGTACCCGCGATCTCGGTGACCGTAGGTGAGGCTAGGAACGTAGATCAACCGATACATCGAGAGCTTCTCCTTCTGGCTCAGCTCCTTCTTCACCACGACAGACCGATGCAGCGTCCGCATCACTGCAGACGCTGCATCGATCCGTCTGTCCATCTCCCGCTCCATTTTTCCCTCACTCGTGAACAAGACCCCGAGATACTTAAACTCCTCCACCTGGGGCAGGACCTCACCCTGACCCGGAGAGGACACTCCACCCTTTTCCGGGCGAGGACCATGGTCTCAGACTTGGAGGTGCTAATTTTCATCCCGGCCGCTTCACACTCAGCTGCAAATCGCTCCAGCGAGAGCTGGAGATCACGGCCCGATGACGCCAACAGAACCACATCATCTGCAAACAGCAGAGACCCGATCCTGAGACCACCAAACCGGATCCCCTCAACACCTCGGCTGCGCCTAGAAAACCTGTCCATAAAGGTTCTGAACAGGATCGGTGACAAAGGGCAGCCCTGGCGGAGTCCAACTCTCACCGGGAATGGATTCAAGCTACAGCCGGAAATGCGGACCAAGCTCTGGCACCGGTCATACAGGGACCGGACAGCTCGAACAAGGGGGTCCAGCACTCCGTACTCCTAGAGCACCCCCCACAGGAATCCCTGGGGGGACATGATTGAACGCCTTCTCCAAGTCCACCCCCACTGTAAATAAGGTTTATTCACAAAATCAACAAATCAGCAACCGTTTGCAACAAACAGATCAAACAAGAATATTTTAAATATCTCAACACAACTAATATACGAGTGTTTTTTTCATAATTCAGCACAAAATGTTACTTTTATTTATTTATTTTTTCTCTGTTCTTCTTCTTTTTCTTCTTCTCTTTTTTTTCATTTTCTTTTTTACTTGTCCTGTCCAGCATCATAGCGAGCAGAATGGTGATCTGGTTGCTTTATTGTGTTAAACAGTTTTGCTTTGCCAAGGGGAGCTTTATGAACACAAGGCTCCCCTTGATATCCTGTTTATTCATTATATTTCTTTAATTAAACATTTGTTTATAACAGCATTACATATCATACTGCTGGGCCTGACAAGGGAGAAATGAAAGTTATCAGAAGCAATGATAGAAAGTGAAACAGAGAGAAAGGAGGGGGAAGAGAGAGAGAGAGAGAGAGAGAGAGGAGAGAAAACATGGATCCACTTCCACAGTTCACTGGTGCATCTGTACAGAAACCCCAAAATGTCACTTTTAATGACCATTGCAGTCTCAGAATGATTCAACCCTTCCTGACAGTATAATAAATAGCAGAGCTTGTGCTGTTCTGACCTGCAGACCTGAAGCATAGCCAGACTGCAGCTTCCTGCAGAGTTCCTGCAGAATCTCAGACCATCTTCATGGACCAAGACCTCCAGGTCTCTGATGTTATTGGGTTTGCGTGTTGCAGACACTTTTTTTATCCCACCACAGATTTTCAAAGAGGTTCAGGTCTGTGATGGCACTCTGATATCTGCTAGGACTTCTTCTGGAACCGAGCCTTGGTGGAAACTGAGGTCTGGTAGGGATCATCATGTAGAATGTCCGATGATGTCCAAGCTTCATCTTCCTCACCAGCATGACATTTTCTCTTCAGATTTCCTGATACTGACTAAATCCATCTTGTCCTCTACATGCTGCAGGTTTCCAGTACCAGAGGAAGCTAAGCAGCCCAGAGCATGATTGCGCCACCACCGTGCTGTAGGCAGGATGCTTCATTCTTCCTCCTCCAGACATACAGCTGATCTAGAGACCAGAAAACTTCCAGCTTTGTTTTATCGCTCCCTAGAACTCTGCAAAAACTCAAAATCTTAGCAAGTAAATTTTTCTGATTTCCACGAAAAATATCTCATCACACTCAAAATGAAACAAAATCTCCTAAAGAGAAACATTTCAGTCAGATATAGGAACTTGTTTTAAAGCAATGCTTCTTAAATAGGGATGTAATGATTTGGTTAAACAATGATTCGATTCATATCACCATTCGTGGTTCCTGATTCAATTTCAAGTCACTGAATTGAATCGGATTGTATCGTTCTAAATGTACCAAAATCATCCATGAATCAAATCAGAAACCATGAATTGAATCGTTAATGGAATCGTTACATCCCTAATCTTAAATATGTCTTGTTTAAAAATTCTTATTAAGGAAATTTAACTTGTTTCATTGGCAGTTTTTTTATTTATTTATTTATTTATTTATTGGCCCATTACAAGCCAGAAAAAAAATCTATTTGGCCTATTTTAAGAGTGGCCAAGATTTATTTGCTTGCAATAAGCAAAAAAAGTTGCCAATTGAACAAGTGAAATTTTCTTGATAAGATTTCTTGGAAGAAGACATATTTAAGATTCAAATTCCTTTATCTCACTGAAATGTTTCTCTTCAGGTGATAATGTCTGATACTGAGTGTGATTAGATATTTTGACTAGAAATTAGACAAACATACTTGGTAAACTGAGTTTTTGTAGTGAACAAAATCCTAAACCCTATTTGGCTCATTTATAGAGTTGAGGGAACTGCAGCCACTTTTCTTGTGCCTTTGGGTCAGTATTGTCGTCTTGGAGATCGATGCGGGAGCCCTTCATTGTTTGTGAACTTTACTCTAGACTCTAAAACCTCAGTTCCTGATGCCACAAAGTCCTGCTGCAGGTCTTTCACAGTCAGTCTAGGTTTATTTAACCACTTGCTTGAGACCAGACTTGATTTGAAAATATAAACTCATGATGAATTCTGTTCAGGGGTTGAATAATTTTGATTACCTCTCATGTAACTACAGTTGTAATCTACAAATTGCAGGTACCGTGTTGAGTCATGTGCTTCTTTGCCTTCATATTGTGTCACATAAACACCAGCTCACACTTCAGGACATTGCTGCCTGCATAAGTTTAACCAAGCTACACTGAAGGGCTGCAAATATTTGCAAAACTGCTATGCATCAAAAGGCGTTCGAGGATTAAAGAGGAAAGCTGGGGATAAATTTAAATAAAACGGGATGTTTTTATTTTTATTTATCTTTAATTCAAAAAAATATAAAAAACAGAAAAAAAATTAAAAGTACGGCCCCCAAGGGAAAAGAAAAAACTTAATGCCGGCATTCTTATCCAAAATTGTTTGCGTCTTCCTTGTGCACGTGAACAAGCACTTTGAAATCAAATCCATATGGTACCAGCTCACGAACTATTGTTTAAGGCAGGAGTCTGCACCCTGTTACAATTAGGGGTGTAACAATTCGATTCATATCACAATTCATGGTTTCTGATTTGATTCATGGATGATTTTGGTTCATTTAGAATGATACAATCCGATTCAATTCAGTGACTTGAAAATCGAATCAGAAACCAGAAACCACAAATCGTGATATGAATCCAATCACTGTTTGACCAGATCATTACACCCCTTTTTACATTCCAAAGAGCTGTTTTTTGCCTCAACCCAGCTAAATAAAAGTCGATTAGTCGATTGTCATGTTCAGAAAACCAGTCTGAGATGATTCCTGCTTTATGACATGGCGCTTTATCCTGCTGGAAGTAGCATGAGAGGATGCTACACTGTGGTCATAAAGGGATGGACATGGTCAGCAACAATACGCAGGTAGGCTGTGGTGGTTAAACTGCCACGGTGGTACGAAGGGGCCCAAAGTGTGCCAAGAAAATCTCTCCCACACCATTACACCACCACCACCAAGCTGAACCGTTGATACAAGGCAGGATTGATCCATGCTTTCATGTTGTTGACTCCAAATTCTGAGCCTACCATCCGATCGAGACTCATCAGACAAGGTAACATTTCTCCATCTTTATTGTCCAGTTTTGGTGAGTCTGTGTGAATTGTAGCCTCAGTTTCCTGTTCTTAGCTGACAGGAGTGGCGCCCGGTGTGGTCTTCTGCTGCTGTAGCCCATCTGCTTCCAGGTTGGATGTGTTGTGCATTCAGAGATGCTCTTCTGCACACTTCGGTTGTAACAAGTGGATATTTGAGTTACTGTTGCCTTTCTATCAGCTGGAACCAGTCTGGCCATTCTCCTCTGGAATCAACAAGGCATTTGCGCCCACAGAACTAATGCTCACTAGACATTTTCTCTGTTTTGGACCAGTAAACCCTGGAGATGGTTCAGCGTCAGCAGTTTCTGAAATACTCAGATCAGCCCTTCTGGCACCAATAACCACACCACGTTCAAAGTCACTTAAATCACCTTTCTTCCCCGTTCTGATGCTGGTTTGAACTGCAGCAGATCACCTTGACTATGCCTACATGCCTAAATGCATCGAGTTGCTGCCATGTGATTGGCTGATTAGAAATTTGCGTGAACGAGCAGTTGGACAAGTGTACCTAATAAAGTGTGTGTATATATGCTGGTATTCAAAAATAGTTGGTTCTTATTTTTAATCCGTTATTGAGAGGCATTGTTGAAAGCTCAAAGAGCCACTTGCAGCTCTGGAGCTGCAGGTTGCAGACCCCTGGTTTAAGGCTACTGAAGAGAACCTACTCCCCCCCCCCCTACTGCTTAGTAGAGATAAGTGTTCAAGTGCATCAAAACGAGCAGACACATAGTTAAGAAAGTCTGAATTCTTTTAATGGAATGATTAGTGTATCAGAAATCTCTACAGTTAATGGGTAATCACAGAGGTGACAGAGAGGAATGGGGCACAAATCGGTCTTCAGCCACTTAGAGGCTGCAGGCTTGCAACTTTTTGTCCGCCACCTTCAGAGCTACCCATGTGTTGAGCATGGAGGCCCTCAGTTTGCACCACACCAGGTGGTCAGTCAAACCGAAGATCTGCGCCGCAAACTTAGCCGCAGCCTCAGGAGAAAGGACCGTGGAGCAGCCGAGGCCTGACAGAGAACATAAACGTGTAAAATCACCAGCGGCTGATCGAGAAAAACCACAGCAGGTACTCTGCTTACCACTGGGCATACGGAGGGAGGACCAGACATCTTGGGCTCCCCAGTCCGGAGTGAGAGGGGGGCAGTTGATGACGGGATACGCCGTGTTTCCAGACATCACGGGCCCAAGACCGTTACTTCTACCGGCTACAGCCACGAACACGGTGGGGATGCCGTCACCTGCAGACAAGCATGGTGGAGATATTCAGACGAGTTATTCATCCCCTCCAATGAAAGAGAGGGATGAACTCACAATAGTAATTCAAATAAGAAACTAATAAATAAAAATTATAATTTAGTGAAATATTGCTTTTGAATTGTGGTTGGAAATATGAAAAAAAAAAAAAACTGTCCAAGACACAATACACTGCAAAAACTCAAATACCAAGTATATTTTTCTAATTTCTAGTTAAAATATCTCGTCACACTCAAAATACAAAATTACCTCAAGAGGAACATTTCAGTGAGATATAGGAACTTGTTTTAAGGTAATGAATCTTCTTGCAAATCAAAAATTTGCTTGTTGTATTGTCAAAATTATTTTTTTTGCTTATTCCAAGCCCCACACAAAAAAAGAAATATATTTTCTTTGCTTGTTAAGTAAAAAAAAAAAAAAAAAAGAAAAAGAAAATCTGCTAATAGAACAAGCAAAAATTTTCTTGATAAAATTTCTTGAAATAAAATGCATTACCTTAAAACAAGTTCCTATATCTCACTGAAATTAAAGGTCATTTTGTCTTAGTTCGACAAGAAATTAGAATTATATACTTGGTAGGATTTGAGTTTCTGCATTGTAGAGCACCTTTCCCATCAACAGTGGACCAACATACCTGTCAACAGGTGCAGACATCTTTTTAAACTTTACAGAAAACACCTGATTGCCTCAAAATGTTGCTCATTAACATTTTAGCATCAGAGCCCCATCATGCTTGTTTATTAGTTTCATTTTTTGTGTGTTTGTTTTTAATATTTCTTCCAAACCACAATTCAAAAATCAATGTTTTGATTTTCATAGAATTTTATTTATTATTATTTTTGTCAATTTCATCCGTTTTCACTGACTGCTGATTTTTTTTCTGTCTTTAATTGGAGGGGAGGAAGAATTTTGACTGTAACCCCGTCCACCCAGTGAACGTGAAACACTGATACCTTCATATTCCGCTTTGATGCGGAGGGTTTCATCTGGGCCTTTGTGAGCTGAGGTGACCCTGAGGAAGCAGGGGATCCCGTAGGAGCTGCAGGCCTTCCTGATTTTCTCACAGTGGGCCATGTCTGAGGTGGAGCCCATCAGAACCACCACCCTGCCGCTGGCGTTGGACTCCAGCAGCAGCTACAAACACACATACCGTTATAAATATAAACCGTAATGATATATTTTTACCCTTTATAAACGGGTAATCTTATGCTGAACAGTCATCTGTTAACCAGAATGTGATCTGGTCAGAGATTAGGTTTGAATGATGGGCTCGGCGTACCTTGACCCTTTCAGAAACCCACTCAAAGTTTCTCTTCACCATCTGCATCGCCTCTGGAGTAACTTCTTTCAGATCTCGGTAGACCTGGAAACAGAAGAAAAACAGTTTTTACTTTGCTTTATTTAAGAGCGTTGTGACCCAGCAGAAAGAAGCTGAAACTCTCACCTGTTTATCTTTTTGCTGACTCCGATCTCCAGCTGGCCAGAGTCTCCATGAGTCGTTGTCAATCACATCAGCGAGGACGATCTCTTGTGTTTTCACATTCACGCCAAACTCAATCTGCACGGACAAAGAAAAAGAACTTCAGTGTTGCAGCAAGTAGAGGAGCTCATCCGGAGCAAAAGCAGGTCCGTAAAGCCTCCAGCAGAGGGAGCTGTTGCTCTGCAGACCTTCATGTCCACCAGAGTGCAGTTCTGAGTCGCCCAAGCCTTCTCCAGGATCTCAAAAATGGCCACGGTGCTGCGGTTCATGATGTCCACCTCACACTGGCCGATGGTGAGCCCAGCCAGGCAGAACTTGGCCTCCAGCAGCTGCTCCTCGGACCACTGTGGATCGTTGTTGGCATCATCCTAAAAAAAAAAAAAAATCACAACTGATGAGTCCACGTGCACACACTCGGGGCCGGAAAACAGATGCCGTGAAGCTGAGCCGGCAGACTTGCTTTAAAGAACGTCTCCATCTTCAGCGGGGTGAAGCGGTAGCCCTCTTTGACTCCTGGATTCCTCTTGAGGAAGGAGCCAGTTGCCACCCTGCGACACACCCACTCGATGGGAATCATCTCACAGTGGGCTGCGATGAACGCCGTGTCGGACTGCTGCTTCACGAAGGCAGTCTTGATGCCTGGGAAACAGCACGTTAAAATTAGGGATGCATGATATTGGAATTTTGGCTGATATCTGATATTTTAAAACTCATGTGGCCGATAAC
Source organism: Atherinomorus stipes (assembly GCA_023101725.1). Taxonomy (NCBI): domain Eukaryota; kingdom Metazoa; phylum Chordata; class Actinopteri; order Atheriniformes; family Atherinidae; genus Atherinomorus; species Atherinomorus stipes. The sequence continues at coordinate 161,026 of JALJCO010012510.1, forward strand.
CGATATCAATATTAAAGCTGAAAAATAAATGATGCATCATTCATTCCTTGTGCAAAATTAGAAAAATACCTCGACTTGTGTTATGTGCAACAAGTCAAACTTAATGACAGTTGTTCAAACAAAACTAATAGGATATGTTATAACCGAAAACCAAAAGGATTTTTTTTCTCCCTGAGGAGAGAAGAAAAACACAAAAACAAGGATATTTGGTTATGAGCGTGAATAAACTGTTTACACAGGACATCCTGAAAGAAACTGTCTTTAGAAGTTTTAAAGTATGTAAAAAAAAAAAAAAAAAAAAAAGGTTTTTGAAGAAGACGTAGTAGTAATCTTTTTTTTTTTTTTTTTTACCATTTTACTTACAAAATCTCACGAGATTTCGTTGTTCTGTTACAAAATCTCATATTTCGTGAATTATGGCGAGATTTCTTACCAGAACGATTTCGTTGGCAAAATAGACCGACACTTTGTTTTTAAATGTCAGTATGACATCAGCATATGAAAATAGGGCTGGACAATTAATCTAATTTTAATCGTGATTTCAATTTTGCCCCTTTCACGATCATAAAAAACACTTTTAATCGAAGAAAAACAATTAATCCTGAAGTGAACAGACTGGTGGAGTTATAGGAAGCAAACTGCAGGGAGTATAGAACAGGAATGCATGTAGACTGAGTATTCATTTTTATTGCTATTATTATCTTTAATAATATTCTTATTTTACTCCTTTACTTGTTTCTAATTTATTTGCGATTTTATTTCTTTTAAAGTTATATTTGAAGTTGAGTTTTGGTGGTTCAATAAACACTTTATGAAATCAATGAATAATAGTTAATGGTTTCAATATCAGTAAAATAATCGGTTTTTTTTCCATATCGTCAGCCCTATATGAAAATATCGCAAAATGTTGGGAATTCTCGCGAGATTTCGTAACAGAACAATGAAAAATCGCAAGATTGTTAGTAAAACAAGCCGATACTTCGTTTTTATACGTCAATATGATATAAAAATATCACAATATTTTAGTGTATTGATATTTTTTCCCACCCCTAGTCTTTAGAAGTTTCAAAGATTGTAAAAAAATAAGTTTTGGGAGTTCTTTTTCTTTTCTTTTTTTAGACAACTTTAGAAACAGCGGCTTGAACGGTTAAATATCGGTGTGGTGGCCGATGTCCAATACTCTGTTTTAAGGTCGACATCGATAGGAGGCCGTTTATATTGTGCATCCCTAGTTAAAATAAAGATAAATAACACGAATAAAAACTTCCTTCCACTAAGTGCTTCAACATGACTGTATCAAGGTAACCATCCTCATGTTCTAAAGACTTAAGAACAAAGATCTCAGCAGAAAAATTAAATTCTGGTTAACTGGGACGGGGTTGGTCACGCTCTGGTGAGTTATGAGCTGCAAGTCACAAGACAACAATTACTGCAGCTCGGCCGACACACAAAACTCACCAGTGGCACATGGCTACGAGTTACCCAATTACTTAGAAATAAAATCAAGGTAGGAAATGAGCGCGGAATAACGTGAGCCGTGAATGCACCACGTTTCAGCACAAGGCTGTCGTGTCCACGCGTGACATCAGTGCAGAAACTTATTAAGAAAAGGGAACGCTCAGACGGACAGTAAATATGTTCCAGGATTACTTTGATTTGCATCCCAATGACCTTTTTTCCATCTTTAACTCTCAGAACTCCCCAAGATAAAAGTTACATTAAGCTTCTTGAGGGCACAGACTGGCCAATGTCAATTAATGGCCTGTAAATATTATCTAAAAATTAAAAGTTGCTTTTTTTTTCCTGGCTCCCATCACTGACTTCTGGCCTAACCATCAAACACACGCACAAAATCATGAGTTTCAAAATTTTAACCCTTAAGTTACAGTTTGCACACACAATGTTCCCACTGCCTAAAACTGAAAAGTGGGTTAAAATAAATAAAAAATAGCCTGTAGGTGACAGGCTATTATTAGGTATGCAGAGCAGTAGATTATAGCAACCACAATTAAAAAGCTCAATGAGAAGTTGTTTCAAGATAAAATGCAAAAAAAAAAAAAAAAAAAAAAAAAAAAAAATCGGGAAAAATTCCAGTTTGAACTGGAATGGCAGTGCATGACTAAATTCACTTGCAGAAGACTAAATAATTAGCTGTCTTTTATGCACGAGAGCTGACTGATCAAAATGCTTGGGGAAAAAAATTAAAAAATTACAAATTTAAGACCCTTTCATGCTCATATAACCTCACATGAAAGAAGAAAAAAGACCTTTTACTTCATTGGATGTGTTAAGCATTTGAGGAGACAGATTTGCTGAAATAACATTAAAGTCTAGTTTCATCACTTAGATAAAAAGCAGGGTCCCTCTTGAGTAAATGGTTTTATGTCACGGAAAACAGTTCAAACTACCTTATTGAAGTGTAGTGCAAGTGTGTGAGGGGAAAAAAAGTCACTTAAAATTTATTCTGAAATGGCATTTGATTATAGAAAGGTCCTTTTCAATGCAAGTCAATGTGGCACAGATTGGCTCTAAGGAGTAAATGAGGTGGATTTTTATTAGAGACCTTAGAAAACAAGTTAGACAACCCATCTTCTAGAGTATCATGAGTCAAGCCAAAATACACACCTTGACCAAGTTTTATGCATTAGTTAAAAAAAAAGAAAACATCATAGAAGGTCATTCACTAACCCTTCAGAAAGCTTAAGGGTTAAGATGCTCACAAAAACTCAACAAACTACAAAAAAGAACTCCACGTGGTTTTAATTCACCCAGGATCGTGGAATGTGTGGTGAAGCTGGCTGGGGGTGGGTGACATCTGTCCCAGCCCACACCTGAAGCACTTTGTCTCACCAGATTCCTGCAGCAGTCTGAACACGCAGCTCGTCGTCTTGTTGGCGATGGCAGCCTTGCCCTCCATCTGGTCCTTCCGCACTGCGTTCCCAGCCGTGATCTGGTCTTTGGACTGGACCAGAACCAGTCCGGGTTGGTCGACGAGCTCAAAAATCTGCTTCGTCTTCCCCTCGTTGAGCTTCTGTCCGATGTTTAACTCTAAAAACGCACATCCAAGAACAAATAAAGACATAAAGAGACGCTGCGTGCTTGAGTTTAGTGGTGTTTGTTGGTGGTGGAGGGGGGTCTGCGGTACCTGGAGAGGCGGCCATGGTCCTGGATGATGGCGGACAGTCCTGCAAGACAAATCACGCTTCTGAAGTTGTACGGTGAAGCAACAGGAGGCGCGCAGGCATGCAGCGGAGGAGGGAAGCGGCCGTAACTTACGTCCGCTCACAGCCAATCACATCCCTCAACTGATTCCGCCAACCAATCACAGCAACGGAATGCTGACCACGTGGCAGGAAGACGCTCCAACATCAAATATTAACGAGAAAAACTTTTAAGTGCCACCATCTTCTCAGATGAGAGGATGTCTCTCTTTTTTTTATCATAAAATTAAATCATCTCTAAGTAGGACGTCCTTTGACCTGATCGATTAATCTGACCCCAGTTAGCCGCAGATAAACACGTGTTTCTGATCAAATCTGTATTGATTAATTCCTGTGATGTTGGCTTCTGTTTAAAGTTAATCGATATTCTGGTTTTGGTGATAAACTTAAACTTTTTCGGACTCGTGAGACATCTTAAGTCAGCTGACGGTCGCACGCCACGTTTTCCCGTTACAAGCACGTGCTCGGTCAGTGTTGCACGCACGCACGCGCGCGCTTGTGCGCACAGGGACAGACAGACAGACAAACTGTCCGTCGGGTGGACGGAGGACCGGGGCGCAGGGGGACAGACGCCGACATGGAGTTTGAGGAGTCCGGCATCGGGGAGGAGTGCGGGGTCTTCGGGTGTGTTGCAGCCGGAGACTGGCCCACGCAGCTGGAGGTGGCTCAGGTCCTGACTCTGGGGCTGGTGGCGTTGCAGCACAGGTAAGCAGCGTAAAGGTGCGTGTGTGTGTGTGTATGTGTGTGTGTGGGGAGTAAATGTGACACAAATCATCACATTTAGTTCCCCACGTCAGACATGTCAGAGCTTTAACTGGGCTTGTCGTGCCTGAACAAACTCTGTGGGAAACTCGTGAATATTTTAAATTAATCAAGTAAACTTTATTCAACAGTTTAGAGTTACTTAAAAAAAAAACTCAACAACTGATCCGACTCGCGCGCTGTTTTTCTGACACTTTTGGGAAGTATTTCATTGGTAAAGAAAACTCTAATATCCCCGTTTTTCTTCATTATTAGGCCATAAATTCTCACTTTTGAGATGCTGAGCAAGAACACAGCGGCAGAAAAGCAGCTTCGTAACAGCTTCCATACAAATCACATTATTAACCCTTTCTTCTGTTAAATGTTGCAGGATAGAGAGAACTGGTAGGGCTGGATATGCCGGTATGACATCGCGATGGGATATTTACATGAGAGATATAATTACATATCGTCATATCGCGGTATTAGTTGTGCAAATGTTTTTGTTTTATTTTGTCATAATGACCGGCTGCACCTTGACTGACAACAAAGGGGTCACCTGATTACTTAAACTGTCTAAGACAATCCTCCCCAAGACTTCTACAAAGAAATTGTAAATGGCTGTGAATCGTGGATTATTTCGATTTAACAAATATTTATAACCAGCGTTTTATCAGTTCCATCACTGAGGTGGAGCTCTACCTTCAAGCTAAACATTCAATACTAAAAAAAAGTGGTGTTTGATATGAAATCGAACTTTCAGACAAATTAAGGTAAAAAATATTGGTATATATCGTATAATGTCATCTAAAACAAATACATCGTGATACAATATTTGGTAGGGCTGTGCAATTAATCAAAATTTAATCACAATTTCAATTTTCATGTCAAATAATCTCCAAATTAATAAAATCGAGTTTAAACAATTTATGTGTGATTTTCTTCATACACTTTCTGAAAACAAAAGCGCAATACTTTCCTTTCCACACAGTCCTGCTACAACAGGCACGCATGAAGCTGAAGAGCAAAGAAAGTGTGTTGTGTTTTGCATAAATGATCAATAATAAAGTGTTTTTGGACAGAAGTGCTGAATAAATGCATTTTTTAACTAAAAAAATTATTGTTTGAATAATTGTGATTTTAATATTGACCAAATAATTGTGATAATGATTTTTTTCCATAATGGAGCAGCCCTAATAACTGGTCATATGTCCCACACTGTCTCACTTAAAAGATGTCCTCATGTAATGTCTTTGTGGAAAATCATATCAGCATGTAGGGCTTATGTCACTCATGTCATAGCAGAAAAAAAAGACGATTTACAGCCTAACTGCAAGTTTAAAGAGTATTTATCATGGATGTTGGTTAATCTCAGTTATGCGAGGTATTTTACCGATGGGGACTTTGGATTAGCAGATATTACCTGTTTTTGTGAGGATGGATTAGGATGGGCCATGGAACAGACAGATTTGATCTTAATTATGGGGATGTGCTCCTGCTCCTCTTTGCACTGGGCCTCCGCTTTATCGGAGTCACGGCCAGTGTTCAGTTTTTTGGCTGGTGTCTGGAGTGGAAAGTCTGGAATTAAAGACAAAAGTAGGTTGTCAGGGTAAAAACTATATTCATGGTTACTTTGGCTTCAGTCAAAATGTAAAAGACTGTTTCTGTGTGGCTGATTCAATCACACGTCATGCCTTTTGTTACAACCATGCCTTTATCTGTAATTTCATTATGAGGCTCCATGGTGAATCATGGGACTGAGGCAGCAATTACTAAGCTTTCAGTCAATCATGGACATCATGTGACTTGCAAAGTGATAACAGATGGAGTTATATTTCAGACCTTGATCTGGAGATTTCCTCTTCATTCTTCTGTTTGCTGAAGAGGTATCGTCTCTTTCTGCAAACAGCGTACAACAGAAATTAATATTCTTTTTATAAATAAGTTTGAAAAGTCAGCCTATAACAATTTGTAAGTAAAATTTTAAAAACATAATCATTGTATGGTTCAAATTGGGGGTTGACCAATACAGATTTTTCTCTGAACCGATACGGATATTATCTCAACAGCCAGCTGATACTTGGGGCCGATACTGCATTTGACCCCCAAATTAATATACAATGAGAAGTTATTTTACAACTTTTTTTGATATAAAAAAAAAAAGAACCAAGCACTTCAAATAGTTTATATCAAATAGATGTAAACAAATATTGATTATTGATTGGGTTTTTGGGTTCAGGTTCTATTATGTCATTTTAATGAGTTCGATATCATAATGACTTGTCCCGATAACATATTTCTATAGAGATATTGAGACTTGGGAAAGAAAGTAGGGATGCACAATGTAATCGGCCCCCTATTGGTATCGGCCTTAAAACTTGAATTGGACATCGGCCACTCCACCGATATTTAACAAATCAGGCTGCTGTTTCTAAAGTCTAAAAACAAAAACAAAAACTTCCTCCTCTTCTCCTATGAAAATGTCTTCTTTACAGACGTTAAAACTTCTAAAGACTAGGGGTGGGGAAAGATATCAATACACTGAAACATCTTTATATGCTGATGTCATATTGACATTTAACAACGCGGGATTGATCTATTTTGCTAATGAAATCTTCCAATATTTCATCATTCTGTTACAAAATCTTGCCAGAATTCACGAAAATTTCGCAATATTTTTATATGCTGATATCATATTGATATTTAAAAACGCGGTAGCGATTTATTTTACAAACAGCCTCGCGAGAATTCACAAAATGTCACAAGAGTTTCTAACATAACGATGACATTTTGTGAGTAAAATAGATTGATACCACGTTTTAAAATAACGATTTCATATCGGCATATAAAAATATCGCGATATTCCAGTGTATTGATATTTTTTCCCACCCCTATTTTTCAAAGTGTCGGAAACGGATAACAAAACTGTTACTTTCAATGACTGCCTATTTTTTCAGCTTTACTATTGGTATTGATATTTGTTACCGGCCACATGAGTTTTAAAATAATGGCACATCGGATATCAGCCAAAATTCCAATATCATGCGTCCCTAAAAGAAAGCTGCTGCTTCCAAACCAATTTCCCTCCCTATTTCATACACCATCTCTTTGGTTCATAGTTTTTATGTCATGATTAGGTGTGTATGTCTGTTATTTAGGGATGCACCGAAATGAAAATTCGTCACTGCACTGAAAACAAAAAATGAGCAAACCAAGGCCGAAAACCGAAACACTGGAAGAAATTATGTCAATTATTAGAACAATGGCATTTTTGGCTACGATGTGTACTAACCTCACTAAAATCAAGGCATTGCAATAAATTAAATGCAAAAGTATCAAAATATTTATTTAGCACTGACATTACAGCAATGCACAATATGAATTAAAATTCTACATAAAATTGTTTCGTTTGACCCCACTCATGTTACATTACATAATGCCTTTTTATGTTTCTCTGTAGTACTACTACAACAAATAATAGCATGCAGGCTGATAACTGACTGGCTGCTGAAAGACTGAAAATAAATATGTTCTCACATGAAAACACAAAGTGCAGAAGTTGCACTTTTTGACGCGTCATCACAAGTTTCAGCTGCGTTGTTTCGGTGATTTATGTCTTTTGGCAGAAAACCGAAAATGCACTTTTGGGTCATTTTTGGCCGAAAACCTTTGGTGGCCGAATTTTCGGTGCATCCCTACTTTTATTGGTTATCAGTTATCAGTATGTTTTTTTTTTATTTTAAAGTTATCATGCATCCCAGAAATACAGTATATATTTACAGTTGTGTGAAAAAGTGTTTGCTTCCTTCCTGATTTCTTACTTTTTTGCATGTTAGTCACACTTAAATGTTTCAGATCATCAAACAAATTTAAATGTGAGACAAAGATAACACAAGTAAACAGAAAATGCAGTTTTTAAATGAAGATTTTTATTTTTAGGGGGGGGGGACCAAACTTAAATGGCCCTGTGTGAAAAAGTGATTGCACCCTAAACCTAATAACTGGTTGTTCCACTCTTAGCAACAACAACTGCAATCAAGCGTTTGTGATAACTGGCAGTGAGTCTTCTACAGCGCTGTGGAGGAATTTTGTTCCACTCATCTTTGCAGAATTGTTGTAATTCAGCCACATTGGAGGCTTTTCCAGCATGAACCGCCTTTTTAAGGTCATGCCACAGCATCTCAATGGCATTCAGGTGGGGGCTTTGACTAGGCCACTCCAAAGTCTTTATTTTGTTGTTCTTAAGCCATTCAGAGGTGGACTTGCTGGTGTGTTCTGGATCATTGTTCTGCTGCAGAACCCAAGTGCGCTTCAGCTCGAGGTCACCAACAGATGGCTGGACATTCTCCTTCAGGATTTTTTGGTAGAAGCAGAATTCATGGTTCCATTTACCACAGCAAGTCTTCCAGGTCCTGAAGCAGCAAACAGCCCCAGACCATCACACTACCACTTCCATATTCTTTTCTGAAATGCCGTGTTACTTTTACGCCAGATGTAATGGGACCTACACCTTCCAAAAAGTTCAACTTTTGTCTCGTCAGTCCACAGAGTATTTTCCCAAAAGTCTTGGGGATCATCAAGATGCTTTCTGGCTAAACTGAGACGAGCCTTTATGTTCTTTTTGCTCAGCAGTGGTTTTGGTCTTGGAACTCTGCCATGCAGCCATTTTTGCCCCCCAGTCTCTTTCTGATGGTGGAGTCATGATCACTGACCTTAATAGGGGATTATCACGCTTCCGCGTTCCGGTTTCCGGAAGTTGAAACATCTGAAGCTTCCTCTTCCGGGCCAGGAATGGCTCAATGTTGCTGCTCTGTTCCATTGTGTACATCTAATAAACATCGCCAGCCGTACCTAAGTTTTCATGGATTCCCGACTGAAAAGACACTAAGGAAGAAGTGGATGAAAGCGATTTGTCGGAGTGAAGGACCGAAATTTAAAATAAAACAAGGTTGCACGTATGTCTGTAGTCGGCACTTCAATGATGCAGACTACACTACAGCTAGCGTTAGCAAGCTTGCGTTAGCTGACGTTACCAACTTTCCGCTTGTGAAAACATACAAGCGTCTGAAAATCGGGTCTGTACCCTCCCGTTTCCAGTGGAACAACTGGGGACTGCCAAAAAAAAGGAGACGCTTTCAGATGCTTGTGTGTTTTCAGCCGCACTAAGTTAGGCACGTCATCGAGCTGGCTAATGCTAGCCTGCCAACACGACTGTGCAGACTGCCGGCTACAGACAAACGTGTGTCGTTTTATTATAAAGTTCGGTCCTTCACCGCGGCGAATCGGTCGTTTTGATCCACTTCTTCCTTAGCATCACTTCAGTCTGGAATGAAAACTTGGCATTGGCGTTTATCCGATTTACAAAGTTTAACAGAGTAGTAGCTGACGGACTACTGTTAGCAGGTTAGCATTAGGCAGCGCGATAACGTGCCTAACTTTGTGCGGCTGAAAACACACAAGCATCTGAAAGCGTCTCCTTTCTTGGCAGTCCCCAGTTGTTCCACTGGAAACGGGGGGGTACAGACCCGATTTTCAGATGTTTGTGTGTTTTAAGACGCACAATGTTAAGCACATCAGTAAACGCTAGCTGGCTAATGCTAGCATGCTGTGAAGTGCCGGTGTTGTGCCCCACCGGCGACAAACAAACGTGTGTTTTATTATAACGTTCGGCCCTTCACCGCGGCGAATCGATCGCTTTGATCCACTTCTTCCTTAGTATCACTTCAGTTTAAAATGAAAACTAAAGTATGTTTGGAGTTTATCCGATTTAAACAGTATAACAGAGCAGGAACGGCTGTCGTTAACATGGCCCGGAAGAGGAAGTGTCAAAATACCGGGAACTTCCGGTAAGCGTGATAATCCCCTATTGAGGCAAGTGAGGCCTGCAGTTCTTGGATGTTGTTCTGGGGTCTTTTGTGACCTCTTGGATGAGTCGTCGCTGTGCTCTTGGGGTCATTTTGGTCAGCCGGCCACTCCTGGGAAGGTTCACCACTGTTCCATGTTTTCACCATTTGTGGATAATGGTTCTCACTGTGGTTCTCTGGAGTCCCAAAGTTTTAGAAATGACTTTGGAACCTTTTCCAGACTGATAGATCTCAGTTACTTTGTTTCTCATTCGTTCCTGAATTTCTTTGGATCGCAGCATGATGTCTAACTTTTTAGGATCTTTTTTGGTCTACTTAAATTCATCAGGCAGGTCCTGTTTAAGGGATTTCTTGATTGGGAACAGGTGTGGAAGTAATCAGGCCTGGGTGTGGCTAGAGAAATTGAACTCTGCTTTCCAAAAATGTGATAAACCCCCCCACTAATAAAAATCTTCATTCAAAAACTGCATTTTCTGTTTACTTGTGTTATCTTTGACTCACATTAAAATTAGTTTGATGATCTGAAACATTTAAGTGTGACAAACATGCAAAAAAGTAAGAAATCAGGAAGGGCGCAAAAACTTTTTCACACAGCTGTAAAAAAGACGGCCAACACACCCAACGCATCGGCCGATGTCGATGCCAGCAAAAAATGCAAATATCGGCCTAAAATATCGGCCAGCCGATGTATATCCTTAATTAAAATTATGGATTTGGAAGCAGATGATATGATCCAGGATTTGGGTTTTTATTTTGACCAAATGTTATTTTCAGCGTGTTTTGCAGGTAAATGAGCAGGTTTTAAAAATGTTTTCTATATTTGATGCATTTCTGATTTAATAATTTAAGGTAAAAATGTAAACTCAAAGCAGAAAGTTTGTGTCTGGCTGCTTTGTCTCCTGTATTATCTCCTGAAAGGGCGAATGCTAACTGATCAGTAACACGGTGATAAGTCGTCTCACTCATCGGTCTGTGCTGTTGGTCCGGCCGGTTGTCCGTGACGGCGTGCAGCTTGGGATCAGCGGTGTTGGATGCAACATCTGTGGCTCCAGACGAGACAGAATCAGAACTACAAGTTCTTTCATCCGTTTCCTCCTCCACTCCTGTCACCGTGCTTGTGTTTGTCAGGTAGACCTCGTCCTCGCGGTTTTCCTCAGAACCGTCCGGCATTGCTAGCGCGCCTGAATCAGCGGCTCCTCCGTCGTGCGTCGAGCCGTTGCTCGCGTGATTCATTATGGCCTCCACTTCATCATAGAACCTCATGAGGCGTCTGGGGTCAGCTTCGTCAGTCTTCCCCCTTTGTAAGGACCGGTAAAGGTACTTGAGGTTTTTGTACTTGGTGTGGCACTGTTTCCAGTCGCGCTCAATGCCTTGCTGCTTCAACCTGTTGGAGATCTGCACGAAGATGTCCCTCTTCCTGGTCGAGCTCTCCAGCTGCCTGCAGATGCGCTCGTCCGACCACACTTGGATGAGCGCTTGTACTTCCTGGTCACTCCAGTTTCGACCCGCATCTGAAACCGTGACTACGTGGAAGTGGTCCGAGCTGCAGGAATCTGTTTGTGCTAGATGGGCCTCTGGAAGGAATGAGAGTCTGTGTTACACGGGAAGAAAGACCACTCTTAAAATAAGTGAAAAAAACAACTTAAACAAGATTTTCTTTTTTTTTTCTTTTTTTTTGCTTGTAATCAGCAAAAAATCTGCCAATGGAGCAAGAAAGATTTCTGAAAATATGACTTCCAGCTAATTTGGAGATGATCTTGAAATTAGCCGGACAAACTCATTCTTGGTTATATTTGTGAAGTTTTGTGTCTCATAAGTGTGTTTCATCTGAGATAAGACTCAAAACAAGTTTTTTTCAAGACTGTTTGACTCAGCCAAATATTTATGCCCCGTTTCCACCAGCACCTACTCGGCTCGGCTCTACTCGGGTTGAAGGGTTTTCCACTTGGAGTTTCAGGGCTGTGTAGACTTTCGTGGTACCTACTCTGCTGAGCAAAAGAGATGCACGAAATCGGCATCGGCCTATAGCGGCCTTAAAACTGAGTATCGGACAATGGCCCCCCACCTATATTTAGCCGATCACGCAGCTGTTTCTAAAGTCTTAAAAAAAACAAAAAAAAAACCTTCTTCTTCTTAAAAAACTTTTTTTTTTAACAGACTTTAAAACTTCTAAAGACTAGGGGTGGGAAAAAATACCGTAACAAAATCTCGCGAGAATTTTCCGAACATTTTGCGCTATGTTCATACTGTATGCTGATATCATATTGACATTTAAAAACCAAGTATCGGTCTATTTTACTAACGAAATCTCATGATATGTCATCATTATGTTGTGAAAAATCGCCTGAATTCACAAAATATCGTGAGATTTTGTAACAGAACGATGAAATCTCGCAAGATTTTGTAAGTTAAAGTAAAGTAAAATTAAGTAAAATAGATCGACCCTGTTTTTAAATATCGATTTGATATTGGCATATGAAAATATCGCGCTATTTCAGTGTATCAATATTTTTTTCCCACCTCTATTTTTCAAAGTGTCGGAAACGAATATCAAAACTGCTATTTGAATGACTGCTTATTTATTTCAGCTTTAATATCGGTATGGATATTAGTTATTAGCCACATGAGTTTTAAAGTATCGGCATATCGGATATCGGCCAAAATTCCAATATAGTGCATTCCTGCTGAGCAGAAATAACTTCGTTGATGATAAATTTTCGTCATAGTCTTCGTCAACGACCTATTTTTCTCGATTAAAACAACAGGAAAACTTAATAAATACCAACGCACGGGGATTAAAACTGTAACAAAAGTTTATGCCATTTTCGTCAACGAATAAAAACGAGACGAAAATACCTGACGGCAACAACATCCAATCAGAACGACTGTGTTGAAACGCGGGATGTATCACACGTTTGGTTACCCGGGAGATGCTAAACAGTTCTCTTGTGTTTCACATTTCTTGATCTTAAAAATGTCCAGTCTGGAGAAAAAGAAGAGCCGACTCACGGACACGTTTCATATATGACGGAATGATGTAACACGAAACAAGACAACATGTAAACCGTTCGGAGCGACTTTTACCAGCAGAAGCAACCAACCTGAAGCCACATCTGCTTAGTCATCCTGAAATCCATGTGAAGGTAACCATGGTAACACTACACCGAAATGTCGGTTGCAAAGTTAGTTATTTCTAAAGGAAGTATTGACTTGTTGCTTTGATGATAAAAAAAAAAAAGAAGACCTGAAACGTGTTATGAAATGAAGTAGGAGTTGTGAAGAAGGGAAAAAAACCTGATACTCCAACGCGCCAGACTGTTATTTTATTTATTCATTTTAACTGTCTGTGCTTGCATTATACATTCAAACTTACTCATATACATTTTACCACATATTTTCGTCAACTAAAACTAATTGAATTAAGATGCTGACATTATGACTAAAACTAAACAACATTTTAGTTTAAAGCCTATGATAAAAATGAAATCAAAGTTTGCTGTCAAAATTAAAACCGCTGCAGCTGAGGTTCCAGGCGGGGCTGTTAAAGACGTCTACAGACGGATTTCAAATTTCAAATTTAATTATTGTTAAAACCGTGACTAATTTTTGCTCTTTGAAAAACTCAGTGATGCTGCTCATTGGCTGGAAAAGCAGCAGCAGTCCCAGTTTGCACCGTTTAGCATCAAATGCATCAAAGCATCAAAGGCACCTATGTGGACAACACTCTGGAGAATTTTCCCCCTTTTAAAAAGGACAAAGACCCATTTTCAATGTTCTTAATGATACTGGGGGGTGATTTTAATAATACCGTGATGATAATAACCGTGATCATATTTGTCACAATAACAGTGAAATGAATTTTCATATTCTTACATCTCTAGTCTGTAGCAGCAGCAGCTGCACCGTAGTCACATGACTCTGAAAGGAATGCTGGGAAATGAAGTTCTTCCTCAATAATAGGGACTTTTCTACATGCTGGACCAACGCTGATGAAACAAGATCTCGCAAGATTTTACTGACGAAATTGAGAGATTTCATTTATCAAAATATCGGCCCAAAAAACCGATACTGATTCAGATATAACATTTTAATGCCAATATCGGCCGATAATATTGAATGGGCCAATGATATCGGACATCCCTAATAATAATAATGATAATAAAAATAATGTCTGCATTATCCTATGTGATAAGAATCGGTGTGTAGCCTATAGACGCAGTTTTACGACACCTCCGATCTTATCTGAGAACTTTTATGGCATAAGTGGGTGTATTTTCTTTCCTTTCAATATGAACATTTGTTTGTAAAGTGTGAAGCATTTTGGCTGGTGTTTAATATATGATTTTGTTTTTTTAAAATGACTCCATGCAACTGCAACAGCACACGGCAATTTGACCTACATATCGCAGCAACACACAGGACAAACGTAGCAAAAGCTTATCAGAGATATTTTCTTCTTCGTCTTAATAAAGACAACAACTAGGATCAGTCGAACTATCAATCTAATAACGAGCAGCTTGTCTGACCTGGGTGAAGAGCGGCTGCTGCGTTCAAGTGTTTCTGTTTAAATTGGTTAAACACAAACACCGCACACATCTCTCTAATTAGCGGAGCCCGGGGCGAGGTAATGATGTGGCTATTGGCTGTGGGCCGTCAGGCCCACCCAAAAAACAATGGACCCCACCCGTATCTGCGTTTTTCAGATGGTAATGGAAGCCAGCAGAGGAGGTGACGTAGGTGCTGGTGGAGAAGGGGTCTAGAATCAAGTTCCTATATCTCGCTGAAATGCTTCTGTTCACGTCTTCTCGTGAGTTTGAGATATTTTGATGAGAAACCACACGTGTACTTGGTAAGGCTGAGAGTTTCTGCAGTGTGTTCGTTCATAACGCCGCGCTGCAGCGGGGATCTGGAACATGCAAGCCGTCGTACCTGAGCCTCTCCACTGAGCGTCTACGTCCCCGTCGAGGTCATAGTCATCGCTGTTATCATCTGAAAATTAAACAGAAAGTTTAGCACGTGGAAGTCTTGATTTTAAAGCTACTATGTGCAGAACTCACCATCGTCTATTTCTATGATGATCTCATTATCTGAGGCGTTTCCCGCCTGCAGCCTCCCTGCCCCCATTTCTCCGTTATACAGCCGCTTCTGCATTTCCACGCTCCCGTTTTCCAGCCCCTGGTCAAGCAGGATGGCTTCCACCTCTTCAAAGAACTTCATGTACTTCCCCGGGCTTCCTGCAGCGCTTCCTCCAGCCACATGAGCGCTTTTGGCTGTCTTGTAGTCGTACTTCAGGTTCTTATATTTGGTCCGACACTGTTTCCAGTTGCGGACCACGCCGAACTTCCTCTGCATCTGCCGGGCCATCTCCTGGAAGATGCATTTGTTGCGTAGCGTGCTTTTCAGGCGCTCCCGAATGCTCCGGTCGGCCCAGATGCACAGCAGCGCCCGCACCTCGTCGTCCGTCCAGTGGCGCCCTCCTTCCTCCGCCACATTTGGAGTGAAGGAAAGAGTGGGATGGATGCGACTCTTCATTCCTGCAGATATGCACACGCTGTTATCTTTGTCTCAGCTCTGTTTGGAATATCAGATGGAAGCTGCATACACTCTTTCATTTTTCTTTCTCAAAAAAGTAGGGCTGTCCCGATTCCACTTTTTCACTTCCGATACCACAGGTCAAGTATCGGCCAATGCTCAATAAAGATACTTATCTGTGTTTTGGGCCAAAGATGATGAATATTGATCTGATCATTTATTTTATTCTTGGTTTATGCTGGGTACAGTCATCCTCAAAATTATTCATACCTCCAATTAAAGAAAAGTCTAAATTCACAATAATAATTAACATAAAAAGAAACTAATAACAAATAAAAATTTACAAAATTATAATGTTGAGAAATAAATTGTTGGTTTTAAATTGTGTTTCAAAATAATTATCTCTAAAAAACAAACAAACAAAATCATCCCAGAAATATTAGAGCATATTTCTCATAAACAGAAATATTTCTCCCAACAGGTGCAGACGTCTGATTGGACGTTGCTCAACAACATTTTAGCTTCGGAGCCGCATCATGCTTGTGTACTTGTTTTATTTTTTGTGTGTTTGTTTTTAATATTTTTCTTGAACTACAGTTTAAAATCAATGTCATGATTTTCATAGAATTTTTATTTATTAATACTTTTGTCAATTTCAACTTATTTAATTAACAGCTGATTTTTTTCCCTTTGGGTATGAATAATTTTGAGGACGACTTGCTTTCTTGAACCTCATCTCTAAACAACAGGTTGATGAAATAATTGCATAACAGTAAGTGTGAGGAAAAACTGACCAATGGGTATGATGAATTTTAAACTCAAAAACATCAATTATTTGTAATTATTTATATATGAACGCCCAGTGAGGAAGAAGTGCCTAAAAGAAAGGCTGGAATAGATTTCCAGGATCGGCTCATTTTGACGTGATCAGATTAGAGATGCACCCATCCAGTTTTTCCGATCCAATCCGATTCCAATACCTGGGCTGAGTGTATCGGCCAATACCGCTGTTAAATGAAAGAAACGGATGAATATGAATGAAATAAACATTTAGCCTTGTTTACAAAAAAGGTCACAAATTAACACAGATATAAATGTACTTTACTTTATTTACTAACAAATAAAGTGTGCATTTATTATGATATCAATAAAAATGTCTGGATTGGCCACATTCATCCCGTATCCGATCCAGCTAATTTGTCAGTATCAGAGCCGATATCTGAACCAGGTATCAGATTGGTGCGTCTCTAAATCTGATCTGATCCATGTTTGTAACCAATATCCGACCGATATCTGATCCTGATATCGGATCGGTGCGTGTCTAAATCTGATCTGAGCCATGTTTTTAACTAATATCTGCCCAATATCTGATGCCTGTATCTGATCAGTGCATCTCTAAATCCAATCTGATCTGATCCATGTTTTTAACCAATATCTCCCCAATATCTGATACCGGTATCGGATTGGTGCGTCTCTAAATCCGATTCATGTTTTTAACCAATATCTGCCCGATATCAGATGCTGGTATCGGACGGATGCATGTCTAAATCCGATCCGATCCACGTTTTTACCCAATATCTGCCCGATATCTGATCGTGGTATCGCATGGGTGCATGTCTAAATCCGATCCAATCCATGTCTTTAACCAATACCTTCCTGATATCTGATCCTGGTATCTGATTGGTGTGTCTGTAAATCTGATCCGATCCATGTTTTTAACCGATATCTGATCCTGGTATCGGATGGGGACAGCCCTAGAAAAAGTAGTTGAACTAAAACATGTGTTCATCCTGTTGCCAGCTTCCAGCTACGTTGCGTGTTGTTCCTGTCAGAGTTGGTGTGAAGCCCACGTTTACCTTCGTGCATTGGTATTGGGATTGAGGAAGGGTAGATTCCTCTTTGACTGCCCCCATCTTGCTCCCAGCCCTCCACCGGCCTCCCGTCCAGTCCCGGGCTGAAGTCTGCAGACGAGCCGGCTGCGGCGTCACACTTCCTGCTCTGAAGTCCCAGGCTCCTGCTCTTGGCCTGACACTCCCGCCAGCTGCGCGCCACGCTGAGCCGCCTCAGACGCTCTGAGATCAGCTCGAATGTGGCTCTGCTCTCTGCTACGTGCTGAGCTCCAACCTCATCCCAGACGGCTACCAGAGCCAGCACCTCGGCCTCCCCCCACTGCCTCTCCGCCGAGCCTTTCTCCTCCACCACCTCCCTGTCATCTCCCCTTTGTCTCTCTGCTGCTCTCTCCATGTTTGAGCTGACCTGGAAACGCTTTCTTTTCCTCAGCCCCTCTGTCTCTGCTGCCCGGTTCCCTAGGCAACCAGGCGGTTAAGCCTGAAAGCAACGCCTCCATGCTGAAAAGCAGCCTCACCACTGGCTTAAGCTGTGTGCAGAGGGGGCGGGACCAGCTGTAATCTGAGAAGCAGCTTAGTAAATGGACTGAAACTGCAGCAAGACGACTCTCCGTGTACAGCAGCTCCTCATCAGACGAGCGCTCGTCTTTCCTGCTGCTTTTAGCTTTAGTCAAACCAGTTTGATCTGCCTCAGGGCACAGATCAAAATATGACCAATCAAGCACTGTTTCATGTGGAGTCTTGCAGAGAATAAACAAAGATCATCCATCGTGAATCTCTCTTCCCACAGATAAAATACAGTTTCTGTTTTGCTTTTGTCTGTCAGGGGTCAGGAAAGTGCTGGGATTGTCACCAGTAATGGAGCCAGTCTGCCCACATACACCAGCCACAAGGTAACCCGAAGCATAACACTGATATGACCAGTAACACACAGCAGGAAAAGCCCAAACAGAACAGCGAGAAAACCGGTCTGCACTGAACATTTCAGTGTTTTTAAGCCGTTTGCTGGTTTGTTTAGAATCCTGAACACACTCAGAGTATGACCTGATCGTCATGCTGTGCAGCACGACTGTTGTTTTTGCTGCTTCTGTGCCGATACTGATGAAAAACAATTACCCCTTTTGCGATTTCTCAGGGCATGGGATTAGTGAGCACTGCTTTCCCACCCGAGGCTCTTCTGAAGCTGCGCTATGGCAACCTCGGCATTTGCCACACACGCTATTCAACTACGGGGATCTCAGAGCTGCAGAACTGCCAGCCCTTCGTGGTGGACACGCTGCACGGCAAGATCGCTGTGGCACACAATGGAGAGCTGGTGAATGCCCGTGCCCTGAGGAAAAAGGTGAGCATGACCCCCGGCTTGTCCAGGCAGACTGCGCTGCATATCAATGAGTGTCTGTTAGTTGTCATGACAACAAATTGGCCTGTAATGTCTTCTCTTTATCCAGGCTTTTACCTCCTTAACATGCCAGTATGTTTTTCATTTTCATAAACTATAAATACCTGTGTGCAAGGTGTCTAACAAGGCTGCATTCATGAGATTCGTTTGTCCTGTATGGAAGCCCAAAAGGTTCATAATTAAACAGATTTTTTTAAAAAAAGAAATGAATACAATTTTGATGAATAACAAATAAACAGATAATATGACCATGAAATAGTAAAATAAGGTAATGCTGTGATGAAATGCGTATTATTGTTCTCTAATATCTACTTAGAATTATTTTAATCATAATTGAATATTTTCACAATATTATACTTTTTTAATTAATTACTTTTTATTTAATTCCCCAAGATTTTATATAATTAAAAAATGTTTTACAAAGTTAATTTTTATTTAATACCATTTTCCACAATGGCCTTTTTTATTTCATAATGTTGTTTTTCAGCAGAAACACTTCATCTGTCAATCAGAGCACGCAAAGCAGAGCAAGTAGGTGACGTAAGCAGCAGCACTTGCAGTATCGATTCAAGCGCAGAGCAAGGTTATTATAGTTAACTAAAATTAATAAAAAAAAAGAAAACTAAAATTGAAAAAACATTTTCATGAACTGAAATAGAAATAAAAATGACAAAAAAAATAAAATAAAACAATAACTAACTGAAACTGTATTGTGTCTTTACAAAACTAACTAAAACTAACTGGAATTATTCCAAAAACATCCCTAGATTTAGTCTTTGTAAATGTATTTTTTATATAAGCCTTTTGGGTCGATATGAAATCTATTTCTATGTAATCTATTTACCTTGTTCTACCGGTTTTACTCCGAGTAACTTTCTGATGATTTTGAATGTCACACCAGACAAATACCTATAATTTACAAAAAAAAGAAAAAAACTATAACTGACACTGAAACTAATAAAAACTCAACTAAAACTAAGCAATTTCCAAAATATAAAAACTATCAAACCTGCCCAAAAAACTAACTAAAACAACTAAACTGAAAAACAAAAAGTCAAAACTAAATTAATAATTAAAAATCCAAAACTATTATAACCTTAGCGTAGAGACTATTAGTCATGCTACTGTGTAGTTCATGTCCATATTACATATTTGTTTGTTTGTTCATAAAAATGGTGTTTTATTTCATAATTTTGTTTTTATTTATTTAATTATGAATCTTTTGGGCTTCCATAGTGCGACATTATCGGCCTTCCAAATACTGATATTTGCCCATATCAGCATTAAAATGTGATAAAGGGAAAATATCGGTATCGTTTTTTCGGGCCTTAAAGGAATAGTGCACCCACAGAATGATGGTCCTTCATCTTCTCCTCACCCTCATGGTGAGAAAGACTCTGGAGCACTTTTTAATATCTCAAATGCAGCCGGAGATCAGACAGGCTTTCGTTTTCCCCCAATTTCATATAATGGAGTTCACCTGCGACTGAACCAGAAACGTCCATAAAAGTCCACAAAAACTTGTCAATATTCCTCCATACTGTTCATCCAATGTAATCTGAGTGTCCTGAGTGGGTAGCGTCCATAATTTACTCGAAACGCCATCGAAACGAGAACAAAGATTCTGGGATCTTTGTTCTCAGAGCAGAATATAGTTGTGTGTCTCAGAATTTGAGATTGAACCTCACAGTTGTCTTCAGAGATTGGTATGAGTTGATATCTGAAATGAGGAGTTGTATGATATCGGTAAAAAAGCCGACATCGAACATCTCATAAGATTTCTGTATGAATGGCTCATAACTGTGTGGTGCAGGTAATGCGCCACGGCGTCGGGCTCTCTACCAGCTCCGACAGCGAGCTCATCACCCAGCTGCTGGCTTTAACGCCACCCATGGAGGAGCTGGACACACCTGACTGGGTTGCCAGGTGACTATGAGGACTTTATGCTTAATTAATGTTTTTTATCTGCATTATTCTTACACCTGTTTTGTTTTTATTGTAGAATTAAAAACCTCATGAGTGAAACCCCTACCTCGTACTCATTGCTGGTCATGTTCAAAGATGTTATCTATGCGGTGCGTGACCCTTATGGAAATCGGCCCCTCAGCATTGGACGGCTGGTGCCCATCTCTAAGCTCCACAGTTCAGGTATCTGAGCTTGTCGAAGGTTTGTGTCGTTTTCACAGCGAGATTACACGAAGACTTCAGGGCTGAATGTCCTGAACGTTGAAGGAAGCTGGATTTAAAACCAGAAAATATTATTGTAGGTAAAATACCTATGAATATAAGTCTGGATGAAAGACGTATATTCCAGATTCTTAGAATGACAGATTATAACAAAGCAGTGGGAAAACAGAAATCCACCAGACATTAAAAAATGGATTAATGTAGTTTAAGAAGTAAAACTGAAAGAGAAGATATCTCCCAAAATGAGGAACCTGAAACAGGAATTCCATTAAAAAAAAAGAAAAAAAAGGGTTTATAAAGAAAATTATCTGCACAAATACTGAATGGGATGGTGTTGATTTCGCTGGATATTAGCATCTAGAATCTGATGAGGTTTGGATGACAGATTTAGTTTTATTAATTTAAATTGAGTTTGATAAAAAATAAATTAGATGAAAATGTGAAATGTAATAGATATTCATTTACCAAAGTTAATATTATGGCAAAATGATTCTGCGATCATTCAGTGTGTGCTGAGGGTAAATGCTCTGACTTTAAG
Organism: Atherinomorus stipes; assembly: GCA_023101725.1. NCBI lineage: Eukaryota > Metazoa > Chordata > Actinopteri > Atheriniformes > Atherinidae > Atherinomorus > Atherinomorus stipes. Next base: position 182,355 of record JALJCO010012510.1, read on the forward strand.
GCCTATTATTTATTATAACATAATATCTCATTTATTATATTATTTATTATAACATAAGTAAGAAATGTATATATATATATGTGTGTGTGTATGTATGTGTGTATATATATATATATATATATATATATATTGTATTTGTGTTAGTATCACTGTTTATTGTTGTTTTTTGTCACATATGGAGAGTAGGGGTGGGACTTGATTTAAAAAAAAATCTAATTAATTAGAGGCTTTGTAATTAATTAATCTCCATTAGTTGCATTATAGAAATTGCCCCAAAAAGTTAACATTTTCTTGATTTGAATAGATTTTTTAAGGATAACTGAATCAAATGATAGACAAAAATATTAACATTGTACACTCCAACTATATTATTGTCTGACCGAATGCCGTCCGTCTTCTTCCGCTTATCCGGGGTCGGGTCGCGGGGGCAGCTGCCTAAGCAGGGAAGCCCAGACTTCCCTCTCCCCGGCCACAGCCGCCAGCTCATCCGGGGGGATCCCGAGGCGCTCCCAGGCCAGCCGGGAGACGTAGTCCCTCCAGCGTGTCCTGGGCCTACCCCGGGGTCTGGTCCCGGTGGGAAGTGCCCGGAACACCTCTCCAGGAAGGCGTCCAGGAGGCATCCTAATCAGATGCCCGAGCCACCTCATCTGGCTCCTCTCTATACGAAGGAGCAGCGGCTCTACTCTGAGTCCCTCCCGGATGACCGAGCTCCTCACCCTATCTCTAAGGGAGAGCCCGGCCACCCTGTGGAGGAAACTCATTTCGGCCGCTTGTACCCGCGATCTCGTTCTTTCGGTCATGACCCACAGCTCATGGCCATAGGTGAGGGTGGGAACGTAGATGGACCGGTAAATCGAGAGCTTCGCCTTCTGGCTCAGCTCCTTCTTCACCACGACGGGACCGATGCAACGTCCGCATCACTGCAGACGCCGCACCGATCCGTCTGTCCACCTCCCGCTCCATCCTTCCCCTCACTCGTGAACAAGATCCCGAGATACTTGAACTCCTCCACCTGGGGCAGGACCTCACTCCCGACCCGGAGAGGACACTCCCCCCTTTTCCGGGCGAGGACCATGGTCTCGGATTTGGAGGTGCTGATTCTCATCCCGGCCGCTTCACACTCGGCCGCAAATCGCCCTAGCAAGAGCTGGAGATCACGGCCCGATGACGCCAACAGAACCACATCATCTGCAAACAGCAGAGACCCGATCCTGAGGCCACCAAACCGGATCCCCTCAACACCTCGGCTGCGCCTAGAAATCCTGTCCATAAAGGTTATGAACAGGATCGGCGATAAAGGGCAGCCTTGGCGGAGTCCAACTCTCACCGGGAATGGATTCGACCTACAGCCGGAAATGCGGACCAAGCTCTGGCACCGGTCGTACAGGGACCGAACAGCTCGAATAAGGGGGTCCGGCACCCCGTACTCCCGGAGCACCCCCCACAGGAATCCCCGGGGGACACGATCGAACGCCTTCTCCAAGTCCACAAAGCACATGTAGACTGGTTGGGCGAACTCCACGCCCCCTCCAGGACCCTGAAGAGAGTGTAGAGCTGGTCCACTGTTCCACGACCAGGACGAAAACCACACTGCTCCTCCTCAATCCGAGGTTCGACTATCCGACGGATCCTCCTCTCCAGTACCCCCCGAATAGACTTTACCAGGGAGGCTGAGAAGTGTGACCGAATGCAATAATTGTATTTCAACTTTTTAAGAAAGTAAAAAAAAAGACATAAAAACGATCCCTGGCGAAAACTCAACAGACCTACAATTGGAAAAAAAAAAAAAACATTTAAAAACTCTAACTGTTAAATTGGCTCAGGGCGTGGATAACTGAATAAGTTATTTTTGTGTAATTTAGGCTTTAACCAGCATTTAAATGTGTTGTTTAATTTAATGAGTCAATTTTCCTTTGATTGATTAATCATCATTATCGCAGTAATGTCCCACCCCTAATCGAGATATTTATTGTTGTAATGATGATGTATTTGGATGTTTTTGTGTTTTTAAAAAAAACAAAAAAAACCTTAAAACTAGAGTTGGCAATGTTGGAAAATCTGTTCGAGCAAGCGACATTTAAAAAAAACACACACACATCACCTGAAAGTACGCCTTCAGAGTGCAGGGACATGTGCGCCGATTTTTTGCGAGCAGGTTATCGATAACAGCCGAGTGGATAGCTGGTTAGCTTGCTAGTAAACAGCTGATGAACCACGTTTCTAAAAGCTTTAATCCACTCACCTCCAACTCCTCCTGAGGTGTAAAAAGTCCACACTGCAAACGTCAACGCCTTCAAGACTTAATCCAAGGGATGCACGATATAATCGGCCCCCTATCGGTATCGGCCTATATTGGCCTTAAAACTGAGCATCAGATATCGGCTACCCTACCGATATTTATCCGATATTTAACTGATCAGGCCGCTGTTTCTAAAGTCTAAAAAAAAAATAAAAATTCTTCAGAAACTTCTATTTTTGCAGACTTTAAAACTTCTAAAGACAAGTGGTGGGAAAAAGTATCGATACAATGAAATATTGCACAAAATATTTCCATATGCTGATATTATATTGACATCAAAAACGTGGTATCAAACTACTTTACTAATGAACTCTCGCAATATTTCATCATCCTGCTACAAAATCTTGCGGGAATTCACAAAACATTAGTGATATTTTCATATACTGATATCATATTGACATTCAAAAACGCAGTATCAATCTATTTTACTAATGAAATCTCGCGAGAATTTATGAAATATCATGAGATTTTGTAACAGAACGATTAAATCTCGCGAGATTTTGTCAGTAAAATAGATCAATACCGCATTTTTAAATACCAATTTGATATCGGCATATGAAAATATCACGATATTTCAGAGTATCAATATTTTTCCCACCCCTATTTTTCAAAGCGTAGGAAACGGATAACAAAACTCTTATTTGCAATGACTGCTTTTTTTCAGCTTTAATATCGGTATTGATATCGGTTATTGGCCACATGAGTTTAAAAATATCGGCCAAAATTCCAATATAGTGCATCCCTAATTTAATCCTTATCTGTTGTTTTGTGTTGTTTGTTTTTTTGGCGCAGCATTTAGCAGTCTGTTAGCTATATTTGTTTACAGTGAGCGGTGCACGGGGGGGGGGGGGGGGGGGGGTCACATTGGGGACTGGGAGAGGGGAGGGACAGAGACGAGACATAAAGGCATTGATTCGTTCTTATTATACAATGCAAAGACAAATCCCTGCTTTTCGGCGTGGATGGCAGGGGTTTTTACAGACCTGCAGCTCTCACTGAGGTCTGACTTTTTTCCTTCCTTTTTCAATAAATAGATGATGTATTGATACTGTCAGGATGGAAGGACCATTTCACCCAGTAAAACAAAGTGTTTCGAAACAGGATTACCAACTAAAAATAAAAGAATTACAAAAGAAACTTGGAGGAGAGATGGAGCGTGTGCAGGAGCCACGTCAGTTATGGTGCGAAGCCAAAATCTCTGTCAGTCCGAACAGGAGACACTCAGAGTTCACTTCTTCTTTTTTTTTAACAAGAGACAATTACATCAGCCTGCCTGCACGTTGGAAACAAACATGTTTGTCCACCAAATACCCTTATTTACTGATAGCGAGGGGCCCTGCAAAAGCTGAACAGTGCTCAGGCCAGAGGGTCTTTCTGTGACCGGCCTTCCCTTCATTCTATCAGAGGTCAGATGGGTGCACTCGTGGATGATTAACTCGCTCTTTGTTCCTTTATTAGCTGCAGGAGAGGAGGACACTGAGGGCTGGGTTGTGTCATCAGAGTCTTGCAGCTTCCAGTCCATCGGAGCCAAGTAGGTTTCCAGCATCTCCGCTACCGTGACAGACTCGTAGATGTGAGCCTGACACTTTCACCGTCTTCTGACCCAGGTATTACCGAGAGGTCTTACCAGGCGAGATCGTCCAGATATCCAAGCATGGTGTCAAGTCTCTGAGCGTTGTGCCCCGCCCTGAAGGAGACCTCCCCGCCTTCTGCATCTTTGAATATGTTTATTTTGCCAGACCAGACTCCATTTTTGAAGGTATGAGAGTTTGTCTGAGACGCAGCTGCTACCTCGTTTGTCCCGTGTAATGCTGCCTTCATGTGGTATCGTACACTACCGGTCAAAAGTTTGGGATCACTTTAATGGGAAAGTACCTCAAATTGATAATTTCACAATATTTATTCAAATAAGAAGGAAACAAACCAAAAAAAATTTACTAAATTATAATTTAGTGAAATAAAATATTGTTTTTGAGTTGTGTTTGAAAAAATAAAATAAAAAAAAACTGTCCCAGACACATTAGAGCGCCTTGCTCATGAACAGTGGACCAACATACCTGTCAACAGGTGCAGACGTGTTATCGAACATTACAGAAATCACATGAATGCTTGTTTTATTCTTTGTTTGTAATATTTTTATTTATATTTGTTGAAAAACAATCCAAAATCATTGTCATGATTTTCAAAAAACTTTTATTTATCATTATTTTTGTCAAGTTTGGGATTGATGCCCCGTTGGATTTAATGGGAAAGTGATGCCAAACTGTAAACCGGTAGAGTATTTATGGTAAATAATCAAAAGTCCAACGTCAAAATTGCACTTGAACGTCCACTCATGTCGTAATTTTCACTGGAAAGCTGGAAAAAAGTTTATAGAGGTAAACTTAGGGCTGTGCAATCAATCAAATTTGATCGTGATTCCAATTTTAATGTCAAACAATCTCCAAACTCATATAATCAAGTTGAAACAGTTTATTTGCCATTTTTCTTTACACAATTTCTGGAAAGTTATTCTGAAGTTAAAATTGATTTTGTGGCGTTTCACCTGTGCAATGTTAGATTTGAAATGTTGTAGCATTGCAAGAAAGCTCAAAGTTTAGTTTGGGATTTTTATTTATCTATTTATTTTTAATAAAAACCAGTATATTTATTTTATTTTTCAAATATCAAGAAATTACAGAACAGCTGGACAGTTTATTTTTGGTACGTTTATGTTTTTCTATGCCTTATTTAATATTTAAATTATATCTATTTTATTCATTTAAGGTTTATTCATTGAAAAACAGCTCTATGGTGCATATTTATAGCCTACATTTTTTCAAATCAATCAATCAAATCAACAACAAACTGTTTTTGACAGAAAGAGAAATGCTAAATAAATGCAATATGTAGCTAAGAATTAATTTCTTGAATAATCGTGATTTCAATAACCAAAATAATCGTTACGATGACATTAATCCAAGAAAAAGGAAACTGAATGCTTTCTTCATCCTTTACCGGACGCCCGTGGTGGCTGTATATACGGGAACCTTATGAGTTAAAGAGTCCTTAAAACTAGGGATGCAGGATATTGGAATTTTGGCTGATATTTTAAAACTAATGTGGCCGATAACTGATATCAATACCGATATTAAATCTGAATAAAATAAGCAGTCATTGCAAATAGCAGTTTTGTTGTCCGTTTCCCACACTTTGACAAAATAGGGGTGGGAACAAATATTGATACACTGAAATATCGTGATATTTTCGTATGCCGATATCAAATTGTTATTCAAAAACGCAGTATCGATCTGTTTTACTCACAAAATCTCACGAAATTTCATCGTTCTGTTACAAACTCTCATGAAATTTCATGAATTCTTGTGAGACTGTTAGCAAAATAGATCGATACCGCATTTTTAAATGTCAATATGATATCGGCAAATAAAAATATCGCGAAATTTTCGTGAATTCTCACGAGATTTTGTAACAGAACGATGAAATATTGCAAGATTTCATAAGTAAAATAAATCGATCCCGCGTTGTTAAATGTCAATATGCCATCAGCATTTGAAAATATCGCAATATTTCAGTGTATTGATATTTTTCCCACCCCTATTCTTTAGAAGTTTTAAAGTCTGTAAATAAATGTTCAAAGAAGAAGAAGAAGTTTTTTTTTGTTTTTTTTTAGATTTTAGAAACAGTGGGCTGATCGGTCAAATATCGGCCAAATATCGGTGGGGTGGCCGATGTCCGATTACATATAGGAGGCAGATTATATCGTGCATCCCTACTTAAAACACAAGCTAAACTTTAAGCTTTAGTGCAATGCAACATTCCAAATCTAACATTTTTGTTAATGACACCAAACAAACTGAACAGGTGAGAAGCCGCGATAATTAATTATAACTTCAGAATAACTTTCAGAAATTATGTAAAGAAAATTGGCAAATAAATCGTTTCAACTCGACTATATGAGTTTGGAGATTTTTTGACATTAAAATTGGAATCCTGATCAAATTCCGATGAATTGCAACGGCCGAGCATAAGGCAGCTTTTTTACTATCATGACAGAAATGTGGCTATTGCAGGACAGATGGTGTATACTGTGAGGCAGCGCTGCGGTCGGCAGCTAGCCATCGAGGCTCCGACAGACGCAGACGTGGTCAGCACCGTGCCGGAGTCTGCCACCCCGGCAGCTCTCGGTTACGCTCAACAGGTCTGTTTACACACCGTCTGCTCTACTCCCCCCTGGTGGACCCCTCCTCTCACAAGCATGCTTTATTTCCTCAGTCTGGTCTTCCATACACCGAGGTTCTGTGTAAGAACCGCTATGTGGGGAGAACCTTTATCCAGCCGAATACCCGCTTGAGGCAGCTGGGAGTTGCGAAGAAGTTCGGCGTGCTGACGGACAACTTTGCAGGGAAACGAGTGGTGATAATTGACGACTCTATCGTGAGAGGCAACACAATCTCCCCCATCATCAAACTGCTGCGGGAAGCTGGTGCAACAGAGGTTGGTTATCGGGAACGGGACAAAAAATATGATGAGAACTGAGTAGTTTACAGGGTTCTTGCTGATTTCTAGTCAAAATATCTCATCACACTCAAAATATGACAAAATTACCTAAAGGGAAACATGTCAGTGAGATAAAGGAACTTGTTTTAAGACAAATGCATCTCATTTCAAGAAATCTGATCAAGAAAATTGTACTTGTTCTATGGGGCTGGGAAAAAAATATCGATACACTAAAATATCGTGATATTTTCATATGCGATATTGATCTATTTTACCTACTAAATCTTGCAAGAATTCATCATTCTCTTATGGCTGCCGCACACAAGAGCTTTCTGCTGAGCTAAAAGTCATTGGAGGTCGTTTGCTCAGCAGATCGTCAGTGAAAATCAAACACTTATGATATTTTTTGCCCTCGCGAGGCGAAAAACTCACCGTGAACTTGAGCTCTGCTGAGGACTGAACTTCTAGCAACCAATCAAAATGCGTCCATCGATGACATGAATTCATGATGGTAGCTCCAAGGACGTAGTCCGTTACATTTTAGAGGATAAATTAGTGGAAATACGGCCAGACTTGACCTGCTTATATGATGTTTCGTCTGACTTAAAAAACATCCATCCAGATATCGTCTTTTCTTACATGAATTCTTCTTCTTTAGAGTTTAATGGCGGTTGGTGAACTCAAAGGTGCACTATCGCCACCAACTGGTATGATTACACTATTACAGTTTGTCGCAAAATAAGTCGATAGCGCGTTTTTCAATATCGATATGGCATCAGCATATGAAAATATCGCAATATTTCAGTGTATCTATATTTTTCCCATCCCTACCAAATATTCCCTGTTTGTGGGAATTGTTTTTGTTTTTGTTTTTGTTTTTTTTTTCACTGCTCATGGAGAAGAAAATCCAGGTTGGTCTAGGACAGGGGTCGGCAACCCAAAATGTTCAAAGAGCCATATTGGACCAAAAAAACGAAAAACAAATCTGTCTGGAGCCGCAAAAATGTAAAAGTCTTAAATAAGCCGGTCGGCAACCTGTTTCAGCCAAACAGCCTTTTAGACCCGTTTCCTACAATAAAGAAAACACTGGAGCATCAACTGACTTTTAACATTGATAATTAAATAAAACTTTAACGTTAAATGTGTTGCATTTAACATAAAAACGAGAAAACGAAATCACATTTCTGCATCCAGCAAAAAAACATTTTAAACAAAAAAAAAAAGAAAAGACGTCGGGTTGAAGGTCACTTTTTTTTTTTATTAAATCTATTTTAGTTGTTGTATTTATGTAGGATGGAAAAAGACGCAGCTTTAATAATCTACCAGCAGCAAACCAAACACGCTGTCCTGTCTGTGCCGTCATCCTTTTACTGGCGCGTGCAGTAAGCGGTCTACCCGAAAAATGAAATTACTGTTTCACAAAATATGAACATAGCTACGCAAAATAATCTGGTCAGCAGTGAAAACAAATGAATCTGCCCACGCAGCGCTGAACATGCTCAGTGCATCAGACACTTTTCTTCTCTATCGTCGGCCTACCTGCTGGAGAAGTGATCAAAGCGCAGCATGACAGGGTCGGAGTGGACAAATAAGCTTTTGCTCGTTTATTATTCACTTTAAATGCCAGAACTGCAGCAACAGCACAACAGAGACGCTCCGCTGTGAGGCGTTCGTGGGATAGTGCGCCAGGAGGAAAGTTCAGCGCTCCGCGGCACGTCCACACTCAGTGATATTCTTTGTTTGTAATTAATTCCGTTTTTAATGTTTAATTCCGTGATTGCTGATTCAATAGGGCTGTATCATGCTATGCTGCACAATAGCGGCACGTGAGCATGAAGTGCAGTTATTAACACTGATTGGCTGCGTAAAGGTTTGTGAGACGCATCATAGCATGCTGGACAGTTACTCGCCGTTTCACTGCAGTTACCTGCTTGTTGCACCTGACACTCAATGGGCTGCTTTGCAAAATGGTAAAATATAAATTATGTCTTTATTTTAATAGTTGAGTTGGATTTTATTTCACGTGCTGCATTTGCAGTGCTCGGAGAACTCGGGAAAAGTGCGCAACTGTACATGAATCCCTCAGAGGGATCATCATAATCCTCAAATTTAGAATAAGATAAGAAACTTTATTGTCTCTCAAGGGGACATTTGTCTTGGTCTTTTAGAATCACATTATTAAAGTGAACCAACCAAAATACAATACACTTTAGTAGAATAGTCATTAATTCATTTTCCAATGCCAGGGAGCCGCAACAGAGGGACTAAAGAGCCGCATGCGGCTCCGGAGCCGCGGGTTGCCGACCCCTGCTCTAGGATATAACGCACATATCGTATTAGTTTTGTTTGAACTAATTAAGTTTGACTTGTTATAGATGACACACGTTGAGGTATTTTTCTAATTTTGCAAAAGGAATGAAATTTACATAATTTATTTTTCAGCTTTAATATCGGTATTGATATCAGTTATCGGCCGCATGAGTTTTAAAATATCAGCATATCAGATATCGGCCAAAATTCCATTATTGTGCATCCCTACCAGAAATCAGAACCGAAGGTTCACTTTGCAGCTTCAGTCAAGGACTTCTGAAAAAAATAAGATAAAAACAATTAATTCTATCCACCTTCTTCCTGAGCTAACGAATTTAGAAACGATGATGCATCAACTTCCTGTGAGATACCAGAAATAGCGCTTAGCCATTGACTCACCGTGTAAATTGCTGTTTCTGCTAGCAGTTTATTCTAACATTTCAACAAGTGTTCATAACATTTCTAAATGATTTGCCCCAGAAAAATGTCCTTGCACAGTTCGGGAACATGTTGCGCTGTTCGTGGTTGCACTAACAACCAGAGGAAGTCAAATTTGTGGTTACAAAAGCGACGTGTAGAACACACACCTCAGTCTGAGAGAGGCTGCAGGACTCCAGACTGCAACCAAATTTGCATTTTGAGAATAAAAGAAAATTACTACTGCTGTTGATTTAATAAGATTTTATCCCACATCTTTTAACAAAACACGACCAACCTTATTACTGTGTATTACTCTGCTCCATCTCTGGAATTCCTGATCTCCGTACAGTAGACATTTCCCTCTCTTTAAATCCAGACTCAAAACTCTTCTGCACAGACGTCTTATTCTACCCAAGTCCACATGCACCAATCCAATGTTTTTATGTGGTACCTGTTATGTTTGTAGTGTTTTAGCTTACTGGTTTTAATGTTTTATCTGTTCTGTACACTGTCATTGGGTGCTCTGATAGGGCGCTTTTTAAATAAAATGTGTTGTTATTAGGGCTGGGGAAAAAAATCAATACATTGAAATATCGCGATATTTTCATATGCTGATATCATATCGATATGTAAAAATGTGGTATCGATCTATTTTACTAATGAAATCTTGCGAGATTTCGTTGGTAAAATAGATCAATACTGCATTTTTTAATCTCTATATGAAATCTGCATATGAAAAGTTGCAATATTTCAGTGTATCAATTTTTTTCCCAGCCCTAGTTGTCATTATGATTATTATTATTATTAGTAGTAGTAGTAGTAGTAGTAGTATCATTATCATGTAGGAAGTGATAAGCCTCGAAGCTTTTAAGATTGCTCATTGCTTCACAGTCAGACATGTCAGAGCTAAGTGGCTAACGTGGCTAATAATGCTACTGTTTGTTATTTTTGGCCGGATCTTCATCTCCTCCTCCTCCTCCTCCTCCTCCTCCTCCTCTGTTGCATGAGGCAGAGGGATTGTAACGTTGTCCTGTCTGAGCTGTGACAGCTGATCTTCCCTCATAGTTTACCTAAAAAGCTCCCAGAGTGGAGCAGCGCGAACATCTAGCATGTAAATAAATGCCGGTTCCAGTCGAACTGGAATTCGGTCACATATTTCACACAAGGACCCATGGGGGCTAGAAATAAGGTGGATGTTTGTTTAATATATTTATTGTTTTATTTTATTGTGATTTTAGAAACATTTCCTACAAGTATTAAAGTTAAGTCTTACTGCTATTGCCCTTTGCAATGAAATTATTAACTGTGTTTCATGGTCTGGTTCTCTTTTAACGAGGAAAACGTATAAGTAACGGTATCAATATTAAAGAAAAGGTACCATAAACTCAAGGTATTGCATCGAGACAAACATTTTGAGTATGGCTCATCTCTACGACTGATTGCTGTGTTTTATTCAGCATAAACTCTGCAGCCAACGCTTCTCAGGAATGAATAAAAGTAAAAAATGAAGACTTGGATAAATCATATTTTGGACCTTGGCGACCTTACATTTAAAGTTTAGAATTTTAGACATTTTTAGACTTTTTATGACCCTGCAAGAACCCTGAGTTTAAACCGTGGTTTTCTAGCTGGTTGGTCTAAGTAAATAGTCTGTAACGGTTAACTCAAGTCTGTTGACTATCAGTTGACTGTAGAATCTCTCACCTGGTTACGAGAACAGAGACGGGAAGCTTCAGGACTGAGTTTACGCGTTTCTTTACCCCATTTTTCTGACTTGTATTTATTAGATTATTGTGTGAATCTATTTCCTGGCAGTTGGTACATTTTCTTTTCATCAAATTGGCAGATCAAACCAGTTCATGATACTGGGTCAGCTGGTATCAAACTAACCGAAACCTTCTCCTGTCCAGGTCCACATCAGGGTGGCGTCTCCACCCATCAAGTTTCCGTGCTACATGGGCATCAACATTCCAACGAAGGAGGAGCTCATTGCCAACAAGCCAGAGTTTAAGGACATCGCTGGTTATATTGGTACGTACAGTAGTATATGATGATACTGTGTACTTTAGTGGTGTCTCCAGGGTTCCAGACCAGTAAGATAACAGCATTACCTGTATATATGGGGGAAAAAATAGTACAGAGAAGTACAAGTACATGACCAAGATGTTTACACAAAGAAACACAGAAATAACTTGAATCTGACAAAAGTAGTAAGATATAAAAATTCTATGAAAGTTGAAAGTCAGACATTGCTTTTCAACCACACTTCAACAAAACTGTAAAAAAAAAAAAAAAAAAAAACAAACAAACAAACAAACTTATGAAACAGGCCTGGAAAAAAATGATGGTTCCCCTAAAAAAGACTGAAAATTATGTCACCAAAGAGACATGACATCACAGTGTGTCCACTAATTAGCATCGCAGGTGTCTACAGTCTTGTAATAAGTCAGTGTGTGTATATATATATAAATATATATGTATATACTATATATACACATACACACACTATAAAAATAAATTACTAAATTATAATTTAGTGTAATAAAATATTGCTTTAGAATTGTACTTAAAAAGAATAATTAAAAAAAAGAAACTGTCCCAGACAAATTAGAATAATTCCTCATGAATAGTGGACCAACATACCTGTCAACGGGTGCAGACGTCTGATTGGCTGTTACAGAAAACACCTGATTGAAGTGCCTTTAAGTGTTGCTCAAAAACATTTTAGTTCAGGGGCCCCACCATGCTTGTTTAATTTTTCGATTGTTTTTAATAATTCTGTTGAACCAAAGTTCAAAAGCATGATTTTCATGAAATCTTCAGTTACTTTTTTCAGTTTCAACATATTTCACTGGCATCTGATTTTTGTCCTCATGGAATGGGAGGGCATGAATAATTTTGATATTTGTACTTTTTATATATAATATATATATATATATATATGTATGTATGTATGTATGTATGTATATACATTCTGTGTGCTTACAGTTGTAAATATACAGTGTAAAAAAGTTTTGCTTTCCTGATTTCTCACTTTTTTCATGTTAGTCACACTTGAATGTTTCAGATCAAACAAATTTAAATGTGAGACAAAGATAACAGAAGAAAACACAAAATGCAGTTTTTTTTATGAAGATTTTTATTTTTAAGGGGGGGATCCAACTTAAATGGCCCTGTGTGAAAAAGTGATTGCCCCCTAAACCTAATAACTGGTTGTTCCACCCTTATCAAAAACAACTGCAATTAAGCGTTTGTGATAACTGGCACTGAGTCTTATACAGCCCTTTGGAGGAATTTCGTTCCACTCATCTTTGCAGAATTGTTGTAATTCAGCCACATTGGAGGCTTTTCCAGCATGAACCACCTTTTTAAAGGAGCCCTATCATGAAAAATGGACTTTTAAGAGCTTTTCAGCATGTCAGTGTGTTATTTCCTCATCAAGAAATGATTTAAATCGTTATTTTTCTTCATTAATGCATATTTGAGTAATCTACATGAATATTTAAACCAAGCGCTACCTCCCTGCAAACGGCTGACTACCCACCCCGTTACGTATGAACGTGGCACCAATCACGAAGTGACAAACACGCATGCGCAGCATCGTAGCAAGACGCCCTCTGTTGAACAGAAACTCAGAGAATCCTACTCTCTGAGGAAGAAACTAACACCTGCAGGAAGATTTCCTCAGAGACAAGCAGCCATCAGCTAACAGACGTTTGATCCAGATTCAGGAGAATTTTCCTCCTTTTTTTTAAGCTCTAGAGGACAGCAAGTTGGGGAAAATGCAGTTACGTTCAGCGTGGTTATGTTCAGCGTGGGAGTTTATTTGTTGTACTGGATGAATCGACTTGCCAGAAGTGGTTGGATTTTAACTTCAGGAGCAGGAAAAAAAACTCAACTTTGTGTGTGAACTTCACTCCTGACAACTTCATGAATCTCGGGCAGTAAAGTGTTTTTTTCTCTGGGATTACTTCTAAAACCTGACGCAGTTCCTACTATAAAAACGCGCATGAACAGACAACAACACTGGTGAGTCAAACACATCTCTCAGCTCAATGCTAACTGTTAGGCTATGATTTGTTCGCTAATTTACTTGTCAGGGGTCTCTGTGGTACTTCTGTGGTACTGCGTGTACTTCAAACTCCATATCAGACTCTGGGTCGAGCACATACAGCTCCATAACAGGCTGGTCTGTTTTATCCTGTCGATCGGAGTAATTATCCATCAATGTTTACTACTAACATCCACATGAGAGCTGCCGGTGCCGGTGCTACAGACAATTCTGTGACCCTTCAGAATAAGTGTCTCTTCCGGGGCGACGTCATGAAATGGGCGTAAAACATGCTGCAATTGGTCGAGAGCTCCGCGGTTCAGTACAGTCAGCCATCTTACTTCCGTGTTGGAAATTAGATGCATCGAAAAACTAATATTTAACACCAAATTAGTTTCTATAGTAACGATGGGAACATATCTAGCTTATAAATGCCTATATTTGACTTTTGGAACATTTGAAAAGCATGATACAGCTCCTTTAAGGTCATGCCACAGCATCTCAATGGGGTTCAGGTGGGGACTTTGACTAGGCCACTCCAAAGTCTTCATTTTGCCATTCAGAGGTGGACTTGCTGGTGTGTTCTGGATCATTGTTCAGCTGCAGAACCCAAGTGCGCTTCAGCTTGAGGTCACCAACAGATGGCCCCAGACCATGACACTATCACCACCATATTTTACTGTTGGTATGATGTTCCTTTTCTGAAATGCCGTGTTACTTTTTACGCCAGATGAAATGGGACCTACATCTTCCAAAAAGTTCAACTTTTGTCTCGTCAGTCCACAGAGTATTTTCCCAAAAGTCTTGGGGATCATCAAGATGCTTTCTGGCTAAACTGAGACGAGCCTTTATGTTCTTTTTGCTCAGCAGTGGTTTTGGTCTTGGAACTCTGCCATGCAGCCATTTTTGCCCCCCAGTCTCTTTCTGATGGGGGAGTCATGAACACTGACCTTAATTGAGGCAAGTGAGGCCTGCAGTTCTTGGATGTTGTTCTGGGGTCTTTTGTGACCTCTTGGATGAGTCGTCGCTGTGCTCTTGGGGTGGTTTTGGTCTGCCGGCCCCTCCTGGGAAGGTTCACCACTGTTCCATGTTTTCACCATTTGTGGATAATGGTTCTCACTGTGGTTCTCTGGAGTCCCAAAGCTTTAGAAATGGCTTTGGAACCTTTTCCAGACTGATAGACCTCAATTACTTTGTAATAAAAATCTTCATTCAAAAACTGCATTTTCTGTTTATATGTGTTATCTTTGACTCGCATTAAAATTTGTTCGATGATCTGAAACATTTAAGCGCGACAAACATGCAAAAAAGCAAGAAATCGGGAATGGGGCAAAAACTTTTTCACACAACTGTACACTGATCTGGAGTGGATCTATCGAGATGGGTTAAATGCAGAGAATGAGTTTCCTAATTGGCACTCTGGGATTACTTAATTATATATTATATACAGTCATTCTTAAAATTATTCATACCCTCAAATTAAAGGAAAGTCTAAATTCACAATCGTGATTCAAATAACAAGAAACTACACAAAAGGTGTAGAAATCTGAACAGAAAACACCTGATTGCAGTGATTGCCTCAGAGTGTTGCTCAACAAAATTTTCCCATCATACTTGTTTTTAATGCATCTTTCAAACCACAATTCAAAATCAATGTCATGACTTTTCCCCATCTTTAATTGGCAGGTATGAATAAAGTTGAGGACAACTGTGTGTGTGTGTATACACACATATGCGCAACTATTATTAAAAAGATTAGAATCTTATCTATAAAATTGTATTAAACTATGTAACTATTTTAATTCAAGAAAAAAAAATCAAACATTTTCACATGAGTTATTATATTTTAATTTATAAAAATAGTTTACATTTTATTGTATTTTTGTTTATTAAAAAAAAAATGAGCTTTTACAATACTGAATTTCCCTTCTGGGATGAATAAAGTATTTTTCATTCTTCATTCATTTCATTTAACATTTACACGTTCATTGCAACTAATAGATCACAATGTATCGTTAGTAGAATATATTTAATCATAAGAGTTTTAATTAGTTACTTTTATATAAAGACATAAGTTCAGTTTGTCATTTTTTAATTTACCAAATTCATTTTGCAGGCCAGATTAGAGCCTGTAATAGT
Organism: Atherinomorus stipes; assembly: GCA_023101725.1. Taxonomy (NCBI): domain Eukaryota; kingdom Metazoa; phylum Chordata; class Actinopteri; order Atheriniformes; family Atherinidae; genus Atherinomorus; species Atherinomorus stipes. The sequence continues at coordinate 198,071 of JALJCO010012510.1, forward strand.
CCGGTTTCCCCGCGGTTTGTTTGACACCCCTGGCCCACATCTTCACTTCACTGAGATTTTTTACTTCCTTAAATCAGAATTTAAACGTTTGTTCATATAAACTCTCTTGTAGGTGCCGACAGCGTTGAGTATCTAACCGTGGAGGGGCTCGTGTCTGCTGTCCAGGAGGGGATTTCCTCCCTCCAGGAGGACAAGATCAGCTCCAATAACAAGTCCAGCAGGAGGGTGGGCCACTGCACCGCCTGCCTGACTGGGAAGTATCCAGTGGAGCTGGAGTGGTAACTGGTGTACCATCACTCCGCAGCAGCAGCAGCAGCACTGTGGAAGATCACACTTCCCCAGCGGTGCTCAGCACTGCTAGCAGGGACGTGTTACAGCACAGGCCTTCTCTACTCATGACTCGGATCAGTGGTCCAACACGATGCCGTGGGTCACCTCTGGGGGCGGAGCTTTGCAGCACTACTCTTTTTTTTTTTTTTTTTTTTTTAAAAAACATCTTCATGTCACTGGATGGTGTGATTACAGGGCACTTTTCTGAGAATACCAAAGTACCCGTTTCTTACTTTGTTGTCTTGAATGTTGCGACATAAATGTGTTCTCAGAAACTCTTCGTGTTTTCTAAGCATTAACGGAGCATTCGATAGACTTTTCCATGTCAAACGCACACAAAAAAATACTGACCAATAAGTGAAATGACCTTTATTTTACTTATTCACTTAAAATGAATCACTTTGCTGTATTTTGACTGTTTTCTTCTGAACTTTTAAACACTTCATGAATTAAAGAAACTTGAAACAAACATTGCAATGACGTGAATTTGACGCATTCAACTCTTATTTTTCCAGTAATATTAAAGATGAACTGGAACTTTAATACAGAACAATTAGAAAATAACTTTAAAACAATATGAACAACATGCTTAATACAACCACAGGATATTTAACATTTACAGCACCTGATGAACTCGCTTCACATGGACAGCGACTACAGTTTGAACTATTTACATGCTTATGAAAGAACAATTTTTGTATCATTAGCTTTGTGCATGTGAACTTGTCCCAGTTGATCTGAGCTCATCGCCAGCATCTACTGGAAAAGAAAAGTGAGTGATTATGAAAGCAGAGCTATGCTGCAAGACAAGGAAAATACCAGGGATGCACGATGTTATCAGCTACCTATCAGTATCGGCCACCCCACCGATATTTAACCAATTAGGCCGCTGTTTCTGGAGTCTAAAAAACAAAAACTTCTTTTTTCCAGACTTTAAAACTTCTAAAGACAATTTCTTTTGGGATGTTCTGTGTGAACAGTCGTTTCTGTAAATAACCAAATATCCCTGTTATTGGGTATTGTTTTTTTTGGGGGGGGGGGTTCTCAGGGAGAAGAAAATCCAGGTGGTTCTTGGATTTAATGCACATATCCTCTTAGTTTTGTTTTGTCATTAAAGGATAAGTTTCTTTTTTTTTTCCAACCTGGACCTTGTGTGCATTTACTCACCTGTAAAGTTTCTGCATCACTTTGAGTCCTTTTGAAGATATTGCGTTGAGTCGCCTTTCCGTGCACATCCAGTAAAATGGCGGAAACAGGGCAGTCACGACATAAGACGTTATCTGCAGCAAAACTCCATTTCATCAGTGCTTCAGGTAGAAAGAACGAACGAACGAGGACTATTGTCCTTTTGTTGTCTGAGTGGCGAGCTGCTTTTAGCTGTACTACGGAAGCGTGCAGCGTGAACGTGCGGCCCCGAAAAGTGTGCAGAACATCCTGATAACTAATGGAAAGCTAAATCTGGACTCACGGGACAATAGTACTCATTCATTCAACTTAAAGTATTGGTGAAAATCAAGGAGTTTTAATGCAGATAATGTCTTATATAGTGGCTGCCCCATCTCCCATTTTACTGGAGGAACACCGAAGGGCAACTCAGCGTATCATTCGAAGGACTCAAAGTGATGCAGAAACTTTACCGGTGAGTAAATTCACATATAAACTCCTAGAAATAAGGTCCAGGTTGAAAAAAAGAAAGTTGTCCTATAAGTTTTTCTTGTTATACGTAACACAAGTTGAGGTATTGTTATAATTTTGCAGAAGGAATGAATATTCATTTATTTTTCAGCTTTAATATCGGTATCGATATCTGTTATCGGCCATGAGTTTTAAAATATGGGCATATCAGATATCAGCCAAAATTCCAATTTCGTGCATCCCTAAAAAATATCTTGATTCTCACCTGGGGGAGTAGCCGCTGGCCCCTCTGCTCTCAGATGAGACTGTTGAAGGAAGCATAGGAGATGTGAGAAATCGGTGAAGACGATCCGTCACCGCTGATGTGCCAGGAGTTCTTACCCAGGCCAGACAGCCGAGCGTGAGAAGCAGGCCGGTGCGGACTCATCCAGGCCTCCTCCTGCTGGACTCGGTGTTTACCGGGGCTGCAGGAGAGCCCCCCATGACGCTCCTGCGTGCACAGAGACAGGCGGCGCATCACCATCTCCCTGCTGTGGCGTTTGGACCCCGGAGAAGACGTGCAGTCCTCCCTGAAGCGTTTGGACAGGGACGGGCCGTCCCAGTCCAGCTCCCTGCTGCGCTTCCTCAGGGCGGAGCGGTGGGGGGACAGGGCGAGAGCCGCCAGGGCCGAGGAGGGCCGGCCCCCGCTGGGCTCGGACTTCCTGGCACACAGACGGCAGGGGGGGGCATTGAGGGAAGGCCGCTTGTTCTGGCACACAAACTTGTGGTAAAGCTTCATGAAATCTTCGTCGACTTTCCTGGGCGAGTACGAGGGGGGGTTTGATGAGGGGGAGGAGTCGAAGGAGAGGTGCCGCCTAAGATGACCGTCGGCTGCCCGGGCGGAGTGACAACCGAGCTGAGGTCTCTCTGGACCTGAAGACCGAGGCGAGGACGGCAGTCCAGGCCGAGGCGAGGACGGCAGTCCGGACCGAGGCGAGGACAGCAGTCCAGGCTGAGGCGAGGACGGCAGTCCAGGACGAGGCGAGGACGGCAGTCCAGGCCGAGGCGAGGACAGCAGTCTGGACCGAGGCGAGGACGGCAGTCTGGACCGAGGCGAGGACAGCAGTCTGGACCGAGGCGAGGACAGCAGTCTGGGCCTCTCTGCTTCTTGGGAACATCCATCCAGAGAATCATTTTGGGGGCTTGTGGGAAACGCGCGAGGCGATGGACTGAGGCTGGTCAGTGTGGATTTGGAAGGACTCGGCCTGAGTGACGAGTGCCAGACATCAAATCTCTCTTTCGGGGGTTTAGTTTCATATGTGGAGCAGACGGCTCGCTGTGAGGAGCCAGAAAGTCCTCTGAGCCTGAAGGACGGGTGCACCGATGCCTCGGCAGCAGCGTAGCGAGGCTGCGAAGGGCAGGTGGAGACCTGGTCTCTCTGCTGGGGGAGTGCAGGGGGGGACAGCTCACACACGGTGAAAGTCTCATTCAGCAAGCTCTCCTTTAGCTCACAGGGCTCGGAGAAGTCCATCACATGGATGCGAGTGGACGGCCGTCTTCCCATCAAGTCCCTGTCCAGACCAGACCGCTGTCCATCGTGCAGGAAGGTCGCGGTCTGCACGGCAGAGCGAGGGGGGGCTTCAGCCTCCTTCAACAGCCGCTCGCCGCTCAGCTTTCTTGGGTTTCCATTCGCGTGCTTCAGTGTGACATCGAAGGTCTTGTTGAGATCCCTTCGTTTTGGCTGCTGCCGCCATCTGCGATACCTCCTCAGCACAGAGTCGGCGGCCTCGGAGACGTGCTGCTGATGCCAGGCTCTCCCCAGGCGACTGACCATGCCGGGGTAGAGCTCCACCAAGGAGCTGCCATTACTGCTCAGTGACATTTGCAGCTCGTCATCTTGGTCCTCTGGCTGAAATTCGTCCTCAGACAAGCTTTTCATACTTGCATCCAGTAAACTCAAAGATGCCTCTGTAGATATAAATGCGGTAATAAACATAAGATTTTTGTTTCAGTTTGCCGTGCCAAAAAGATCAACAAGTACTTTGCTTTTCTTACCTTTGTCTGCGAACTGGTGGGTGGAGTCACAAGTCTCATCACCTTCTCCATCTTTATAAGTGAAGTCCAGCTATTAAAGATAAAACCATCAATGGCTGCAGCCAAGTTTTCCTTTTACTACAGAATAGGAATGGGCATACCGATACCATGGAGTCGATACCAGCCAGACAAAATATCGGTATCTATACTTTGAGCATCGCAATTCAACTGTACGGATACAAAACCTGCAACTTGTTTTTGCTTCTGAGAATTTTACGCAATAAAATGTGAAAGCAGCCAGATTCTAGCTTCTGCATCACACGATGGTGATATCCTACCTGTCATATCGATGCTGCTACTGTTAGTGATGATGATGTTTTGGTGTTTTTTAGTACTTTCAAGACACACAACGTAACTTTTAGACCTTAAAAATCTTTGTCTGACTCGTTTTGATGACACACCAACGTTAATTATGCACATTTTCAAGCCGTCACTTCCCAGCAGCGTCCCGAAGCTCAGAAACTGCACTGTGTAAGTTTTCCATCCGGGACGGGGCCGTGACGCTGCAGCTGACTATTGGTTGCAGCACCGCATCACTTACTAGCAAACGGATATGAACCAGACATGAACACAGCGGGAGTTTTGACCGAGCATCATGTCGGATTCGGCAAAGAAACGCAAGGAAACATTACCGGAGGAAGAGAGGAAAAGAAAGAGAGGAAGGGACAGAACAAGAGTCAAGATGAGACTGTCTGTTACTGGCTGGAGGGAATCACAGTGCAGGCACAATGAAGATGGATGCTAGTTTAGCCATGGATGGGGGGGTCACTGATAAAATGCTAAAAAATGTCTTCATCAGTATGATTTATTATTGTTTTAAAAGCATAATTTTCATAAACTACTGGTATCGTATCCACAGGAAAAATTTCGGCATCGCCCATCCCTACTATAAAAGTGCTTGATAAATTCAGAAATGTTTACCTGAGAGTCTCCTGTAATGTCGTGTGCTGTGGGCAAAAATGTGAAAGAAATTAATTCGGGCCAGAAAGAGCAGCACAATAATAATCTGTCTGGATATTTTTATGTACTGGGTGTGGAAGCTCACCGCTTAACGACTCCTCATTCAAATGCGTCACGTTCTGAAGAGATGTGAGATTAAAGCAGAATATTTATGAATGCATAAAGATTCTGATATAACCAACAGTCCCTGAAGCAATTTACTCAGTTTGACTCGTCCAGACGATTTGATGGATGGCAACACAAACCTTTGACTGCAGCTTGCTCAGCTCTTTTGTGGACAGTTTCATGTGGTGTTCAAGAACTGCACCGTGAAAGAAAAACAGAAAAAATGCACAATAGGTCCAGGCAACGAAAATGGTGAAGAAGCAACAGCTACTTCTATTAGACTACTCTTGTCTGTTGAATAAATATTTTAGGTAATCTGACTACACTTATAGTTGTGCTTGAAAGTTTACATACCCTTTCCATTAAAGACAGAAAAAAAATAATCTGTCATTAAAATTGAACATCATGGCATTGATTTTGTATTGTGGTTCAACAGTAATCTTAAAAACAAACAAACAAAAATTAAAACAAATAAACAAGCATAATGGGGCCCCTGAACTAAAAACTTATTGAGCAACACATTGAGGCAATCACTGTAATCAGGTGTTTTCTTTAAAGTTTAAAGACTTCTGCACCTGTTGACAGGTATTTTGTCCCACTGTTCATGAGCAATGTGCTGTAATTTGTCTGGGACAATTTTGTTTGTTTTTTAAAATGATCTTTTTAAACAGAAATTCGAAATCAATCATTTTATTTTACTTAATTACAATTTAGTAAATTTTTATTCATTAATATTTTATATCAGTTTCGTATTATTTGAATAACTATTGTTTATTTCGCCTTTTCTTTAATGGGTGGGTATGTAAATTTTCAAACGTAAAATGCCCAGGTTGCATTATTTCATGCAGTAGCAGAATTCACCGGTAGGTGGCGTCAAAGTGGACAATAAACTAGAGCAGTACGTGGGAATAAATTAATATTGAGCATTTACAAAAATAGAAAACATTTCTGACAAATACATTTTTTTCCCACACTCGTCTGCTAAAATGCAATGTAGTTTCAGTCCGTGTGTTCATTTCTGCCGTAAAATTAACTTCTTAAATTATTATTGATGAAATCAGACAGAAACTATGTCAGAGTAGCAGCTTACTTACAATCAAGTTTTGTATTGTTTAGGTCCACTACTAGTCCCCCGTCCTGGTGCTGAAGTTTTGAGTACTATTTGGGGGGAAAAGTCGACGTTAGAAATCTTCATTGTAAAACGTTACAGGACAACTTCAGCTAACGCTAGCTAGTTACGTCGCCTCAAGCGAACATTAACAAACCTTATCTATGATTTGATCCAGGGATCTTTTGAAGATTAAACTATTTTCGTGAAATTTTTTTTTCACAATCGATTCCATGGTGCACATGAAAAATATGTTTTCTAAAAGATTGTGAAAAGAAAGCAGCGGAACAGATGTCGAGCCAGGCGCCTTCGGTTTGAGTTCCTTGCTTTAAAATAAATGCGAAATGTGATTGGACAGTGGACCTGCGGTGCCTTCAATAATGCTCGTAAAACACACTAGCCAAAATAATGCCACGAATAGATAACATAAAAGCAAAGTACAAATGGAAAACTAGTAAAAAAAAATTATTACGACAGTGATATTATTGCGTAAAAATTCGTGTATGTGTTAACAATATTTCCATTTATCAATATTTTGCAGCCGAGAACTTAGAATGGCAATTAATTATAAACCAAATAGATACTAAAAAGTACACAGACACGTTTTAAACGTATTAAACCTTAAAAAACGATCAACTGAATAACAATAAACCTTGTCATTAGCGTACTAATAGATCAAACATTACTGGACTGTATCGTAAGGCTTATTTTCAAACGTCCGATCTTAGTAGAAGAGCATTTAAATGCAGCCAGCACTGAAACGTCATATCCCCGCTGTGCGTCATCTACAGTCGACAAGCATGGTGAACGTAAACAAACCCCAACTTACATGAGTTGTGGAGCATGTTGGTGGTATGCAGGTGAGCAGGAGGTCGCTGGCGGGGGCGGAGTTGGATCGGCATGTCTGCCGGGACGCTGCAGGAGCTCGTGTCCACTGCCGCCTCTCTGCACGCGGACAGAGCGGCGGTGACGTACAGCGGCGGCCCTGGAGGTCCGGTGTCTCTGTCCTACAGAGATTTGACTGAACTTGCCGGAGAACTGTCACGTGTTTTGCTGAAGAACTTTTCTCCCAGCGACGGCCTTTTCGGCCTGTGCTGCAGAGATGACCTGCTCGTACCGGTCTGGATTCTGGGGTAAGTCCTGGCCAGTTTGGCATTCCGTGTGTGTGTGTGTGTGTTTGCATCATCATCATCATCATCATTAACCACGACCTGTGCTCGCAGGATCCTGCAGTCCGCCGCTGCTTATGTTCCTCTGGATCCAGAGGCTCCTGGACTTGTCTCTGCTAAAGTCGTGAGTCAGTGTGGCCTCAAGTACTGCGCTGTGGAGACTGATCTTCTGCAGGTTTGATATTTTTATACATCATAAACAAACAATTACAATTTTGTTTAAGTTTGCAAATGCAACATATGCCAATAATCTTAATCTAAACAAATCCCAAGGCTTGGGGCAAGCTTTAAAGAATACAACCACAAAATCCAACCTGTAATTAATTTTTATGACGTTACATTTGTTATAATTATTCATACCCACCAATTACCAAACTCCATTGACCTGGTTAACCAGTTCTCCAATGAATCCGGTCTGAAACTAAATCTGACCAAATGTGAAATTCTGTCTCTACATGACTGCAATGATGCTTTGATCTATAATGTCCCAGTTAAGGAAACAGTAAAATATTTAGTAGGGCTGGGGGGAAAAGTCAATACACTGAAATATCGCGATTTTTCATTTGCAGATTTCATATAGAGATTCAAAAATGCAGTATTGATCTATTTTTTTTAAAACATATATTTATTTCACATTTTGTTAATTTACAAGTGAACAAGGAACAAGGGGGCACATAAAAAAAAGAAAAAAAAAGCAATAAGTAAGAGAATTAAATTAAGATGATCCATAGACATGTATGCACACATACATTCATTTATACTGTAATATACGTACACACAGAAAATTAAATGATAATATTAATAACAATAAAAATTTTTTTATATATATATATATATATATATATATATATATATATATATATATATATATATATATATATATATATATATATATATATATATAAAAAAACATATACACACATATATATATATATATATATATATATATATATATATATATATATATATATATATATATATATATATATATACACACATTTATACATATAATAAAGAGAGAAAAAGGAGTAAGGACACTTCAGTACAAAACCGAACATCATCATGCGAGTCATGGTCACGGTGGCAGAAAGATAGATAGAAATGAATAATTATTAATTATAATTATTATACATCCATATACGAATGTACACAACATATACATATGCATCTCTACGCATACAACCATACACACACAATTACATACTTACATATATAAAGGTCACAAGTGTCCAAAAACTAAATCAGGATTTTTTTTTTTTTTAAAAGGTATATATACATATATAAACAAATATAGTCAGTTTAGCACATCATTCCAGCCATCTACTTCAAAGTCATTCTTTTTAAGGAAACTAGAGAAAGCCCTCCAGGTTTTCCAAAACTTGTCAAGCTTATTTTTTGTGGTATAGCTTATCTTTTCTAGAGCCAGGTAAAAGGACATCCCTGTTAACCATTGCGAGGTAGTACAAGGTTCTTCCTTTTTCCATGAGCAGGCTATACATCTTTTAGCTTCCAGGAAACAAATATTGGGTAAGGATTTTTCATTTTGGGAGGTTGCAAAGTTGTCCGGATAAATATTTAGTAAACATAATTTTGGTTTGGGAGGTACTTCTTTGCCAATAATTTGGCTGGCCAGGTTCAACACCCTTTCCCAAAAAGAGAATATCTGAGGGCATTCACGCAATGAAACAAGGTGCCTCTTTGTTGCTTACATTTAATACAAGTATCTGGAATATTTGGGTTAAAAAGGTGCAGCTTACTTGGAGTTATGTATTGTCTGGTTATCCATTTGTATTGTAGTAATTTAGAATTTGTATTCACAGTTTGACTTTGAGCTGTAAGACAAGCTCTGTCCCATTCTTCCTCTGTTAGATTTTCTTGTATATCTGATCTCCATAATTGTAATATGTTTTGTGATGATTCTTTGGCTTTATTTACAAACATATTATAAAGAAAGGTCACCCGCCCCTTGGAGTCTGAAAATCTCAAAGAAAAGTCTTCAAGAGCAGATAGTTGGGGGAGTTTTAACTTATTACCTTGCCTGGCCAGTACAAAACTTCTCAGTTGGAGATATTTAAAGAAGTGTTTAGATGGCAGTCCATACGTGGCTTTAAGTTCTTCAAAAGACATGAAAGTATGACTGTCTTTAAAGAGGTCAGCTATTTTAGCTACACCTCAGGATGCCCAAATTTTAAACCCACTGTCAGCTCTTCCAGGCTGAAACTCATCATTACCAAAGATAGGAGAAAATTGTGATAATTTGGAAGTCTCTCCCAAGTATTCCAGAGCACTGTGCCAAATCATTTCTGTATTATTGAGGAAGGGGTTTTGGGTCTGTTTAATTAATTTGTTTTTTTTGGCTGAATATATATATATATATAGATTCAAAGGAACATTAATTGAGTGAGATTCTATTGAAACCCAAGCAGGGGGATGATCCTTTACAAAATAAAATATTCCTGCTGTGATTTGAGCAGCCCAGTAATACCACTTAAGATTTGGTAGCTGTAATCCACCTCTATCATACAGTTGGTACGGAAAGTATTCAGACCCCTTTAAACTTTTCACTTTTTGTTTCATTGCAGCCATTTGCCAAAATCAAAAAAGTTAATTCTAATTCTCATTGATGTACACTGAGCACCCCATCTTGACAGGAGAAAAACTGAAATGTAGAAATTTTTGCAAATTTATTAAAAAAGAAAAACTGAAATATCACATGGTCATAAGTATTCAGACCCTTTGCTCAGTACAGAGTAGAAATACCCTTTTGAGCTACTACAGCCATGAGTCTTCCTGGGAATGATGCAACAAGTGTTTCACACCTGGATTTGGGATCTTCTGCATTCTTCCTTGCAAATCATCTCCAGTTCTGTCAGGTTGGATGGTGAACGGTGGTGTTCAGCCATTTTCAGGTCTCTCCAGAGATGCTCAGTTGGGTTTAAGTCAGAGTTCTGGCTGGGCCAGTCAAGAATGGTCACAGAGTTGTTGTGAAGCCGCTCCTTTGTTATTTTAGCTGTGTGCTGAATCATTGTCTTATTGGAAGGCAAATCTTCGGCCCAGACTGAGTTCCTCAGCACTCTGGAAGAGGTTTTCTTCCAGGATCTCTCTTTAATTGGCCGCATTCATCTTTCCTTCAATTGCAACCAGTCTTCCTGTCCCTGCAGCTGAAAAAAAAAAAAAAACATAGCATGATGCTGCCACCACCATGTTTCACTGTTGGGATGGTATTAAGCATGTGATGAGCAGTACCTGGTTTTCTCCACATACTGCTTAGAATTAACTCCAAAAAGTTCAGTCTTGGTCTCATCAAACCAGAGAATCTTATTTCTCACAGTCTGGGAGTCCTTCATGTGTTTTTTGGCAAACTGTATGCAGGCTTTCATATGTCTTGCACTGACTCTGCCATAAAGCCCGGACTGGTGGAGGTCTGCAGTGATAGTTGACTTTGTGGAACTTTCTCCATCTCCCTACTGCATCTCTGGAGCTCAGCCACAGTGATCTTTGGCTTCTTCTTTACTCTCTCACCAAGGCTTTTCTCCCATGATTGTTCAGTTTGGCTGGACGGCCGGGTGTAGGAAGAGTTCTGGTCGTCCCAAACTTCTTCCATTTAAGGACTATGGAGGCCACGGTGCTCTTAGGAACCTTTAGTGCTGCAGAAACTCCTTTGTAACCTTGTCCAGATCTGTGCCTTGCCACAATTCTGTCTCTGAGCTCCTTGGACAGTTCCTTCCACCTTGTGATCCTCATTTGCTCTGACATGCACTGTGACCTGTAAGCTCTTATATAGACAGGTGTGTGTCTTTCCTAATCAAGTCCAATCAGTTTAATTAAACACAGCTGGACTCCAATGAAGGAGTAGAACCATCTCAAAGAGGATCAGAAGAAATGGACAGTCTATGAGTTTAATATGAGTGTCACTGCAAAGGGTCTGAATACTTATGACCATGTAATTTTTCAGTTTTTCTTTTTTAATAAATTTGCAAAAATTTCTACATTTATAGTTTTTTCTGTCAAGATGGTGTGCTGAGTGTACATTAATGAGAATTAGAATTAACTTTTTTGATTTTTGGCAAATGGCTGCAATGAAACAAAAGTGAAAAGTTTAAAGGGGTCTGAATACTTTCCGTACCCACTGTATGGTAGGTATAACAATGTGAGCCTGAGCCTGGGACGCCTGTTGTTCCAAATGAAGGAGGAGAAGAGCTTTTCAAGTGACTGGAAAAAAGAGAGTGGGGGAGCAAGTGGAATAGACTGGAAAAGATACAAATATTTCGGCAAAATTGACATTTTCAAAACATTGATTCGCCCGATCATTGACATAGGTAATCTTGTCCACCTGTTTATGAGCTCTGTAACTCTCTCTGTTAAAGGATTTTAATTCATTGGGATAATTTTATCAATGGTAGGAGTGATTTTCACACCTAGATACACAAAACCTTCCAATGAAACCAGAAAAGGAGTATGAATTGGAGGGCTGAGTCACTCATTTTCATTCATAAATAATATCACTGATTTGGAGCTATTTATTTTGTAGCCTGCAAAGTCCCCAAAGGTATTTGTGAGGGAAAGTAAAGTAGGTAAAGTCTGTTTCAAGTTAGAGCAAAACAGAATTACATCATCTGCATATAAAGCTATGCGATGTTCAATATCACCTATCTTTATTCCCTTCAGGTTGGTGTTTTTTCGAATTGCAAGGGTAAATAACAGGGGTGACAGGGGGCATCCCTGTCTTGTCCCCCGGTGCAGTTCAAAAGGTCTTGAAAATAGCCCATTTGTTAAGACTACAGCCTTTGGGGCAGCATATAGAAGTCGAACCCAGCCAAGAAATTTCTTCCCTATACCAAACCTTTGCAGAGTCTCAAACAGATACAGCCACTCCACCCTGTCAAAGGCCTTTTCGGCGTCCAATGACAGAATGGCAGTGTCTGCACAGCCAGATTTATTAAACACTATATTGAGTACCCTACGTGTATTGTGAAATCCCTGTCTACCCTGCACAAAGCCGTTCTGATCAGAGTGAACTATTTCTGGTAAGCTCAGTTCAAGCCGTCGAGCCAGAATTTTACAAAGAATTTTGAGATCGTTATTAAGGAGAGAAATCGGTCTGTAAGTATTGATCTATTTTACCAACAAAATTTCGTGAGATTTCGTAAGATAACAGTGAAAACCCGAGAGATTTCTTGACTGAACAACGAAATCTCGCGAGATTTCATTAGTAAAATAGATCAATACCACATTTTTACTCATCGATATGATATCAGCATAAGCATATTGTGATATTTCAGTGTATCGATTTTTTTCCCATCCCTAATATTTAGACATATTCATTACAAAAAATCTTACTGCTAGACCGCATTTAAACTTCTCAAACAGAATAATAAAATCTAAATCCACTTTTAATTCTTGGCTTCACAGAGATTTGTCTGTCCTTTGTTTGTCCTGTCCGTATCTCTTTTTGTTAACGATTTCACGGCTACAGAAGTTAACAAAACTTTTCTAAACTTCATTTTGAAAAACAAGTCACACAAACTTAAAAAAGGTGTACTTTTAAACAGTAAAGCAGAAATTTTAGGTCATTTTGACACTATCAACACTTTTAAGGTTAACTGGTTAAAAAAAATGTCTTATAAACCCCGAATCAATCTTGTTCTTCATCCCTAACCATATTTTTGATAAGATAGATCTGAAATGTAACATTTCACCTTACAAATGATCCAAATTTCACCAGCAAACCCGTCTAGCTTGGAAACTGGCTTTTGTCCACATCTCTTCACCCCACAAGGCTATCATCTGGAATAACTGTGATGCTTTGATTAGAAATAAGTCCATATTCTTCATAAATTGGTTTGAAAGAGACATCAATCACATCCTTAATCTCTTTGACAGTACTGGCAATGTGCTTTCTTATGAGCGCTTTATGCTTCCTGTAGTTTTCCTGTTCCCTTCAGAGAATTTAACAAGATAATCACCGCTATCCCTAAAGAGATAATTCAACTTGTAAAAAGTTACTTGAGTTACAACAAATTTACGAAAGCTCTACACACTCTCACATTGGAAGGAATTTATCTGACAGACAGAAGATGTAACAATAGACACACACGCCAGTGCTTTCAAAGGAAAAACTTTAACACACCGAGGGGTAAATTTTATTGGCGTACCCATATTAATAGCATAAACTGCAGAAGAGCCTGGCTCTTACATCATAAATACTTTATTTCTAATAAAGCCAAAGAAATGCATTTTAAAATTTTAAATAATATATATCCTGTAAACTGTATTATTACTAAATTTGTGGACATAAGTGACTCATGTACATTTTGTAAAAAATGTTATCTGCTATTACAATAACTCTGAACATTGTGACTTTGAACATATGCTTAATTTTATTATCATATATGCAAAGTTTTTCATTCACAAACAAAAATGTGCAAACTCGACTCCAAACATTACTCAATATTTTCTTAGAGTTGAACTCTGATTGCATCTCTTCAACTGATTAAAAATAAAAAGAACAACATGTTTCTTGGTAACTATGAAAAATACTTTCCTGAAACCTCTTACTGATATTTAATAATCATTTAATATTCTATAATTTATTTTATTTTATTGTCTTTTGTTGTTGTTGTTCTCTTATTATTTCTTATTGTACCAAATTATTTTTCCTCTTAATATTGAATTTGTTTGTTCAGTTCAATTATTATGTAATTTTTGTGTAATAAAATCTTTATATCGCATCATTACCTCTGATGTGCTGTCCCTTAATACAAAACCTGTTTGTTTTGTACATTTGTTCAATAAAGTTTGATTTAAAAATATATATATATATTCATACCCTTCAATTTGAAAAAAAAAAAGATAAAAAATAATTCAAATAACAAAAAACTAAAGAAAGTAATAATCAATTAAAATGTTCAAAATTATAATTTAGGGAAATGAAATATTGCTTTTGAATTGTGGTTGAAAATGATAATAATAAATAAAAACAAACCAACAAAACTGTCCCAGACACATTAAAGGATCTTTCCCATTAACCATGGACCAACATACCTGTTAACAGGTGCAGACGTCTGATTGAACATTAGAGAAAACATCTGATTGCAGTGATTGTCAAAAAGTTTTGCTCACCAAAATTTTAGTTTAGGAGCCCCATCATGCTCGTTTACTTGTTTGTTCGTTTATTTTTTTGTTTGTTTCTTTGTTTCTTTACTTGTTTTAATATTTCTGCTGAACCACAATACAAAATCTCTCACGACTTTCATAAAATTCTTATTATTACTTTTGTCAATTTCATTGATAGCTGATTTCTTCTCCATCTTTAATAGGAGTGTATGTTAACTTTTGAAGGCCACTGTATGTGTGTGTGTGTGTGTGTGTGTGTGTGTGTGTATGTATGTATATATGTATGTATGTATACTCTTTATTTTCATGTTACTTCATGAATTTGAGCAGTTGTTGGGTGTAAATCTAAAGCTGAGCCACAGAGACACATTGATTACTATATATTCATTACATCTCTCGGCAGCCGCAAAGAAAGACATAAATTCTACAAATTCTAGAAGGAAGACGTTTGCACAGAACAGAACGAGCACTTTCACTACTTTAAATTCGTATTACATGTCCAGAGTTCCCAGTAGCTCCGACTTAGCAATTGCATTTGTCAGAGATAAAATCAGGCGCTCCATCATCTAAAACTCCGCTATGATCTTTCTTTTCTGAAATAAACGGAGGCTCATTACTGAGCCATTTTCTCGTTATTGCTCTTTTGCAACTGGATAATACTGTAGAATTTGTCTTAAATTGATCTGTCTTGTTTCTTTGTTTTTTGTATGTAGGGAATTAACCAAAAAAACTGAAAGAGCAGTCTATGTCTGAACCTACAACTGATCCTATTTCTTTTTATCACATTTCCCCAAAACATTGAAAGTGCAGGAACAGAGATGCACCGATCCAAAACACATACTGTATGTGGGCTGAGCATATTGGCCGATATCGATCTGACGCTGCTGTTGAATGAAGCGTATACCTCGCCGTGTGAGTGAAGGCATCAGGCTTGACATAAACATTTAGTTTTGTAAAAAAAAAAAAGGTACCAAACTAACGAACATAAATTATTATTATCAAATAAAAAAAACTCTCTCCACAGACCTGAGCTTGAGTGTGTTGTATAAGGATGCACGATATAATCAGCCCCATATCAGCTTTGGCCTATATGGGCCTTAAAATTGAGTATCGTACACTGGCCACCCCACCGATATTTAACCAATCAGTCTGCTGTTTCTAAAGTCTAAAAAAAACCTTCTTGTTCTTCAAAAACTTCTTTTTACAGACTTTAAAACTTGGGAAAAAATATCAATACATTGTAATATCGCGATATTTTCATATGCTGATATCATATTGACATTTAAAAATGTTATATCGATGTATTTTACTAACGAAATCTCGCAATGTTTTATCGTTCTGTTACAAAATATTGCGAGAAATCACAAAATATCGTGAGATTTTGTAACAGAACGAGGAAATCTTGCGAGATTTTGTCAGTGAGATAGATAGATACCATGTTTTTAAATATTGATATGATATTGGCATATGAAAATATTGCGATATGTCAGTGTGTCGATATTTTTCCCAACCCTATTTTTCAAAGTGTCGGAAACGGATGACAAAACTGCTATTTGCAATGACTGCTTATTTTTTTCAGCTTTAATATCGGTATTGATATCGGTTATCGGCCACATGAGTTTTAAAACATCGCCATATTGGGTATCGGCCAAAATTCCAATATCGTGCATCCCTACATGTTGAGCCAGTTATCTTTAAATTAGCTTCCTTGATTTCACACAGTGATGTCCGTCTCTCTGCAAGGATGCGCACGTTTGACCAAAAACAGATTCATGGTTGCTTTCTGTGCAATTTCCAACGATGTTTCTCTTCTTTAACCTCCTTCCAAGCAATTCCAGGCAGCTTTCATCCAGTACGCAGCTGTGCAAGTTCTTGTGGAGTTGCCCAAGTTCAGACTGACCCTGACAGAAATCGAGCTGCTTCCGGACGCTGAGCGTGAACTTGGAGCCAAAGAAGCCGGAGCTGGGAACTGGGGCGGTGCGGAGCTGGGATGGTGGGCGGAGCTGATCCCAGCAATGCATCCATGTTGGTAAAGCACAGAAACCTGGCGTATGTGCTGCACACATCTGGAACAACGGGCCCCCCCAAAACTGTGAGGGTTCCACATTCGTGCATCCTGCCCAACATACTGCATCTAAGGTTTGTTTATTCATTTACTTTTTACTCAGAAAAACATCAGAATTCCTCTGAATGCATGAGAAGAATCTGCATCTTTGTCTCTGCTCAGATCTTTGTTTGAGATGAGCGAGGACGATGTGGTTTTTCTCGCCTCACCTTTAACCTTCGACCCCTCTGTGGTGGAAATTTTCCTGGCTTTGTCATCCGGGGCTCAGCTTCTTATTGTCCCCACCATAATCAAGAAAATGCCCCGTCCACTTGCTCAGCTGTTGTTTAAAGATCACAAAGCCACGGTCCTGCAGGTAAATCCGGGCCAGCGTGTTGAAGCTGAGGCCTTTCCGTCTCTGTGCACTGAAAAAAACAACATTTCTACGAATCATTATTGACGAGGACCTTAGTTGGAAATCACACATAAATTATACAAAAGAAATAATAGCAAAATCCATGTTACATGAAGTGAAACTCTTCTTAAATCACTCAGCATTGCTCAATTAAATAAGACAGTAATTGTACCGTATTTATCACTGTGTAGAAACGTGGGGGTCAACATGTAAAGACTTTATTTGCTTTACAAAAAAAGGGCCTTGAAAACCATAAATAGATACAGAGATCCATCAAATCCTTTGTTTATCAAGTGTAAGTCATCAAAATTCTACATTTTATTTTATTTATTTGTAGATTTGTTTTAGACAATTAAAGAATTATAACAAATTTCAGAAAATATTTCAACAAACAAACAATTACCACAAAAAAAGGGTTTGGTGGGAAACAGTAACTACCATTACCAAACAACATGTACTCACCAGTGTTACATTACAAATTAAACATAATCTAAACCAGTACAATAAACAAGATAATTCCACATAATAAGCTTATCAGTACCCTCAGATCTGACATTGATTATTGATTAATTCATTCATGTAAATTGTCTGAAAAGGGCAATACTGGTTGATTACAGTATTCTCCTGGTTTTGTATAAAGCTAACAGACATAAGCTGCCAGTAAACATCCAAGGAAGGTTTGAAAAGCGAGAAAGTCACTACAGTTTGAAGGGAACAGAAATCTTTAAACTTTAAAAAACAAAACAGGTTACGACCAAAACGATGGAACGAACCGTAACAGTGAAATTAACTTATGGAATACACTCCAAAAGAAATAAAAGAATAAAAAAAAATCATGGAATTCAAGAGACGCATACGGTCGTCCTCAAAATCATTCACACCCTCCAATTAAAGATAGAAAAAAATCAACTGTCAGTGAAATAAGTTGAAATTGACAAAAATAAAAATAAATAAAAATTCTATGAAAATCAGGACTTGATTTTGAATTGTGGTTCAACAGAAATATTAGAAATAAACACACAAAAAATAAAACGTGTAAACAAGCATGATGGGGCTCCGAAGATAAAATGTTGTTGAGCAACACTTTGATACAGTCACTGCAATCAGGTGTTTTCTGTAACGTCCAATCAGACGTCTGCACCTGTTGACAGGTATGTTGGTCCACTGTTCATAGGAAAGGTGCTCCAATGTGTCTGGGATGTTTTTTTAAATTATTATTATAATTTTCAACCACAATTCAAAAGCAATCATTTATTTCACTAAATTGTAATTTTCTACATTTTTATTTATTATTAGTTTCTTGTTATGTGAACAACACTATTCACAACGCATGAAAATGAAAGTTTAAATGCAGTAAATTCATGTATATGAATGATAAATATTGGAGAAATGTAACGTAGACAATGCCTTATTATTTAGAATAAATTTGATGGCAATTGTAAATATTGTATAAACACTAAGAAATGAACCGATGTTAAATGGTACGAATGTTGAAGGTGGCAAATATGACGAGATTGCTTCTCTCTGCTCCTTTTCATTCAAGCTGTACTGAGTTCATTTGGATGTTTTTATGCTTTTATTGAATGAAATAAATTTTAAAAAAATCTAGAGAAACATTTCTTTAGAAATCTAATGCATCTTATTTCAAGAAATCTTATTTTAAAAAAATGCTTGTTCTATTTTAAGCAAAAAATTTTTTTTTTACTTATTTAAAGAGGGGCAAAAAATATTTTGCTTGCCTTGAAACAAGATCCTATTTCTCACTGAAATGTTTCTCTTTAGGTGATTTTCTTATTTTGAGTGTGATGAAATATTTTGACTAGAAATGAGAAAAATATTCCCGGTAAGATTTGAGTTTTTTAGTGTGATGCGTTACGTCTGCGCTTCCTCAGGTCACGCCGTCTCTGCTGCAGCAGTTCGGCCCACTGATTCTGAGGCGGGAGGTGTTGTCGTCCGGCTCCTCGCTGCGGGTGTTGGCTCTGGGGGGGGAAGCCTGCCCGTCGCCGGCTCTGCTGAGAAGCTGGAGACACGAGGACAATAAAACCTGCATCTACAACATCTACGGCATCACTGAGGTCTCCTGCTGGGCCTGCTGCTACAGACTTCCCGACACGCTGCTGCAGTCCAGCACCCTGTGAGTGTTTGATAACGTTAGATTCTGAATATTCTGCAGATATTAACGCTTAGAAACTTTGCAGCAGGGTGCCTCTGGGGACGCCGCTGATGGGCACGGTGGTTGAGGTCAGGGATGAGCGTGGCTGCGTAACAACAGGGGGCGAAGGACAAGTGTTCATAGGTGGGAAAGCTTTTTAAGAGCAGACCGCAGATAAAACACACGGAGATTAACAAAGTCCACATCACTCTGCAGGGGGGCAGGGCAGGGTGTGCCTCCTGGGTGATGAGGACACCCTCGTCCCTGGGACGATGAGAGCGACCGGAGACTGGGTGAATGTTGCAGACGGACAGCTGTACTACCAGGGACGGAGAGACAGGATGATTAAACGTCATGGAAAACGTCTGAACTTGGACAGCTTGCAGCAGGTAAGATTTCTTTATCCAGAAATGTTAACAGAAGTTTGTCAGAAGAAGGGGGGGAGGGGGAAGGAGGGGGGGGAAAAAAAAAAATAAATTAAATTTAATTAAATTAAAAAAAAAAGAAGAGAGATAAATATTAAAATAAAATAAAAAATAAAAAAAAAGAAAAAAAGGAGAATGAAAAGGGGGAGAAAGGAAGGGAAAGGAGGAAAGGGAATTAAAAAAAAAAAGAAAAAAGGGGAAGGGGAAGGAGGGGGGGAGGGGGGAGGGAAATAAAGAGTATATGAGAATAGGAGGAAGAGAAATGGAGGGGATGGAAGGATAGAAACAAAAAAAAAAAAGAGAAGGGGGGGGGGGAGAAGGGGGAGGGAGGGGGGGGGAGGGATGGAGGGAAAAAAATATAAGGGAAGGGGGGGGGGGGAAGGGTGAGGAAAAAATTATAAGAGGGGAGGGGGGGGGGGGGGGGGGGTTGGGGGAGGAAAAATGGAGGAATTGAATGAAAAATAAAATAGAATTAGATCAATGGTGAGGAGTGGGGAGGTGATTCAAAAAAAGAAGGAAGGAAAAGAGGATAAGGGAGGGGGGAGGGGGGGGGGGGAGGGTGAAAAGAAAGAAAAAAAGAAAGGGAAGGAGGGGAGGAGGGAGGGAAGTGTAAAAAGTGAGTGAAAAGGTGAAAGAATGGAAAAAGATAAAAATAAAGGGGCTTAGGAGGGTGAAGAGGAAGGGGGAAAGGGAGGGGAAAGGGAGGAGGATGGAATGGGTAGAAGGAGGAAATAGGAAAAAGGGGAGAGAATATAGATAGGGGGGGGGGGAAAATAATGGGGGAGAAAAAAATAATTAGTAGATGAGAGGGAATATATTGAGAGAGTAGATCACATTATGAGACTGGAAAAAACTGTTGCTTAAAAATGCCTTTCTTTTACACAGACAAGTCTGACCAGTCAGATTGTTTTGAATCTAACCAGTCAGACATCATTTTCTATGTTTTTAACTTCTTGATTGCACATTTTAAATTTGTAATCCTGATGCACGTGTCCCAGTTTAGGGAACCTTTATTTTTGTATCAACCATCCACCTTATTTAAGTTGATGTGCATTTGAGATATCAAATAGTTTATTTTCTGTATCTTTTAGAAAATATTCAAGAGGCTGCTATAGTTTTTGAGTGGAAAAAATAAATATTTCTTCATTTTAAGAGTGAAAAGTTTTTTTGGTTTTGCTCATAGTTTTTGACTGACATTTATCGGTATCGGTTTTTAGAAAAGGTTATCGTGCATCCTTAGTAATAAAACATCTGGAAATAATAGATATTTGCCGTTTTGGTGTTGTGGGATCTAACATGGCCTTTGTCCATATAAGTAAATAACACGCGCAGCTGAATTGGTTCAGAGGATTTGTCGATATGATGCTGTATTGCAATGCATCGATTAATCAATATTTTAATCCACCCCTACAGGTTAATGGTTTCTGCTTTCATCGCTAATAGCAACAAATTTTGGCGATTTCAGGAATCTGCATCAAATTCAGAAACAACTGCAGTTTTGACCTGTTAGACACTATCAGACCACAGCAGAAGGTTTTACCGAGTCCTCGTTCAAATATAACGATGGCAAAGAAATGAACATTTGAGTGTTATTTCTGAAACCTGTCCAATCCTACCCCCCCCCCCCAAAAAAGCACTTCCAGCCAGATCATTCCCATAAGAGGCAGAGCTGCAGAATGATGCAGCAGAAATCCCTGCAAACATCCATCCTCTATTCTCTGTACCCGCCTGTTCCACTGCCAGGTTGCAGGTCAATATGTATTAAAGAAAAACGATTTTTTTAATTGTGGAAAGTTTTACTGAATTGGACAGTTTGGGGGTTTGTGTTTTTTCTAAGGAAAGATATTGATCAGAGGACCACCAGGAGGATTTACAGATTGTTGCCTCCACTTTGAGCTTGTTGCTTTAATTATTCATGGTGCTGATGTGGTCACAGTTTCTGTGAAAGAGCTTCAGCCTGATCAGACGACAACAACCTGCAACGACATGCCGCATGCACGAGAGCTGCAGATGTTAACCCGCACTCCTGCAGTCCAGACCGGACATCCAGGGACAACATTCAAAGCATTATAGGAAACAAATAATAATCAACATCTGTAGTCCGACAAAGACAAAACGATCCAGACTGTCTGACCTGCAGGTCTACGAGGTTCAAGTTCCTACAACACTTCACAGAAATGTACTTGTAGTCATGTTTAACCAGGTACACGGAGCAGCTGCTGGACTGAAGGACTGAAGGACAGGAAGGTCTGCCGACACAGATTAAAAAAGAAAAAAAGAAGAAAAAAAGAAATGCATTTGACAAATCACTGATGAGCAATAACAATGTATGGATGCATATGTACATATATATACACAAGTATGTGTGTGTGTATACTTTTAAGCATATACTGTTGCATTTCTGCTTATCCATATTCATAACTATTGTGTTTTACATACATTTGTTGACATATTTGTTTATTCGTATTTATGCTTGATATTTTCATATTTGTGTCCCTTATTAATACTTATGTATATTTAGAGATACTCACTGTATATATTGTGTTGGATATCTTGTTTATTATTCATTTATATGTTTATTTAATTATATATACACACACTGTATACATTTATTCATATATTTATACACTTTAATATCTATATTTTATTTTTTCCATATTTATGTAGGTTTATTTACATACTTTATTTATATACATACTTATGTTTAAAGCATATTCTGTCATTTATTGTATCAGAAATATACAGTAGTTCATTTAGTAATTATTACGTCTCTAATTAATTATCCTGATTATTTATATATACAGACATGTATGTTTCCTTTCATTCTATACTGTTTGATATATACATGTATTTATTTGTATCTTTTGTTGTTGTTTTTTTTGGGGGGGGGGGTCCATGTTTCTTTACCAACCACGACAGCCTTAGATGGTGTTGAGTTCTCTGACTTTTTCTCTCTTTTCTTTCTGTATTCTTTCTTTCTTATTGCTTTATGTGACCAGTGCCTGAAGGAACTTCCTAACGGGATAAATAAAGTTGTCTGAAGATGTTTGTAAACATTTCTGGATAAAATCTGCATCCCTAAAGGGTGTAAATGATCAACCAAACCCAGATTTTCTTACTCCTGCTAATTTAGTTTGTTTAGATGCTGAGAAACAGAGCGTTTTTTGTTATTTTAAGAGTAAATGTGAAACAGCAGCTGAGAATGACGTCTTTCAGCCGTGACTCTGTCCTCCGTCCTGCAGCTGATGCAGAGCCTGCCTCAGGTGGGGGCCTCCGCTGTGGGTCTCTACCGAGGCTTTCGCCTCCTCGCCTTCGTCGTGGCCTCTGCTGCTGCGGACCAGACGGCGGCTTCCTCCTCCTCATCCGTACAACAGCGAGCAGAGGGAACGCACCGTGCCTCTGCTGAGCGTCAGCAGAACCTGCCCCTCCCTGCCTACCCCCCCCTGGACGAGGCAGACCCTGCAGACGGAGATCTGAGGAGGCTCATTCTGAACCAGCTGTCTCTGCTGCTGCCTTCTCACGGCATTCCCGACGCGCTGGTGCTCGTCCCGGCCTTGAGTCTGACTCCTCATGGTGAGTTTCACACTGCGAAACTCAAATCTTACCAAGTAGATTTTTCTCATTTCTAGTCAAAATATCTCATCACACTCAAAATAAGACAAAATTACCTAAAGAGAAACATTTCAGTGAGATATGAGAGCTTTTTTAAGGCAATGCATCTTATTTTAAAAAATCTTATCAGGAAAATTTTGCTTATGCGATTGGCAGAATTTTTTTACTTTTTTAAAGCAAAAAAATTATTTTTTCACTTATTTTAAGAGTGGCTTGTAATAAGCAAAACAAATTCTGCCAATAGAACAAGCTAAATTATCTTGATAAGATTTTTTTAGAATAAGATGCATTGCCTTAAAGGAATAGTTCACCCACAGAATGATGTAACTTTACTTTCCACTTCCCTTCATGCTGAGAAAGACTCTGGAGCACTTTTTTAATATCTCAAATGCAGCCGGCGATCAGGAAGGCTTCTCCTTTTCCCCCAACTTTCATATAATGGAGTTCGATTGTGCCCGAGCCAACAACGTCCTTAAAAGTCCACAAAAACTTGTCAATATTCCTCCGTACTGCTCGTCCAATGTAATCCAAGTGTCCTGAGTGGGTAGCGTCCAGAATTTACTCTAAACCACATCATTTAGTATATTTTTAGAGCCTGAACAGTACTACATTGCATCTCCTGTGAGCACGCTGATGCGCATTCATTAGACTACTGAAGACAAGATCGCGCGTTCTCTTTTTTCTTTCTTTCTTTCTTTTAAATCGATGTCCAACCCCTCTTGGACCCTCTTGTGTTTGTCCCAGTTTGTCTGCAGCTCTGTCGCTCTTAACACAATGTAAACAGCAATTTTCTTCTTCTACGCTTGCATTATTTGCAGAGTAGGCTCTGAACGCCGAGGCTTCCGTAGGTTTGTGAATGTGCGAGATGTAGTGCAGTTTAAAAACATGCTAAATGATGTTGTTTTGAGTAAATTCTGGTCTATTTCCAGAACACACAAATCAGGGAGTGGAGCTGCTTGGCGGAGGTCTGCGCGCTCCGAGTGCTTTTCTAGTTTTGTCTAATTTAGAGTGTGACGAGATATTTTGACTAGAAATGAAAAAAATATACTTGCTAAGATCTGAGTTTTTGCAGCGTAGACAGAGGTCACGCCTGAGAGGAAGCAACACTCGTTCATTCGCCGATACGGTGTCCGTTTTTCTGTTTTTAACAGGAAAAGTCGACATGGAGGCGCTGATGAGAATATATGAAAAGCAGAGAGAGTGTTTAAGGTCCCCATGCAGAGATGGCCACGCACTGAAGCAAACTCTTCTTTCTTTGTGGAAGGTATAGTGATGACGGTTTCAATACTTAAAGGTAGAGTTCGGAATGTTTCCCAGTTTCTGATCGTAAACATTCAACCTGAGAGTTTCATTTCACATCAAACACCCGTTTGTCAGTATTGAAACATGTTTATCTTAAAGGTATGACTCCACTTCAGTGATGGAACTGACAGAACACTGGAGTTTTATTGCTGTTTGTTAAACCGAAATAATTCTGGATAGTTGGCTGGCCGTTTTTGCCAACCATGTACAAGTATGAATACTGACATTTGAGTACTTGCTGATACAGATTACAGATACGAGTAATGAATAGGGAAAAGCTGTCGTTTTGTTTGTTTGTTTTTTTTAAATAATAAAAGCAAGCATCCCTGGTGCTCAGGTGTGATGCAGACATTATCGTTGGGAATGTGATGGCACGCTGCAGTAGATTGTGGTTTTTGCAGACACCCCGACTTTAGCTCATAAGTCATAACAGGTTTCTGGTGATCTTCTTCTGGATATATTTTTCAGCTTTGCTGTAAACTAGTGTTTAATTGTTTTAGAAGCTGGACTGATCATGACTTATTTAGAATCACTTTCTTTTTTTGCGACTGTCGGCAGTTTTCCAGTAATTTTACGTGGAGATTCTGCTATTGACTTTTAAAGCTCTTAATGATCTGGCCCCTCGTTGTTTAGCAGATCTTATTCAGCTTTACAGACCTCTAAGGTCCGGGGATGATGCCTTCCTCGTGGTTCTGAGACCCAGATTGAAGGCGAGAGGTGAGAGGGCCTTTGCAGTGGCAGCCCCCCGGCTCTGGAACACCCTCCCCCGTCAGATCAGGACTGCTCCCGATCTAGCATCGTTCAAATCGCTGGTGAAAACACATTTATTTACGTTGGCATTTGGTGATGTATACGTTGACCAATTTTTAGCTGTTTTTATTTCCCTCTCTTTTCTCCTTTTACCTTTTTGTATCTCTGTTTTAATTGTTTTTATTTAACTTTTATGGTTGTGTGGTCGTGCTTGCACAGCACTTTGGTAAACCCCAGTGGTTGTTAAAATGTGCTTTATAAATAAAATTGACATTGACATTAGTAAAATAGATCAATACCGCATTTTTAAATATAGATATGGTGTCGGCATATGAAAATATCGCAATATTTCAGTGTATAGATATTTTTTCCCACCCTTATTGAATAATCAGGTGACCCTGTTTGTAGTCAGTCGAGATGCAGCTGGGTCGTTAGGAAAAAATAAAGCATAAAAATGAGCACAGCTAATACCGCAATATAACGATATGTGTAAATCTCATATCGCGATATTATATCAGTATATCACACAGCCCTACCGTAGGGTATGAATGGGGCTCTAAGGATTTCACTCACACAAGTCTAGTGTTTATTTTCAGGGGGAAAACTCCGGACTCTACCTTTAATTGTAGGAATATGTTCAAACGTAGAGACTGAACCATGTTCCAACAGGACACGTTGGGTCTCGCTGGAGATGCGAGCGTTGATGAGCAGTCCAGCTTCCTGTTGAGTGGTGGAGATTCTCTGAAGGCGCTGCAGCTGTGTGAAGACATCCTCTCCAGCGTGGGAATCTCCTCCTCACAGCTGCTGGAGGTCATACTGGACAGGACCTTCTCAGACGTACTGCACCACGTTACGCTGCTGCTGCCAGAGAACGGCCCGTCATCATCGTCCCAGGACAAGAAACGCCGCGCTGATCCTCCCTCTGTGGTCGTAGCAAAGAGGGAGCGAAGACCAGCCGAGACCCTGCAGGCGGAGAAACGCGCCACCGTGGTCGTCAGACGAGCGGGCGAGGTGATGGGGACGACCGCGGGGAATTCTCTAACAGGAGTGGATTGCTTCAGAGATGCTGACGTGGTTCTCAGGCTGCGCTGGTCCTCGGACACCGGCAGATGCGTGGACGCCTCCCCTGTGCTTTTAGTTCAACACAGCGCAGATACGGAAGCCGGCGTGTCCAAAGCTACGGTGTTTATCGGCTCACACTCCCGCAGGATGCAGGCCGTGGACCTGCTCACCGGGAGCCTACGATGGGAGCGAGTTCTCGGGGACAGGATCGAGGCCTCGGCCGCTGTGTCTCCCTGCGGCACCCTCGTTGTTGCAGGTGTGTATCGGCTTCTGGTCGTCCCTGAAATATTTCACTAGGGATGTAACGATTACCGGTAAAATGGTTAATCGCGATAAAATTCCCAACGATAAGTAATACTGTTTCAAATTTTAATTATCGTTAAAACCGTGGCTGATTACCGCACTCTGAAAAACTCCCAGTGATGCTGCTCACTGTCTTAAAAAGCAGTAGTAGTCGCAGTTTGCAATGTTTAACTTATGAAAACATGGCGGAAGGGAACAAAGGCGCCCACATGGACAGTTCTCTTAAGATTTATCCTCCTTTATAAAGGACAAAGTAGACATTTAGACCCATTTTGGATATTTTTAAAGATGCTAGGGGGTGTTTTTATAATACTACGATAAAAATGGTAACCGTGATAATTTTGGTCACAATAATTGTGATATTAAATTTTCATATCGTTACATCCCTATATTTCACCGTTACATTAGTCGTTGTATCATTTTGGTGAGTTCTTCCTCAGGTTGTTACGACGGCTGCGTGTATTTCTTGTGCGCTGAATCTGGAGAGACACGTTGGGTGTTTCAGACGGGAGATGCTGTGAAGAGCTGTCCTGCTGTGGATCCTCTCACCGGTCTGGTGGTGGTGGGGTCACATGATGGCCATGTTTACGCCCTGAACCCACAGGTGAGTGTCTAATGAGAGGAAAGAAGATAGAAAAAGACATGTTTATATAGATGCAGCCACAGACCGAGGCTGATGCTGCGATGCAAAGGGATTGAAAAACTTTTTGGGACGTGAACAAGTTTTGCAAGAACATAAATCCTCAAGTTCTTATAGTTTCATTGTGTGAAATGTTGATGATATTGTAAAGTCTCTGCAGATAAATATACCGCTACACACTTCCAGTGGGTCATTACCAATGAGTAATGGAGATGTGTCTATCAGGGTCTTTTACAGCAGTGGGCCCTGCTGGCTACGATTAAAATTGCATCAGGCACATCAAATCTGCAGGTACACTATATTGCCAAAAGTATTGTCTCTCCTGTCTTGACTCACATATGAGCTTCAGTAACATCCCATTCCTGATCCATAGGGTTCAGTATGACATTGGTCCACCTTTGCAGCTAGAACAGCTTCATCTTCTGGGAATGCTGTCCACAAGGTTTAGGAGTGTGTTTATGGGAATTTTTGACCATTCTTCCAGAATCACATTTATGAGGTCACATTGATGTTGGACCAGAAGGCCTGGCTCTCCGTCTCCGCTCTAATTCATCCCAAAGGTGTTCTATGGGGTTGAGGTCAGGACTCTGTGAAGGCCAGTCCAGTTCCTCCACACCAGACTCTGCATCCAGGTCTTTGTGGACCCGCTTGTGGTGGGGGTAATGGATTGTAGTTGAAAAAGCTACCAAGTTGAATTGAGTTGAGTTTAGTTGAGTTGAGCTGTGCTGATGGAAAAGGGACAATTGTGAGGGAGCCCACTCCTCTGACTGAGAAGCAACACTCTCATGGATGATCCCAGCATGCTTTACTGTCAGCACGACAGGACTGATGGTACAGCTCACCTTTACTTTTACAAACCAGCTTTTATCCAGATGCCCCAAACAATCAGAGAGATGACTTTCTCCCAGACCAGCATTCCAGTACCAGTCTGCACCTGATGCTTTTCTTGGAGAAAAGTGGCTTCTTCGCTTCCCTTCTTGACACAAGGCCTCATTTTAAGGGTGCAGTGTGTAAGAAAATCAAAGGTCGAGGGCAGAAAAATTTAATCTATAATTCAAAACTGTGTTTCTATTGATGTGTAATCACTTCCCTAGAATAGTTATGTTTATTTTCTTAGAATGAGTCATTTATATCTACTTGCTTGGGGTGCACATACATGGAGGCTGCATATTTGTGCCACCATTTTTACAAAGGTGTCCCTAAATGGACAAAATATTGTGTGTGAAGTGAGAATTTTGAACTTTAAAACTGCTGTACCAGCTCTGTTTAATGGGAGTTAGAGACTGTTTGGGATCAGTAATGTCTTAAAAGACATTAAAAGTAGTTCCTCATAGTACAGTCATAGCTACACCCCCTTTATGTCTGCGAGAATTTTTTGGCCACTAATGGCCACCGTACATTCACAACAGTGCTTGAAATATGAAGTCATTTGAAGAAAACATCCTTTCTTTCAAATACTCATTTTTACCACTAGATGTCAGTAATTTTTACATACTGTACCTTTAAAGCATCCAGTGTTATTCTATGTCGGAATGATTTCCAGCCTGGTCCTCGTCAACACTCACACCGGTGTTAATGGGAGAAGCACTGAAATCACGTTAGCTGGTCCTTGCAGTGAAAATTAACTTTATTTTCATGGCAAAGACGGACTGTGCAATTAATTACAATTCACCTGAAACCTCCTCACAACATTCTGGCGTATATGCAGACTGCCATCATGAAAACTGAAGCAGCAGACTTTGTGTCATTGCGTTTTGGCAGCGGCTGTACCGACTCCAGCAGCTTCAAACATTCTGCCTGCACTGCTCCGTCTTTCATAAGAAATACCTCATGACATCATTATAAGCTCCTTAAAGTCTCTGTAGACAAACCTTCCTGTTATGTAACCACAAGCGTGCAGTAGAGTGGTGTACAGCATGTCCTAAATAAAGACACCTTCACTCCATCTGCACTTATTTTGCATAGAGGAATGTTTGCTCGTGCACACGTCAGCAGCATTGCCTATAAATGTCCTCATCATCCGGCATTTACTCTGTAACAAAATGTCCAAGACATTTAACCTCATTACAATACTCAGCTGGTTCTCAGACATCTTAAAATCAGGATATTTGTCATCTTTTCTTCTACGGATCATAGCAGCACTCGTACTAGCAGTATATGTAATATCGTGCTCCTGCTGGTTTCCGATTTTAGGATATACAATGGTATAAATACTATTACATGTTCTGTTATACCGTGCCTGCAGTGTGAACTATGATCAGTCTTATAAATGCAGGGAGAGCGTATGATGTGTGGCCGATGGCTGAGGGGGAGGATTGCAGGCTCTGGCCAGCAGATTAGAGGTTAGACCACCTTTACATCAGAAGGTGTGTTTTTATTCTAAAAACATTTTTGTTGTAACCCTAGAATCACTTTGGAAAGATCATGGTCAGATTTTTACTTTCATACAGTTTTTAAAGCAGAAGTTTAATTATGTGTTAAGATATTACAGACTAGTGGAGCAAATGTTACAAATATTTTATATGATGTTCCAATAAAAGACACTGTTCAACCAAAATAAGCATTTTTTTTGTTTGTTTTTTTTTACCCAGACATTTAAAAAACAACATTCAAGAGCATAGGCCGGTATTTTTGCTCAAGGTTATCATACGGTCTGAATTTCATGCAGAGCATGCTGGAAACCAGCGTTGCACACGCTGAGCACAGGATCATCGGCATACATAATGACTCGTGCATGTCGTGCTTTTAGGTTCAGCGGTGTGTTTGGAAGCGTCACTGTGGTGGCGGAGCTGTTTTTTCCTCTCCACACCTGAATGCATCACTCAGACAGCTGTATGTGGCATCACTGGGAGGACACCTGCTGTGTCTCGACCTGGTGAGTGGACAACAGTTTGCAAGAAGGGCAGATTACTGAGGATGTCTCTGCGTGTCACAAAGCATTTCTCTTTTCCAGGACAGTGGAGACGTCCTGTGGTCTTACTGTAGAGACATTCCTTTCTTCTCATCACCAAACTGCTCCCACGATCGTGTCGTAATCGGCTCGGTGGATGGAAACATCTGCTGCTTCAGCGACACGGGGAAACTGGTGAGAAGTTTTTATGTCCTGAACACAGTATCTTGCCATCTGTAGTCACTTGATTTTTGTCTCTTCTAATCACAAGTTCAGTGAAGTGGAAATGGATAAATATGACCCAGTCTTAGACAGGAGTGTGCAAAATGTTGTGTAAATTTGTGAGAACAGGGTTGAAACAGAAACACAGCTCCATGTTTTTCTACAAAGACATAAATAAAACGTGCATGTAAAAGAGAGAGGGACAAGTGAAGAAGAGTATTAGGGCCACTAAAGAAAGAGAGAATTCAGACTGATTTTTCCTCAGAATTCAAACTTTGTACCAGAACTTTTTTTACAGATTTTTTTGGGAGATCTTTCTTTTTTTTTTTTTTCAATTTCAATTTAAAAAAAAAAAAAAACACAGGAAAAAAAATTGAAAAAGAAGTAAAAAATAATTCTATAAAAACAGAATTATGACTTCAGTCTCAGAATTCAGAGTTTAATTTCAAATATTGAGATTTAAGTAAAAATTCTGACTTTTTCAAATAAAAAATTTGACACTTTATTTCTCAGGATTCTGACTTTGTTTCAGAACATTTAAAAAATGGAGAGATTTTATTTCAATTTGGGAAAAAAATCAGAAGTTTGATTTTTTTAAAGTAGGAAATCTGACTGAAATCTCAGAATTCTGCTTTGTTCAGAACATTGAAAAAGACCCCCCCCCCCCAAGGGGGGGGGGGGGGGGTCAATCCTGAAAAAAGTAGAATAAAAATCTGAATTTTGATTTTAAAAAGTCAGAATTATGAGTTTAATTATGAATGCTGAGATTAAAGTAAAAATTCTGACTTTTTTCTCCGAATTTTCTTTTTTTCTTCAGCGGCGCTAATATTCTTCCGTAGATAAGCGCATTTCCTCTTCAGATAAATTTCAATGTCAAGATGACCAGATTACCCAGAACTGCAGCGAGGACAGCCGTCTCAGGCCTCTTAAAAGTTTTATTATACACTACTCACAAAAAGTCTAAGCATATCTGGCTTTTTGTGTGATGTCACAATGAATCTAAAATCCACTACAACCTTTCCAGGTGAACTGAGTTCAACTTTCTCTAAACTTTTCAATGCACATGTACATTGTTCAATGGTTAAATATTTATTCTGCATCATTCTGTTCTCCAAAAACCGAAAGTTGAATATCCCTAACTTTTTGTGAGTAGTGTAAATTGGACACTTTGGCAGCTTCAGTCTCAAAATAAAATTGATTCTACAGCTTATTAAAGAGATGCCTTTCATTTAATTGCTGCTTTTTAACATCTATTTTTTCAACTTCATGAGGAATTAGAAGAATAACTTCATGGCAGTTTGTGTTGAAGAACTGCAGAATGAAACGCTGGCTGTAACCTGACTTACGGGGACTTAAATCTGTCCTTTGAAGACTGAATTAACAGTTGTAAACACTACAAACTGAGCGTGCGACTTGCGTTTCTCTGCAGCTGTGGCAGTTTCTAACAGAGGGACCAGTCTTCTCGTCTCCGTGCTTCGTACCAGAACAGCAGAGGCTTCTGTGTGGGTCGCACGACGGCCGCCTGTACTGCCTGAACTGTGCAGACGGCTCTTTGGTTTGGACTTTCCAGACATCGGGGAAGGTGTACTCCGCTCCCTGTGTGTTTGACGGCTCCGTCGTGGGAAGGACGGGGGTTCTCGTGGGCCTGGGGTCCACAGATGGCACAGTCTGGATCCTGAATGCTGCAGATGGACAAACGCTGGCCTCGCACGCTCTCCCAGGGGAGCTGTTTTCCTCTCCGGTGGTGTGGGGACCGTCTCTTGTAATCGGGTGCCGCAATGATTACGTGTATTGTTTAAATTTGACTGTCAAGGAGAAGACTTAAAAGGCTTTAATGGATTTCTACGTTTTTTTTTTTTTTAAGAATAAACACCTGGAGCAGTGAAATAAAGAGCCTCACTCATTTTGGTTCAGACATCAGTATTTAATTTACATTATTCATAACATTTTGAATCTCTTTAAGAATTTTTTCATGAATATCTCTAAGTGGGACAAAAAAGTGCAAATAATATCAAACATTTCTCATTTTTTTGTTACATATAACACTGCGTACACTACACTATTGTGCACGACCAAAGTTAGAAAGGAAATGTGACTCAGCCGTAGCGTCCTGTTTGTGAGCGAAGCCCCGAAACGCCTCTGACTTGTGGACAGCACTTGGAGGCCGTTGAGTGTGTGAGTGAGAGGCGGGAGACGAGAATGGAGGCTTTTCATACAGGAAATGCTCACATCTTGTAAGATGGCATCACATGTAAGAAGAAGTGATGGCGTAAGCCGACAGACACGCGTGTGTTACAGGAGGACGGCTATAAGAATCGTAGGTTACAGGAAGCAGGTGTGTCTGTTCCCACGAGCAAAGCAAAGAGGACGACCCTGGTCGTGTGTTTTTTTGTTTTGTTTTTTTCTTCAGCGCTGTGTTCAGGGGCACCCAAGGTTTGACCATTCCTTACTTACAGTAGCCTCTTGGACAGCCGTCACAGTCATCACGGACACAGTGAGAGTTGTTACACCGAAATTCCCAAAATTACTTTTAAATAAAAAGTTTCTTTTTACATGATAAACAAGGCTCAGAAGTAAAGACGCAGTAAAGTTTCTGCGCAGACAAATCTGGTTTCCCTAAATAATACCGAGATGGGCAAAGAAGATGCCTGTAACACTTCATCCGCCGTCCAGAAACACGGTCATCTGAGTTCTTGTTTTGACTGATAGCCCTTAAAGCACGACTCGGACGGATTCCCTCCGTTGATTCAACAGCTGCTCGTGTTGTGTTGGGGTGAGCAAACCTGTTCATTCACAACCATGGTGACGCATTTGGCTCCAGAACAAAGAGAAGAAAAGGAGATGTGGAGGTTGGCTACTTTAACGGTCAGCCATGGCTGTGATTGGCTGCTGGGACTTTGCCTTTAGGGGACATATGCTCTGCATGTGTGTACAATATATGCATGCTTGCAACAATTGTTTACATATATCTGTGCGGCGGTATATTTGTATGTGAAGCGCACTTTAACATGTTGGTCGTAGCAGCCAGCCTGAAGGGTTATGTAGTGGTTTACTTGCTTCTGTCAGTTTTCATTTTGAGGGTGGGGGTGGGGCAGATGACGAGTGACTCTCCGGGTGCTTCAGAGTCCGTGGGCAGTGTAGCAGTCTCGATGCAGGCCGTGTAACCGGGTTGTGGGGTGTTATTTGATGATCTGAGGACAGTCGCTCCAGGCTTTAGCCTTTCGTTTGGCCAGCGCCAGCCAGGCTGGCTCCGTGGAAACCTGTGGAGAGTCACTGGAGGGGAAGCGCTTTGACACGTCTTTGACGGAAGGTGGCGACGGTGTAGAGTCTGCGATTTCAACTGGAATGACAAATGAGGGTCTGACGTTAGTGCACGACGGTTTCCTGCATCATGAAGGCCTTTTTAAGGCTCATTATTAAAAGGCTTTCCAATATTTAAAGGATAACTTTCAGTTTTTTCAACCTGGACCTTATTTCTAGGAGTTTATACGTGCATTTACTCACCGGTAAAATTTCTGTATCACTTTGACTCCTTTGGGCAATATATTATTGAGTCACCCTTCGGCATGCATCCATATAACGTGAGAGACGGGGCAGCCTCTCTATAAGGCATTATCCGCAGCACAACTCCTTCATTTCACCAATAATTCCTTTCTGCTTTATGTCATCACCGTGCGCATCGCCATTTTTTGGGTTAAACTGTCACAACAACCTACAGACCACCTGTGGATAGGCTGTTTGGTCGGTAGTCCTGTTCCTCGTTGTAAAACATCAACAATGGTTCATTGTTGCGTTGTCAGTGGATGTAAAAACTGTTCTACTGACCCCATGCAGCCAAAGTTTTTATCCAATCCAGCTGTACGTTTGACAGAGGGTTTGACGAAAGATCTTTCGAGAGAAAGACGGACATTGTGACTAGCTCGGATCGACCACAAAACCTTCCAGCCCTTGAAACACTCCAAAGTGCTCTGATCACTTCATCGCAGGTACGACGATATGTAGATCACTTCGTGGTCTGAATACATGTGGATTAGTGCTTTAATAACGAGGGTTAGGGTATGTGTGTGTGGGTGTGTGTGTGTGTGCCCCTTAAAATTTTTTTGGAATATAAATAAAAAAAAAAGAGAACTAAAAAAAAAGGGTGGGGGAGATGGATAGACATAACAAAACAACGCGGGGTTTGATTACGAAGAGTCCCCGGACCCCCCCCAAAAAGGTTTAGAGGGATTTGTAAGCTTTCAGCTCCTCCAGCGTGTACGAGCTTTTACGTGTTACCAGGTCATTAAAAATGTCCGCATAGGCAACTTCAGGGAAACCGTTCTGGTTTCTCAACCACTCACTGGGGGCAAAGTCGTCATTGTATGCATCTCTGCCACCGATAAGTCCAAGTTTTTGGTCGTACCTTTGGATGCGGCATCCAAACTGTCCCTGTACTTTTTTTGTCTTTTTCTAAAGCAACGGAGTCATGTTGCTAGCAAACTCTACATCAATATTGTTTCACGCTACGATGTTTACCTCTTTTGACCCAAAAAATGGTGAACAGGTCCCGACATCAAAGGCTGCCCAAAGGAGTCAGTGATAAAGAAATTTTACCGGTGAGTAAATGCACATATAAACTCCTAGAAATAAGGTCCAGGTTGAAAAAAAAAGTTATCCTTTAATGAAACGACCAAGATTTTTTAAATTTTTATAATCGATTAGTCTTTAAATTACAGGACGATGTCTGCAGATGTATCTCCGAGCTGAAACCATTGATGAGCAGATGGATAATTTTCAGTTTCCTACCAGTGACGGAGCTCGGTAACGTGTTAGCCTTTTTCAGGTGTTCTCGACGATCGAATCGTCCCAGGAGGCTGTCGGGCCTCTTGGGCTCCTCTGGCGTCTGAGGTTTGGAAGAAGGACTGGTGCTCCCACTGCCTCTGCTGTCTGTGGGGCTCACCAGTGAAGCCTGCAAAGGAGGTTTTGCCATCATTTTAAAGGAGTGAAAGTATGTTAGGGGGCTGATCAGATAGTAGGTAAGTAGGGATCTGGGGCACGTACGCTGTCTCGCTCTCGGGCTTGCTTTTCTGCCAGTTTGGCCTCTCTTTGGCTTCGACGCTCCTCACGGTTCTGCTGCTGCTCCCGGAAGCCTTTCTGCTTCTGCAGAGCCAACGTGATCCATAAAGGTCCAGCCTCCTTCTCCTGGACCTTTGCACTGTCCAAAGAGTGCCTGCTCTGAAGGGATGGCTTTTCTGCAGGGTGAGGCATAGATTAGGAGTTATTAGATGTCATGAGGAAACAGCATAGCTCTGTCTAAGAGGAACTGAATCACCCCACTTGTTTAATGGAAATTTATGATGAACTGATGGTACTTTTTTACCCAGACACCAAAGAATCTGTCCCCTGTAGCTTTGTATCTGCAGTACACTTAAACTTATAGTGTCTTTTGTTCACTTCACATTTCTTTCCATCCAATGTTGTCACCCTGCACATACAGTGGGTACGGAAAGTATTCAGACCCCTTTAAACTTTTCACTCTTTGTTTCATTGCAGCCATTTGACAAAATCAAAAAAAATTATTTTATTTCTCATTAATGTACATTCAACACCCCATCTTGACAGAAAAAAAAACAGAAATGTAGAAGGTTTTGCGAATTTATTAAAAATTTATTAGGAAAGGCACACACCTGTCTATATAAGAGCTTCCAGCTCACAGTGCATGTCAGAGCAAATGAGGATCATGAGGTGGAAGGAACTGTCCAAGGAGCTCAGAGACAGAACTGTGGCGAGGCACAGATCTGGACAAGGTTACAAAAGGATTTCTGCAACACTAAATATTCCTAAGAGCACGGTGGCCTCCATAGTCCTTAAATGGAAGAAGTTTGGGACGACCAGAACTCTTCCTAGACCCGGCCATCCAGCCAAACGGAGCAATGGTGGGAGAAGAGCCTTGGTGAGAGAGATAAAGAAGAAGCCAAAGATCACTGTGGCTGAGCTCCAGAGATGCAGTAGGGAGATGGAGAAAGTTCCACAAATTCAACTATCACTGCAGCCTCCACCAAAAGGGGCTTTATGTAAGTGTAAGACATATGAAAGCCCGCATAGAGTTTGCCTAAAAACACATGAAGGACTCCCAGACTGTGAGAAATAAGATTCTCTGGTCTGATGAGACCAAGATTGAACTTTTGGAGTTCATTCTAAGCGGTATGTGAGGAGAAAACCAGACACTGCTCATCACCTGCCCAATACCATCCCCACAGTGAAGCATGGTGGTGGCAGCATCATGCTATGGGGGTGTTTTTCAGCTGCAGGGACAGGACGACTGGTTGCAGTTGAAGGAAAGATGAATGCAGCCAAGTACAGAGATCCTGGAAGAAAACCTCTTCCAGAGTTCAGGAGCTCAGACTGGGCCGAAGGTTCACCTTCCAACAAGACAATGACCCTCAGCACACAGCTGAAATAACAAAGAAGTGGATCAGAACCACTCTGGACCATTCTGGACCGGCCCAGCCAGAACCCTGACTTAAACCCAACTGAGCATCTCTGAGAGACCTGAAAATGGCTGAACACCACCGTTCACCATCCAACCTGACAGAACTGGAGAGAATCTGCAAGAAGAACGCAGAAGATCCCAAATCCAGGTGTGGAACATTTGTTGCATCATTCCCAAGAAGACTCATGAATGTACGAGCTCAGAAGTACTTCTACTCAGTACTGAGCAAAGTACTGAATACTTAAGACCATGTGATATTTCAGTTTTTCTTTTTTAATAAATTTGCAAAAATTTCTACATTTTTGTTTTTTTCCATCAAGATGGGGTGCTGAGTGACATTAATGAGAAATAAAATGAGCTTTTTTGATTTTGGCAAAAGGCTGCAATGAAAGGGGGAAAGGGGTCTGAATACTTTCCGTCCCCACTGTGCAATCTCTCTGCTAAAGCAAACGTCTGGTAGAAACGACACCGACCTCTCTTGATGAGCTCGGCCTTTCGGTCCGTCTTCTCTCTCCAGGGGATGTTGATGGAGGGGAAGAACGACCGCTTCTCTTTGGGCTCCTCTTCCCCTTGAACCTGGCCTTGGCGGTGCATCTGGGCCGCCGCTGGCAGGTCCTCGCTCCTGCCGGCCGGCTCGTGCACAGGTGAGTCCGCACCCCCGGTCCTCTGCATCACGTCATCGCAGGGAGACCCGTGGGTCGCCTTAGGTAGCGGAGATGGAGGCGGGGTGGGGCCTGCGCCTGAGGGCTTGGGTGAAGTTGTGGGTCTTTTGTAGATAGGTGGTTTGGAAAGCAGCTTCTCCCCGTCGGGGTGTGGAGTTGGGCTGGTAGACTTGCCCGGCTTACCTCGGGGTATGGCGGGGGAGGCGGAGGCCTGGAAGTACTTACTAACTGCCCCCTCTTTCTGAGGCGACGCGGGGCTCATTTTGTCAGAGAAGACAGAGGAGGCATCGGAGTCGGGCTCGATGGGGGTGAGGGGCGAAGGGACGCCATCGAAGCTGTCTCCAGCGCTGTAGCGTTTCTTCCTTTTCTCCGTGGACTGCTCACTGTGAAAACGCAGAGAGTAGTTTGTCCTCCTCAACTTGATGCCAAATGGGGAGGGCTTATCGTCGCCGTCCTGCCCCTGCTCCTCTCCCTCCTCTCTGCCCTCAGGTGCCTCTGTTTCGCTCTGAAGCCGGCTCTTTACCTCTGGCCCTTCAGGCCTGTCCCCGGGGCTGGGAACCAGGAACGAAGGGAGGTCTTTGGCAAACATACACTCGTCTGATCCTCTTTCAATGATGCGGACGGTCTTGCTGGTCTTGTTCTGAGGTTTGTTGGTTGGAGTTGGGGAGGTGTGGCCGTCAGAGTGAGCAGCCTCCTCTCCTACCTCCTTATCATCCACCACAAATACCTCAGAGTTCCTGCTGGAATCTCCAAACTTCTTCTTTGCAGGGGTGATGGAGAACTTAGCGCTGGCAGACATGGTCTTTCGGAGGTTTGTGTGAGCGAACGGGGGCTGTTCTTCGCTGCTGGGCTGAGGCCTGTTTGCAGGATCTGGGTACTCGTCGTACTTCCCATCCTCTACCCCCTTGAATATCTTCGACCTGATGCTCGCCCACTCGGCCAGCATGGCCGCGCTGGCCTGGTCCGTGCAGAGCGCCGACTCGTTCAGAGACTTCGTTTTTCCGGACTTGCGGTCCGGGGAGGTCTTGCTCTTCACCGGCGGCGTGCCCTGGGCCTTCCGGTCCTCCCCCAGACCCAGCAGGGATTTGCAGGCGGTGTCTTTGATCTGGTCTAAGTTGACGGCTGTCCCACACAGCTGGGCGCCGGTCACCAGGATGGCCGTGTGGGGGACGTATGGAGATGCCGGCAGGTTGGGGGGGTCCGATCCTTCGGGGGAGGAGGCCGTTGCTCCCTCTTTGTGATCAGAAACGGCGGCGCTCTGGTGGCTGGAGGCCGGCGTTACGGGCGTCAGGTTGACTTTCTGGAAGAGGATCTGCTTCTCTCCGGAGGAGACCTTGAAGGAGAACGGCCTCTGTCTCTCCTCCATCTCCTTCCAGCGGAGCTCCTCAGCTCTCCTCTTCTTCTCTTGTGCCTCGGAGCTCCCAGCAGCTTCCTCCAGCAGCTTCCTCTGCTCCTCTTCTTTCCTCCTTTTCTCCTCTGCTTCCAGCTTCTTCTTCTCCTCCATCTCCATCCTCTGTTTCTCAGCTTCTCTCTTCTTCCTTTCATCCTCCTCTTTCTGCTTCCTCTTCTTCTCTGCCTCCAGCTCCTGCTGCCTCCTGGCCTCCTCCTCCTCTCTCTTCCGTGTCTCTTCTTCCTCTTTCCTCCTCTGCTCCTCCAGTCGTCTCCTCTCTGCTTCCTCTCGCTGACGACGCTCCTCTTCTTCTCGCTTCCTCCTTTCTTCCTCTTCTCTGATCTTCCTTTCCTCCTCCTCCCTTTTTCTTCTCTCAGCCTCCTCTCGCTTCCTCCTTTCTTCCTCCTCTCTGATCCTTCTTTCCTCCTCCTCCCTCCTCCTCCTCTCAGCCTCCTCCTGTCTCCTCCTCTCTTCCTCCTCTTCCTGCTGTTTTCTACGCCACCTCTCCTCCTCCAGCAGCCTCAGCTCCTCGGCTCTCCTTGTCCTCTCCTCCTCCTCCTCCTCTCTGAGCCTCTGCTCCTCCAGCTCCCTCCTCCTCCTCGCCTCCTGTCTTTCTGCTTCATGGAGTTTCTGCTTCTTTAAGCCCTCTCGGGACTCCTCCACAGATGCTCCGTGCTGCTCGTCTGAGGAGACGCCTGCTGCCTCCAGGTCCTCCTGCACGACTCCAGGAATGGACACCTCCTGGAGGTCCTGGGAAATGTAGGAGCAGGATTAGTTTCTGATGCCTCAAACAGACGGTGAGAAACAACTAAAATCTGACCTCACCTGTGTGAAGCGTCGGTGTTTGCGGGAGATCCTCTGGTTTTTAGGTTTAACCGAGAGCTTATGCTTGGCGGCGGTGTTGTCTAAGCGAGGGACAGACTGAGGGACGGCGTCCAGGTTGATGGACTCGATTGTACCGGTTGGTGGAAGGACGCGTTTGGACCTCGGGGACTTCACCGGAGTGCTGTGCTGCCCAGACGCTTGAGCTCCTTGGACCTGTTTTTGTTCCACAGCAACAGAGATTCAGATCTAAAGACCGCCTGATGTCACCGTCAGCTTCAAGTCCACATGAAACACTTAGGAATATACGACTGTACATATTAATAATAATAATAATTAATTAGATTTATATCGCACTTTTCTTCCTATCTAGGATATCTACCGATGCAGATCATTTAGGGCTGATACAGATATTTTCTCATCAGCCTCTGCCGATACAATCTGCTGATATTTGGGGTCGATACTGGATTTGACTCCCAAATTTAATATAATGAAAGATACAATCAAAAGTAATTTTACAACTCTTAATATAAAAAAAACAAAGTAACAAATAAATATATATATATAAAAGAAAGTGTGTACTTGTATGCAAATATTAAATAGAAACATTAAACCTGTAATAAAAAAAAGTCTTTAAATTATGCTGAGTGGGGGTATTGGCCTACGATAACCAACATTTTATTTCACTAAATTATAATTTTGTGAATTTTATTTATTATTAGTTTATTTAGTTTCTTGTTATTTGAATTACTATTGTGAGTTTAGCCTTTTATTTAATTGGATGGTAAGAATAATTTTGAGGACGACTGTATTTAAGCATCTTTTTTCAGAAATGTGTACTTTGTTTTCAGCATGTTACAAGTAGATGAAATAATAATTGGAACAAATTAAAAAACTTAAACCCCAAGGTCCCCCAATTGACCTATGGCTAAACCACGCCCCCAAACGCGATGAGCCAATCACAGCGCGCACAGCTTTCCCATACACTCGGACATTCTCTGCTTGAACGTCCATTGAAATGCATTGAAGTTAGTCCGTTTTTGTTCGTTTTTATGTGTTCTTTTTAGTTTAAAATGGTCAAACGTGTGCATGGGGTACATGCAACTCCGATACTAGGTATCCTGAGAGGCTGGGTGACAGGGCGTATTTTTTTGCCTTTTACCAAGTCACATCAAGCCAAAGTTATGCGGCAGACCACAACATCAACTGAACATGGATAAAATGAACAAGGATGTCTACATCTGTTCTAAGGTAAGGGAACATCGTATTCGAGGCAACATGTTGTCACTTTGCTTGAAAGAAATATGAAGTTACCTTCCCTAACGTTAGTTTAAGTTGGCTAACGCTAGCTAAACATGCTAGTTTTGGTACGTGGTAACGGTACATAAGACGCTGTCGTGTAGTAGGTGTAGTAACGTCGATAACGACACGCCTCTGGCTTCCAAGCTGCAGCCAGACTGCTCCGCTTCCGTGGCTGTTTGATCAGTTTTTGTCAGATGATCACTTTTTGGCACAACAACAGCAGCCGTGCAGTAGTTTGTGCAAGAAACTGAGGGAGGGACACGAGTCACATCCAGAGATTCACAGGCTGATTTCTACTCCCAGTTTAAGACTTCTGAACAATTTCTTTTTGTTTGTTTGTATTGTTTTTATGTTTTTTAATTTATCTTGTCATGATCACTCTGTCTGATCACGCGTCTGTTGTCCGTGTTGACAGCTGTCATCTCCCGAAATGTCACATAGCGCCTGTCACCGAATGTTTGTTTGTCCGAGTGAGTGGAGGGGGCGGGGCTTAGCCATAGGTCAATTGTGGGACCTTGAGACTCACTGCAGCAAAAGACGCACAATGTTGCACTAATTATGTAGCAATGTAGCCATACTATACATCCAATTAAGCAGGAGAAACTGTACTACAAGCACATATAAGTCATTTTAACATACACCGAGCATAAAATATCAAAATCTAAATAAGGTCAGAGCGTCCACCCTCTGCACATTTCCGTCGCTACCTCTCTGATACTTCACGGTAGACAAACAAACAGCATATCATATGAAAGCTAAGATCCTGACGATTTCAACAGTACCACTATTATTTCTCTATGGCAAAAACGCAGTGAACCAGCAGCCAAAGAATACAAACATAAACAACCGCTTACTTAGAATGATTAACAGAAATTCTGTCTTACACACTTGAACAAAAGTCCCAAGTGTTCCCTTTATTATGACACCTCAATGACACTCAAATAGACCTTGTAGATGCAGAGATATACTCTATTCATTTTGGGTATGTCATTTTCAAGCAGAAACCTTAAAAAGAGCTATAGAGCTTAAGAGGTTTTTAAACACAAAAAGTAAGTAAACTTGGGGTTTGATGGATTATTGTTTTGTTGTAATGATGCTTCTTGGCAGCAGATCTTAAAGGTGCCATGACATCAAATTTCACTTTTCTGGGGGTTTGGGGGGTATAATATGACCTGCTGTCCACTGATGAGACCATGTGAATGTCAGAGCGAGCATCAAAGTCCCTGTTTACGGTCTATTAGCTTTGTTTTTCTCAGTTCAGAAATGGTTTAATCAGACAGCAGCTCATCATTCGACGTAGTTTCATCCTTCCACGTAATTCTTTTGCTCCAATTAGAGCTGGTGCATTATGTGAGTGGAGCTAGCATGTCTCACTGCATTCAACAAGGATTAATTCAGGTCTGAGTTTTTGAACAAATGGATTTAAAGGAAAACTTCTGCAGCAACACTGAAGAAGGTGACCACAACGTTGTCATTACCTGTAAGTTTATTTATTTTCTAAATACTTTCTTGTCTGATAAACATAGTTTACTGTCTGAAGTAGCCATGTTGCTAACAGGTAGCCTTTTAGCAAACTCCAAACAGACCAAACCATGTTTGATGACATCGTCTACGACAGTGACAAATTTACGCCCCATCAGATCTGATACAAAACTGAGGTTTCTCATCTTTTTTATCCAAAGCTATTATAAAAGCTAACTTACCAGCTTTCCATTATCACAGT
This sequence comes from Atherinomorus stipes, assembly GCA_023101725.1. Lineage (NCBI taxonomy): Eukaryota > Metazoa > Chordata > Actinopteri > Atheriniformes > Atherinidae > Atherinomorus > Atherinomorus stipes. The sequence continues at coordinate 240,755 of JALJCO010012510.1, forward strand.
CATTTGTATCACATAATGGAACAGCCCCCCCGTTGGAAAGCTGCCCTACTAACGTCTTGTTTACCTTTTGTTAAAAGTACACCCGGACACTTTAGTGGATGGACTGTCCACTACAGTGTCCGGGCGGCAGCCGCAGATTCTACTGCCACACTTTGCGGCTGTTTTTGGGTCATTAAATTAGTATGAAAATAATTGTTTTTGGACATTTCAAAACAGTTATAGATTTGGGACGTGTACCATTGTGATCGATTTAATAATGAACTGGTACACTCCTACTGTAGTTCTTGTTGTTATTATGAGCTCGATAAACAGTTGCATCAGCTGTGGGACTTTTTAAATATAGCGGGGCGGAAGAAGCGGAGATCACGCAAGGGGGCGGGGCTTGCCAGTTCTACCAATCACCAAACATCTACATATTTCAGTTTCTATGGAACCATTGTTGCCAACTTTGCCAGCTATATTTAGCGACTTTTCAGACCCCTCTAGCGACTTATTTTCAAAAAAGCGCCTAGCGACAAATCTAGCGACTTTTCCTGGTGATCGTGGAGACAGATAAAGTTTAAATCGCTCAACCCGTTCATCGGGAGCTGCTTGCCATCAGCTGCTCCCCCCGTTTCCCGGCACTCACTCACTGTTCCCGCTGTCCCTTTGCAGACACTGTGAGATGACCACGCCTTCTCATCTACATTATTTCCCATGATGCCTTGTGGCACAATTGGGTCTTCTTTGCCCCCTGACTCAAATGTGTATGTCATCCCTTCAGTACCCTTGTTCATGAGCTTGGTAGCATGTCAAGAATAAATATGTAGGATGCTAATATATAGTACTGCGCATGCGTGAAATTAATAGTTTGGTCCGGTGACGTCATTTAGCGACTTCTGGCGACTTTTGGACCAGCCAATAGCAACTTTTCTCTTTGAAGAGTTGGCAACAGTATATGGAACCCCAAAAAGACCCTGCCTGGGAGTAGGAGCTAAAAAGGTTCTAGGAACTAGGGACCACAGCCCTCAGTTACTTTGTGTCTGAATGCGCAAAAAACGGCTTGGTTCCTAAAAAGGTTCTAGGAACTCCAGAAGGTTCCTACAGTCCGAAAGCAGCAATTGTCACACCGACTTGGTGCACCTGCTGTCTGCCTCCTGAAGCGCATAAAGGCTCCAGCAGTCAGCCTTTATGCTCAGCTCATTTGTCTTTGGTTTTAACTTTGCTTCGGCTTTGGTTTGGATTTGGATAGGCTTGCTTTGGCTGCTTACATCACAAACACATGCCTGATTTCTACTATTTCAGTAAACTTATTTTAATTTTGTCTTTTTGTGTCTGGTTCTGTTCGTGTTGTCGCACCGTTGACCGGGTGTGACACCATCACACTGCCGCCACCAGAAGCCGTTGCCCTATCAGAGCAGCAGTCATTGGCTGTGGTTTCTCAACATCTAGGTCTCATGTCGCACAAACGAACCTGACAGTGAAGGACTGTCACCTCAGTCAGTAGCAGTGGAGACTGGCATTAGCGGAGAAGATCTGGGAAGTTTTTCGTAGACACAACTAACATCTTTAACTCGAGCTGCTCATCCAACAAATGCATCCGCCTCACTGAAGCATTGTTGAACCAAATGAATAATCCACCAAACACAAATTTCCTTATTTTTTGTGCTATTTATTTATGTATTTAAGCACAGTGCAGCTCCTCCTCCAGTGCAAACTTCACTACTAGATGCCACTTAACCCTCTACGCTGCACATTAAAGGAGTAGTATAGTACACCCACAGAATGATGTAACTTTATTTTCCACTCACCCTCATGGTGAGCAAGAATCTGGAGCACTTTTTAATATCTCAAATGCAGCCGGCGATCAGGAAGGCTTCTCGTTTTCCCCCAACTTTCATATAATGGAGTTCACCGGAGCCCGAGTCAAAAAGGTCCATAAAAGTCCACAAAAACTTGTCAATATTCCTCCATACTCCTCGTCCAATGTAATCCAAGTGTCCTGAGTGGGTAGCGTCCAGAATTTACTCCAGACCACATCATTTAGTATATTTTTAGAGTCTAAACAGTACTACATCACATCTCCTGCTAGCACACCGATGCGCGTTTGTGAAACTACAGAAGCCACGGCGTTCAGAGCCTACTTTGCCGATAATGCGAGCGTAGAGGAAGAAATTTGCTGTTTACATTGTGCTAAGAGCGACAGAGCTGCAGACAAACCGGGACAAACTCAAGAGGGGTTGGATGTTGATTTAAAACAAAGATAGAAAGAAAAAGAGAACGCCCGATCTCGTCTGCTTTCATAGTTTCGTGAACACGCATCGGTGTGCTCTCAGGAGATGTGATGTAGTACAGTTTAGGCTCTAAAAATATACTAAATGACGTTTCGAGTAAATTCTGGACGCTACCCACTCAGGACACTTGGATTACATTGGACAAGCAGCATGGAGGAATATTGACAAGTTATTGTGGACTTTTATGGACCTTTTGGGCTCGGGCTTTGGTGAACTCCATTATGTGAAAGTTGGGGGAAAAGGAGAAGCCTTCCTGATCGCCGGCTGCATTTGAGATATTAAAAAGTGCTCCAGAGTCTTGCTCACCATGAGGGTAAGTGGAAAATAAAGTTACATCATTCTGTGGGTGAACTATTCCTTTAATCCTCAACGCTGCACATTAAAAAGGTCCCTCCAGCAACTTCTATTACACTTCTTTTTTGTAATTATGATTAAAACTAACCTACCAGCACTGCTAATTTTCTACCATGTGAAATTGCAGAAACTACATGACGACACCCACACAGTAGGGGTGCACCGATTGCAGTTTTCTGGCCGATCGCCGATCTTTAAGAAATATGACCCGCCGATTTTTGCTGATACAGATTTTTGCCAATACCAATGTTTCTTGAAAACTGACAGCAAATATCTTCAATGTACCAATTTTGTTTTATTAACAAACAATACCTGTAGTACAATGCAAACTAGTTTTACTGCACAAGCTACTGTTCTTAAATATAAATGAAAAGTTTCGCATTGCTGTCCAAACTACAAAAATGTAATTTCCATTCCATCAGTCTCATTTTTCACATTATTAAACACAAAACTAACTCAACTGGTTGCATTTCAAACTGGGTTTAAGCTTCTTACTAAACATTAAGTTCACAACAATATTTTGCTTATTTTGCAATGCATTTAATAAGGTTTAAGTAATAAATAAAATAATCTACAAGACAAACTAACAAAACTTAAAGCACCAAAAGTGACTTTAGCGGAAGTAAATACGATCGGTAGATAAGATCGGTTTTACATTTATTGATAGGCGGATCCCCGATCCCCCAAAATTAAGGAAATCGGAGCCGATCAATCGGTGCACCCCTACCACACAGTCTTCAGAAGTTCATTTGTTACCTGTGGCTCTATTTTCAGCGGCTCAGCTTCAACTTGGGCCAAAACCCTCAGAGGGCTGCGAGGAACCTCTTCTTCCTCCGAGCTGCCCTCATCTCCCTCACTCCTCCGAAGCGAAGGAGGCCTCTGGCCAAACTTGATGCCTTGCGCGATCTGCCTCTGTTGGTCGACAAAAAGAGAGCGAGAGAGAAAAAATGATTCCAGCATGCGGACAGCGAGCAGACGTAGAGATGTTAAATCTCTGCAAGCTTCACCTGCAGATTCCTGACTTTATCCGAGACGTTTTCCTGGGACATGCTGTGCTCCAGTCCAGACTCCTTCACCGGCTCCTCTGGGATAAAGATGCTGTCGTGGGAGAGAGCTCGAGATCCGATGGGATTCAACTCCCTGCAGAGGAGCGAGCATGTCAGGAACTAGCTGTCACCCGGCCACAACGTCGCTCCACAAATCATTTCTCTCAATGAAATGAACGACCTCTGTACGTGCCAGCAGTCTTATCATCACCGTTTACTATTTACACTCTACTTGTGTTGCAGCTTTCACTTTAATAACTGTGCAACTTTCTGGAAGTAAAATAAGGAATCCGGCTTTAGCTCAGTTTCCAAAGACCAGTGTAGGCTACATGAAGGTGTGAGATTTAAATCCCACAAACAAGCAGGAAATGATCTCATTTATAACAATGATCTCAGCACTGACCTCAGATTTTGATTAGATTCCTCATTGTCGGACACAACTCCATTGCACACTTCCCCAGTGGAAAAACTGGTTTTTAGCTCCGTTCCATCAAAGCAGCCTTTTTCCTCCCTTTTCTTCTTCTTCCCAAACAGTCGTCTGAAGGGCTGGAATTTGCCCTGTCGTCTTCTCTCTGCCAACAAAAGAAATTTGATGATAACCACAGCTACATGCAGTCAAATCATAAACCTTTATATCTCCCCCTCGGGCAAGATAACAAGCGTGATGACGTGATTTTTTTTAATGTGCAAGTATGAGCAGATAATGAAATGCAATTGACGGAGCTGAAAGAAAATGAACTAGAACAGCAGATGGAATGAGAAGAAAACCTTGGCTCTCTGGGTCATACTTACTCAATTCTGCAAGAAATGGCAAAGATCAAGCAAAAAACAAAGTTCAGGGGGGAAAAAAGCGTCCAAATAATTCACACACATCACTGCTAATCTGACAGATTTACACATTTATCAGCCGGTAATCTCCTCAACCGCGTCAAATTTAGGACAATCACCACTGCACATATCTAATCATCCGAGCCACTTGTAATAAACGTAGTTACTGCTGCTCACAAGGAAATCAAAATCAACTTTGGACTTTCAGCTCATGTCTTTTTCCTCATCATCCTCCATGCCTGGAGGTTATAAACGCATGTGCATTAGCTTGAGTTTCCCATCTGCACAAACATCACTCCGGTTCTCCTCAGGATCCAAATGATGAGATTTATTGACTTTGTGTTATTTAAAAATGTAAACAGATATCTTAGTTTCAACAAATAACCGTCTGTTTCTAAATGGTTCCCCGAATCGGCGCTGTCTGCCTGCCAGCACATGTGCTCCTGTGTGTTTTGCTTTTGTTTGTGTATTTGTAATGTGTGCGTCTGTGTACTTGTGGAGGTCCGCGGGATGAACTGAGTGGGTGAGGTTACAGAGCTACACTACACCACTGTGCAGACAGGCTCTCAGGGCTCGGTGGGTATCCCTTTCAGAGCTATAAGTAGAAACTGGTGTGGGATTTCACTCCACATGCAGCTCACTAAACTAGAGGCATGATGGGAAATGATGGAGTAAACTAATTTATCCACTTACATCCTTTGACCCTGAACTTTATTTTTCTATGGTAAAGAAAAGAGACATTCATTTTGTGTACTTATATCCACTGTCCCTGCTCTATTTAGGAGGCAGACAAAAGGAGGGTGAAATTAAAAAGAGAGGATTAGAAACTGAGATGTGCAGGAGACGGGAGGGAAAAGAAAGAAATGGAAGCAGAGGAGAGGACGAAGGAGGAAGATTGAAGGAAGTGAATGGGAATTTTAAGGCATGGAAGGAGGGGAGTCTTCCTCTGGGGACGAGAGATTCTCTTCCAGAAGTTAACCTGCTGGTTGACCTCCGGCCACGGTCGCTGATCAAAGAGGAGCTGCCTGAGGAGCCTTTATTCAGGTTATTGGGGAAAGTTTTCTTGTCCCATCCACAACACTTGTGTGATTTATAGTCATTTATTAAGTTTGCTTATTCTTTTTTCCCTTTTTAATTCTCTGTGAGCATTTTGGATATCTTTGTCCTCTGTTTATATGTGGGAGTCTTACAACTCTGTCTGGTCAGTTTGGATCTCATTTTCATTTATGGCTAAAATGTTTTCCTATTCAAAGACCCATGACTCCCTGAGCCGTTGGGTTTATTCCTACAAGTTTAATGTTTAGGGATCCCTCCCAGGTAAAAAATCTGCTTTCTCTCACCAGAAAAATGATTAGGTCCTCCTTGCTCTTACCATGTTGGTCCCCTTTTGCCTTCAGAATTGTTTGAATTCTTCCACAAGCTCGTTGAAACATGTACTTGGTCCAGACCGATAGCGTCACACAGTTGCTGCAGCTTTGTCAACTGTACATCCATGAGAATCTCCCTGTTCCACCTCATTGTGATGAGAATCTCCCTGTTCCACCTCATTGTGATGAGAATCTCCCGTTCCACCTCATTGTGATGAGAATCTCCCATTCCACCACATCGTGATGGGAATCACCCGTTCCACCACACCGTGATGAGAATCTGCCGTTCCGCCTCATCACGATGAGAATCTGCCGTTCCGCCACATTGTGATGAGAATCTCCCGTTCCACCTCATCGTGATGAGAATCTGCCGTTCCGCCTCATCACGATGAGAATCTGCCGTTCCGCCTTATCCTGATGAGAATCTGCCGTTCCGCCTCACCATGATGAGAATCTACCGTTCCACCTCACCGTGATGAGAATTTCCCGTTCCACCTCACCGTGATTAAAATCTCCCGTTCCGCCTCACCGTGATGAGAATCTCCCGTTCCGCCTCATCATGATGAGAACCTCCCGTTCCACCTCACCATGATGAGAATCTGCCGTTCCGCCTCACCATGATGAGAATCTACCGTTCCACCTCACCGTGATGAGAATTTCCCGTTCCACCTCACCGTGATTAGAATCTCCCGTTCCACCTCACTGTGATGAGAATCTCCCGTTCCACCTCATCGTGATGAGAATCTCCCGTTCCACCTCATCATGATGAGAATCTCCCGTTCCACCTCATCGTGATGAGAATCTCCCGTTCCACCTCATCGTGATGAGAATCTCCCGTTCCACCTCATCGTGATGAGAATCTGCCGTTCCACCTCATCGTGATGAGAATCTCCCGTTCCACCTCATCGTGATGAGAATCTCCCGTTCCACCTCATCGTGATGAGAATCTCCCGTTCCACCTCATCGTGATGAGAATCTCCCGTTCCACCTCATCGTGATGAGAATCTCCCGTTCCGCCTCATCGTGATGAGAATCTCCCGTTCCGCCTCATCGTGATGAGAATCTCCCGTTCCACCTCATCGTGATGAGAATCTCCCGTTCCACCTCATCGTGATGAGAATCTCCCGTTCCACCTCACCGTGATGAGAATCTCCCGTTCCGCCTCATCGTGATGAGAATCTCCCGTTCCGCCTCATCGTGATGAGAATCTCCCGTTCCACCTCATCGTGATGAGAATCTCCCGTTCCACCTCATCGTGATGAGAATCTCCCGTTCCACCTCATCAGGATGAGATTCTGCCGTTCCACCTCACCGTGATGAGAATCTCCCGTTCCGCCACATTGTGATGAGAATCTCCCGTTCCACCTCATCGTGATGAGAATCTCCCGTTCCGCCTCATCGTGATGAGAATCTCCCGTTCTACCTCATCGTGATGAGAATCTCCCGTTCCACCTCATCGTGATGAGAATCTCCCGTTCCGCCTCATCGTGATGAGAATCTCCCGTTCCACCTCATCGTGATGAGAATCTCCCGTTCCACCTTATCGTGATGAGAATCTCCCATTCCACCTCATCGTGATGAGAATCTCCCGTTCCACCTCATCGTGATGAGAATCTCCCGTTCCACCTCATCGTGATGAGAATCTCCCGTTCCACCTCATCGTGATGAGAATCTCCCGTTCCACCTCATCGTGATGAGAATCTCCCGTTCCGCCTCATCGTGATGAGAATCTCCCGTTCCACCTCATCGTGATGAGAATCTCCCGTTCCACCTCATCGTGATGAGAATCTCCCGTTCCACCTCATCGTGATGAGAATCTCCCGTTCCGCCTCATCGTGATGAGAATCTCCCGTTCCGCCTCATCGTGATGAGAATCTCCCGTTCCGCCTCATCGTGATGAGAATCTCCCGTTCCGCCTCATCGTGATGAGAATCTCCCGTTCCGCCTCATCGTGATGAGAATCTCCCGTTCCGCCTCATCGTGATGAGAATCTCCCGTTCCGCCTCATCGTGATGAGAATCTCCCATTCCACCTCATCGTGATGAGAATCTCCCGTTCCACCTCATCGTGATGAGAATTTCCCGTTCCGCCTTATCGTGATGAGAATCTCCCATTCCACCTCGTCGTGATGAGAATCTCCCGTTCCACCTCATCGTGATGAGAATCTCCCATTCCACCTCATCGTGATGAGAATCTCCCGTTCCACCTCATCGTGATGAGAATTTCCCGTTCCGCCTTATCGTGATGAGAATCTGCCGTTCCACCTCACCGTGATGAGAATCTCCCGTTCCGCCTTATCGTGATGAGAATCTCCCGTTCCACCTCATCGTGATGAGAATCTCCCGTTCCGCCTTATCGTGATGAGAATCTCCCGTTCCACCTCATCGTGATGAGAATCTCCCGTATTAGCTGGTAGCAGCATCAGATGCTCCACTGTGGTCATAAAGGGATGGACATATTCAGCAACAATACTCAGGTAGGCTGAAGCATTTAAATGATGCTTGATTTGTAGCAAAGGGTGGTAATTATCCCCCACACCATTCCACCAGCAGCAGCATGAGTCATGTCCTTTATGACAAATTCTGATCCTACATCCGAATGTGGAGCTGAAATGGAAACTCGGACTATTTAAAGTCTGTGTCCTGGTTTTAGTTGAGAGAACCGACACCTGCTGTGTTCCTCTGCTGCTGTAGCTCATCTACTTCAACGTTTAATGAGCATTTAGAGATGATATTCTTTATCTGACCTGACCAGTCTTCTAACTGGTAACCCCTTCACCAGTCCTCTGACATCAACAACGCATTTTGATCCAGATAACTGCCACTCATTGGATACTTTTTCCTCTTCAAACATTCTCTGTAAACCCATGAGATGGTTGTGTCTGAAAATCCCACCAGACCGTCACCAACAATCATGCCACGTTCAGAGCCACTTCAATCCCCGTTCGTCCTCATTCTGATGCTCAGTTTAAACATCATGAAGTCTGTCCATGTCTACAGTAAATCACTTGTCCATGTCTACATGACTAAATTCACTTGTCCATGTCTACATGACTAAATTTACTGAGTTGCTGCCATGTGGTTGGATGATTGGATATTTGTGTTAAAAACCAGGTGAACAGGCGTACTAATAAAATAGCCAGTGAGTGTATTCAATGTTTTTATTAAGGATAGAGTAATACATCGACCAGCCAATATTTTAGGCTGATATTTGCGTTTTTTGCTAGTATTAGCGTCAGTGTCAGGTGTGTTGGCCTATTCGACATAATTCACAGACTTTTTTTTTTTATTTATATATTAATTACAAGTTTAATGTTTCTACTTAATATTTGTTTTTTATGTTTCTTTTTATATATATTTATTTGAAGTGCTTTCTTCTTTTTTATATTAAAATTATTTTTCATTGTATCCATCATTATATTATTTTGGGAGTAAAATGCAGTATCGGCCACAGTATTGGCTGAGACTGATTAGAAAATATTGGTATCGGTATCAGCCCTAAAAAATCTCCATCATTCGATTCCTAATATATACAGTCGTCCTCAAAATTACTCATACCCTCAAATTTAATAAAATGCTAAATTCATAATAGTAATTCAAATAACAAGAAACTAAAAAAAACAATAATAAATAAAAATTTTACAAAATTATAATTAGAAAAATGAAATGTTGTTTTTTCAATTGTAGTTGAAAAGAATAATTAAAAAAAAAAAAACTGTCCCAAGCACATTGCTCATGAAAAGTGGACCAACATACCTGACAACAGACGTCTGATTGGACGTTGCAGAAAACACCTGATTGCAGTGATTGTCTCAAAGTGTTGCTCAACATTTTAGTTCAGGAGCCCCATCATGCCCGTTTACTTGTTTTATTTTTTGATAATATTTCTGTTGAAACACAATTCAAAATCAATGTCAATGATTTTCATAGAATTTTTATTTATTATTAATTTTGTCAATTTTAACTTATTTCACTGACAGTTGATTTTTTTCCTGATTTAATGGGAGGGTATGAATAATTTTGAGGATGACTGCTTATATTTCACTTTTCTCCATTTTTAAAGCAACAAAGAAAACACGTTTTAAACTACGCTGAAGCTGGCGTCAGAAGCCCGCTTGCTTTAGCAGCCTGGAATCGGGAGAAGCTGTCTTAGCTTTGTTGTGAGGCAAAACACTACTGACTACAACATTTCTTCTAAACTCTAACGCTCATCTCATTTATTTACTCCATATCAGACTGCAGGTTTACATGCAGTTAAGTGCAGTGAATCATGGAAATCAATGGCCAGGAAGTGACAAATATGTAAATATCTGCATGAAGTGCAAGTTTTTTATTCTGTCCTGGAGTCTATGATTCAAAAACAACCAGCTTGTGATTATTTAGGACAGAGAAGTAAAGTGTTTTCTTATATTTAAAGGGAAGTGGTTCTCTTGAAGAATCACTGACTGAATAGCAGACTTTTTAATATATGGATCATCTTAAGGCAGTAATACTGGGATATACGACAGAGTGCAATAGGTCACTGATGTTTTTTACGTTTTTCTCTTTTTATTTGACTATTTAAGGTAAAAACTGATGGTTTTCTCCGTCCTCTGTGGAACCTCCGCTTTCAACCTAAGTGCAGTGCTGACGCCCTGTTTCCCTGTGGCATCGGGGCCTTCGCAGTGGCACCGAGCCCATAATGCACGGCCTCGGGCGTGCTCACACACTCATGCGTGAAACGAGCCAGGACACTTCTTCTGCAGAGTAGTCGACTCGGCGGCAGCACTCAACGGAGCTGCGGCCAATTTTACACGAGGGCTGACTCTGGCTTCCCGTGTATGATGAGGAAATATAGCACATCTGGTGAGGACAATGCAACTTTTAATGAAGCACAAGAACTCCGAGGCTAATGCAGACTCTTTTCGCTCTGTTTTCAGTCTCCTGGAGGATATAATAGTTTCTACATTTGTAGAGACTAATGGGGATCCTTAAATAAACAAATAAACAAATATAATGCTACATAAAAAAACTACTCCATCATTTTCATCAGACTCACACTAATCTTTGAGATTTCATGTCATCTATGCCTCACACTGTAATTAGGGATGCACGATATTGGAATTTTGGCCGATATCCAATATGCCGATATTTTAAAACTCATGTGGCTGAGAACCGATATCGATACCAATATTAAAGCTGAAAAAAAATAAGCAGTCTTTGCGAATAACAGTTTTGTTGTCTGTTTGAAACAACACTTTGAAAAATAGGGGTGGGAAAAAACATCGATGCAATGAAATATCGCGATATTTTAATATGCCGATATCAAATCGATATTTCAAAAAGTGGTATCGATCTATTTTACTCACAAAATCTTACAAACTCTCGTGAGATTTCGTGAATTCTCGCGAGACTGTTAATAAAATAGATCGATACCATGTTTTCAAATGTCGATAGGATATCTGCATATAGAAATTAATATAAAACTCATGTGACTGATAACCGATATCGATTCCAATATCAAAGCTGAAAAAAAAAGCAGTCGTTGCAAATAGCAGTTTTGTTTTCTGTTTCTGACACTTTGAAAAATAGGGGTGGGAAAAAATATCGATACAATGAAATATCGCAATATTTTAATATGCCGATATCAAATCAATATTTCAAAAAGTGGTATCGATCTAAGAGGAAAGATGGCGACGGTCTTAAGGTAGATAATTTTTGTTTTTATATTTTTTATTTTTACTCACAAAATCTTACAAAAACAGATTTCGTGAATTCTCGTGAGACTGTTTATAAAATAGATCAATACCGCGTTTTCAAATGTCAATATGATATCGGCGTAAAAAAATTTTACAAAATTTTCATGAATTGTTGGAGATTCTGTAACAGAATGATAAAATATTGCAAGATTTCATTGGTTAAATAGATGGATCCCGCGTTGTTAAATGTCAGTATGACATCAGCATATGAAAATATCACAATATTTCCTTAGAAGTTTTAAAGTCTGTAAAAAAGAAGTTTTTGAAGAAGAAGAAGAAGTGTTTTTTTTTCTTTTTTTCCTTTAGAAACAGTAAGGTGGCTGATGTCCGATACGCAGTTTTAAGGCCGATACAGGCCGATACCGATAGGGGGCCAATTATATCGCGCATCCCTAACTGTAATTGTGCACAAATGCAGCTTCTTAACGTGGTGGTAATGAGCAGTTTTGTTTTCCTTTGTGCTGCAGATCCAGTCTTCCATATATGAAAACGACCCTCTCATGAGATTATTCATCAGCTCACAAGGATCAAAGGAATGCAGGAAAACTGTGATCAAAGAAGTTAGAGATATGGACACAGCACACCAGAGGAAAGCCAAACCCATCACCACACCATGCAGCTCTTAAAGAGACTCGACTTTGAATCATCGTCATTTTTCAAACACGGTCTCTTCAAGATGTCAGTGAAAAGATGCACTCCTGTTTACCTGGGCCTTTGGGTTCGGTTACCTCTAAAAGGATGCCATGCTTAGTTTCTGTGGTGTCTGTTGCCATGGTCACCGCACACCTCGGCTGTGGTGAGAGAAGGAGGAAGTGAACATGGGGATGCTGTTATTTGATTTACTTAAGGGGTTAACGGGGACAAGCATGAGCTTTTAACTGAGGGGGGAAGAGGAGGGGGCTGCAGAAGCAGAGCTGCAGCTGGCCTTCCACATGTCCCTCTTTTTTATTTGACTCTTCACTGCCTCTGGCATCATCATCATCATCAAAAAAGGTTGGTTTTGTTAGTTCTTGCAGAATGACTCTGAGAGGCTGAGTTACTACAAAGAAGGTGCTCTTTTAAAGGAATATAAGCTCTGAGAGGTCATTCCAGTCTGTAAATGGGGTTTTTATTTCAAATGTACACTGTAAATTGCATTTTGGCATTTTTGTTGTCCCAATTTATTATTTTATGCCAAATTAAAAAGCTTGTGGAATATTATAAATTAAAATACTTAATGAAACACACCTTAAACACAAACAAAATGTTCCATTCAACTCAAACTTTTAGCCCTTTAACTCATATTTTAAATTAAACATTTTACAGTGTATACATTTTCAGCAAGCTTTAAAGGTACAGTACGTAGGAATTACTGACATCTAGTAGTAAAGATGGATATTTGAAATAAAAGATGTTTGCTTTCCAATGACTTCATATTCCAAGCACTCTTGTGAATGTACGGTGGCCGTTAGTGGCCAAATTTCTCCCAGACATAAAGATGTTTTCACGTGTGAGTGGATCAGTGGTCTCAGGTGTAGCTGTGACTGTAACTATTTGTAATGTCTTTTAACGCATTAAACAGTCTTTAACTCCCATTAAACAAAGCTGGTACAGCAGTTTAAAAGTTCAGAGGGTTCTTACGTCACACATTGTTTTGTCCATTCAGGGACACTGTAGTAAAAATGGAGAACAAATATGGCAGCCTCCATGTGTGCATCCCCATCAAGTAGATATAAATGACTCATTCTAAGAACATAAACAGATAACAGTTATTTTAGTGAAGCGATTACACATCAATAGAAACAGTTTTGAATTATACATTAAATTTGTCTGAGCTTTGATTTTTTTTTTTTACACACTGCACCTTTAAGGGTCATTAAAAGCTGGAGAAGAAAGCTATTCTAGCCTCCCGTGTAAACATGGACGATGATCAGCAGGATGGCCGTTTCCACGGTCTCATAAATAACAGGAATAAACACAGAAAGCACCACGGCCTCCTCTTATCGGCTCGTCATAATCGGGAACAAACCACGGCGGCCTCCTGAACGCTGAAGCCCTCGCACCTGTCTGCAGCACGCTCGAGCCAGAGGTTTTCTGTGCGTGTGAAACCACAAGCGCCTGCATCAGCTGTATACAGCCGGAGTGTACGAGGCAGTGCTGAGAGAGCTGCTGTCTCCAGTGGGATCAGCATGCCGTGGGCTTCCGTCCTGGTGACAGAATCACACAGACTCTCTCAGAAATGTCTCCTCTCTCGCTCCCCAAAAAGGCTCTTTGTCCAGTCTGACTCCATCCAGAGCAAAACAAGGAGCAAACAAGCATGTTTGGCAGTAGGAGTGTGTGAAGACAGACAGCGTGTATGAGATTGTGTCTGCTGGCGTGAGGACATATTCTGTTGATTTTCTCTTTGTTGTCTGCCAGTCATGATGTTGAGCAAGTGTTGCTGAGGTTTTGTGTGAATGTGACTGCTGCAGAGGACAGACAGATGGGATGAAAGAAGCACGAGGAGCAGCCATGTGCTCTACACAAGCAGGGCAATGCCTTTGAGAAGGATACAGCTGCATCATAACACGATGCTGCATCCCGGAGCTTCGGACCGACCCGGGACAGCCTGCAGGAGTCCTGGTGGCGGGGCGTTGTGTTGGAGCGGCTACGTGTCATAACCTTACAGCACATGTAGCTTGCTGACAAAGCAGACAGACAGACGCGGCGGAGCCGTCCAACAGTTTACCTATTTCAGCAGCGCAGCTCGAGATGGCTGCGCACCACTGCAGTAAAACCTTAGGGAACATCGATCTGCCCTTTATCACAAAGCTCGTTTTACCAGGATGAATGCTGCTGCCGCCTCCGACGTGGCTTTGGGAGAAAACGGTGGAAATAAATACAAAGCAGAGACAAAACAGCAGGTTTGGATTTGTTAGGTGCGTTAACATCAGGTGCATCAGTGTGAGGAGGATGAGGATGAGGATGAGGAAGCACTTCCAAATGGAATAGCATGATGAACCTCTCCTGAATAACGCACATCTCACCCTGCATGGTTCTAAACTTGGGATTTAAAGTTATAAATCCCTTTGGCACAACTCCTCCGTTCCAGTATCTGAAGTTTGAGCTGCCTCTGGTTTCCATAGCAACAGGCCATGCAGCAGTCAGGACCAGAGGAGTCAGACACAACACAGAATCAACACGTCCAAAAAAATTCTTATCACTACAAACAGAGCAAAATAGTCCCTGTGCTCTCTCCTGGATATGAAACCCTGCTGCTGCCGCAAACGCCGAGGCAGCGCAGGACTGCACTTGACATTTAGTTAAGTGTGAGTACGACTAAATGTAGAAAATAAGTATCAGAGGTTTGCTGTGATTATTCACCATCTGCCCAGTGTGTAGCACAAAAGCTGCAAATAAACTGTGAGCAAAGCACGTCGAGTCACGGATGCATCGCTGCTTCTTAGTTAACTTGTTTCTGCACCTCATCCTTTATCAATACGAAGGTTAACCTTTAGGTTAAAAGCAAACATAAGAAGATGTTGATACTTATCAGGTCGGATTTACTAAACTGAGCATTATTTTGCAAAGAGAAAGCCAAAATGCAGAAGCAGAGTGTGAAAAACTGCGACCCATGATAAGTAGCTGGTGGAGCCAGCTGGGCTGGAGAACTGAAGTCATATTTTATGTGACATCAGCCTCACATCATCATGCAGGAGTTCTGATTCACATCTTAACAGCGTTGTCCACAGCAGCTTGGAAAGTCCGGAAAGTCCTAATCTTGACCCTCAAAAGGGGTTTGTACCCATGGGGACCGGGAAAATGTCCCCACGAGGACAAGAAGTCCCCACGGTGATGGTAAAAATCCAGAGCATGGTCCCTACAAGGTTGTAAAAACGCGACCACACACACACACACACACACACACCACCACCACCTCCTGTTCTGATTCTGTGTTTGAGATAATTGTTGCATGAGCAAATTTCAGCCACCCTTGACTTCACATTTGTCTAGAATGTTTTGGTTTAAAGAGGAGTTCATGGCTGATTTCAAGGCCTGCGATGTGTCCATCCCCAACCATCATCCCTCCACCGCTGAGCTTTACAGCTGGTTGGACGTGTTTGATGCTGTGCATCGTGGACAGATATCTTCCAGAAAATATGCCGGATCTATCAAAGGTTTGCGTGCATAAAAACGTGAGCTATCTCACTGCACACACAAAAAAAATGTACAAACTGATCTAACAGCGTGCTAAAAACGTGCTAAATAGCACCTCTTATTCATTTTGCACTTCTGCTCCAATTAATATGTTATATGGGGCATTTACACGCAATTGTGTGTGTGATGGGAGGAGAAAATGTAAATATATTTATTTAGCACTCGAAAAGTGATTTATCAACTGTGAGATGCGTTGCCTTGAAGGTTTTTTGCATGTATTTTAGTACGTCTGAAACGCAGGTGTAAACCGGCAGCTCCAATGCAGCTTCAGCTTGTGAGAGAGACGATCCTGGACGCACAGATATGACAAAAAATAAATTTCATGAGCAGTGAGGGCAACACATTTAGTTCTCATTGTTGAATGCAATAAAAATCTCCATAGCAAACACCCAGGGGTGTAAAATATTCTAGAAAAATTAAACAGAAAGTTTGCAGCCACTGCAGCTTAATGAGAACTAAAGCTGAATTAATTGTGTCTTTTTATTTCCTCTTTTTGCCAACGTCATATTTCAACCTGGATTTTAGCAGCTGGACAGGATCACGGTCATCTGGCAGCGCGAGCCTCTGTAGCCGTTGGTGTTGTGCCAAATAGTGCGCACCTGGTGCGTAACGGAGACCATGTCACTCCTGATCCATGCCACTTCTGAGACTCTGCACGGATACCTGTTGTATTATTTACATTTTTATATCCATCATACTTATTTTAAATTGTATTTTCATTTCCCTCCTCCACTCATATCTATCTGTGGGTTTTATTTCCTTTTGCAATGTCGTCTCTCGCAATTTGCCTGTACACGCAAAACCCTCATTCTATCGGGGCGTTTCCAACACGTTTGCAGCTGCTGTCATTTGCGCCTTCATTCTTTGTAAATCACCTGCAAACCGGGATTCAGCCCCTCACGCAAAATCCTAGACTGCATGCGTAAGTTACTACACGCAGCTTTTTATCTTTGTAGATCCGACCCTACGTTTGTAAACATGGGCTGTGCTCCTGTCTTCTTTTTGGAAAAAAGGGGGCTTCTCATGCAGCCTTTCAGTATTTTCTAATTGCACTGTCATGAATTTGAACTAAGGATGTTGGATAATGGCTTCTTTTTTTTTTAACGCTATCCGATATTGTCCAATTCCTATTTTCACCCACTTGTTTTAAGTGCGAGGGATTGAGTTATTCCCCAAAGAAATGGGACGACCTTTCAAAATTCTCATGCGTCACCAACAGTCGTCAGTGGCGCAGTAAATGACATCACGTGTTTCTGGAAGGGTTTGTAATGCCGTCTGCTGCAGCGATTGGATTATTTTTTGGTTTTGAGACCAAAAAAAAAAAAAAAAGGAAAAGAAGACGCTTAACGTTAACGTTATGTTACAGTAGATGCATGTAACGTTATGAAATGAGGTTTTTTCACATTTGTAATAAAACTGTGTAGAATATTAAAGCGACCTTATAATAGTGATTTTCACATTTTATTTTTAAAAAATACTCACATTTGTGCGTTTCTGTGGCTGCAGATTTCCTCGCCTTTGCCTGTATTTCACATGAAATTGTGGATAATATCATACCACTCGTTTTCTAGTGTCCCCCTGGAAAATCAGCTTTTAGGGCCAGATGGTCCTCAGTCTGACCAGAATCAAGACACCACTACCCCTTCACATGAACACACAAAATGAAGGGTTAGGGCGAGGGGGGGCACTGGAATTCACCCTTGATTTCCAGTATCGGACATCATGCAACTCCTCATTTCCGATATCAACTGATACTGATCTCTGCAGACAACTGTGAGGTTGTATCGTTTATATTCTGAGAGCAAAGATCCCAAAATCTCCTTAACTCGGCCAGAGGAGCTCATTTTGGACATCTGGCTGCCAGATATCAGAAACTAGAGGATTCTACCGATATATCAGATACTAGCAGGTATTACTACCGATATATCAGATACTAGCAGGTATTACTACCATATATCAGATACTAGCAGGTATTACTACTGATATATCAGATAAACAATATCAGATACTAGCAGGTATTACTACCGACATATCAGATACTAGCAGGTATTAGCCAACATGTGTCTAATTCTAATGTTTCTGACATCTTGGTAACTTAACCAACAACTTAAAACCAGGCATATTATCAGCAGCTTCAAAGTGAGTCAGTCTGTAGCAGCAGCAGCTGCACCGTAGTCACATGACTCTGAAAGGAATGCTGGGAAATGAAGTTCTTCCAGGAAAACAGGGACTTTTATACATGCTGGACCGCTGCTAATAATGCAATAATGCCAAATGCTAATGGAACAAGATCTCGCGAGATTTTGTTCAAATAAATACAGGTCCGAAAAAAAACTATACCAATATTTTACGACATCACATTTAATGCCAAATTCGGCCAATAATATTGGTAGACTGACAATATCGGGTTTCTCTAATTTGTACTAAAACATGCTAACTGAAGCCTGTAGAGTCTGATATAGATCTTGGGTTTATTGCCGTTTCACAGAGAACTTCTGGTCCAACTTTGGACTGGACTTACTGGGACGTCCACTGTAATAGACATTAATTTGAACTTAGTTGTTAGTAATACTAATTTTAAATAAGTTGTAAGAACTTTGGAGGGCAACATGCCAGATTACTTAATTTACATAAGTTGAATCAGTTTAATTAAAATGACATCAGAAAAATTAGTGATGGGGAGGGAGCAGGTTTCCCACAATGCAGTTCACTTCTTCTAACAATAAATTGGAGATAATTCACAAATGAGGGATTTATAAATGTTGGTATTGTCATGTGACTGCTCTTTGCTTGTTTGTTTATTCCTGTATATAATAGCTACTATCCAGCTGCTGCACTGCCACAGAGACTGAGGTCCGACATCAGCTTTTAGCTTAAACCAACCCAGACTAAGTTCTTGCTACATAGTAAGAAAAGTTGAGTTCATCAATTACTTTAAGTAAGATGAACTTGAAATCATCATGTTGGTAAAAAATACAATGAAATCTAATTTATTTAAAATTTATCACATCAAGTTTCCTCACAACCTCATTCATTTACAGCTTAATCACATTTATTAAGTTAAAAAAAAGTTCTACAAACATAAACCATTTTAATTTATAACTCCTGTTACTGAATACTGCATTTTTTTGAAGCAGCAAGTTTGCGTAATTTTTTTAAAAGTAAAGCCAACTAGTTAGAATTTACAGTGTACTAAAAAAAAAGACTGGCAGCTGCCTTGAATGTTTTCCTCTTGCAGATAATCTTTCTCATTGTAGAGCAATTAAAAAAGTGGTTTATAATCCTCAGATTGATAAGCAGCAATAGCTGCTTTCCTAAAGATGATTCTGTCCTTCCTCATCGGCATTATGTTAACACACACCTGAATGCTGCAGACCAGCAAACTGCCAAAACGTCCTTCTATCAAGGTGATCTCACAGATGATGATCGGCTAATCAGGTGTTTTTGATCAGAAGCTACTGGCTGCTACTTTCTTCATTAAATCCAGCAGAAACAGTAAGGGCATTTTTATGTTTTCATTAGGGATGCACGATAAAATCGGCCCCCTATTGGTATCGGCCTATATCGGCCTTAAAACTGAGTATCGGACATCGGCCACCCCACCGATATTTAATTGATATCTAACCGATCAGCCCGCTGTTTCTAAAGTCTAAAAGAAAAAAAAAAACACTTCTTCTTCAAAAACTTCTTTTTTACAGACTTTAAAACTTCTAAAGACTAGGGGTGGGGAAAAAAGCGATCACTGTAAATGGTAATATTGGCTTTACTAGAATCTATCTAGTAGGCAGAACTTAATTTTAACTTAGTTGTTGGTAATACTTATTCTAAATAAGTTGTAAGAACTTTGGAGGGCAACATGTTAGATAACTTAATTTACTTAAGTTGAAACAGCTTAATTAAAACGAGTAAAGGAAAATTAGGGGTGGGGAGGGAGCAGGTTTCCCACAATGCAGTTCACTTCTTTTAACAATAAATTGGAGATTATTCACAAATGAGGGATTTATAAATGATGTTGGTAGTGTCATGTGACTGCTCTCAACTTGTTTGTTAATTCCTGTATTGAACATCTACTACCCAGCAGATGCTGCACCGCGACAGAGATGTGTGTGGTCTGACAATACTTGTAGCTTAAACCCACCTAGACTAAGTTCTTGCTACATAGTCAGAACAATTTTGAGTTCATCAGTTACTTTAAGTAAGATGAACTTAAAAGCATGTTGTTGGTGAAAATAAAATTGAAACTGGTGTGAATCTAATTTCTGTGAAATTAATCCCATCAAGTTTCCTCCCAGCATCATCCATTTACAGCTTACTCAAATTTACTTTCAGAAAAGTTCTACAAACTTAAACCATTTTAGTTTGTTCTACTTAATCACTCCAATTAGAGTTTACTTAATTTTTTGAGGCAGAAAGTTTGCATATTTTTTAAGTAAAGTCAACTTATTAGAATTTCAGTGTACACTGAAATATTGCAATATTTTCATATGCTGATATCGTACTGACATTTAAAACTGCAGTATCGATCTATACTCACAAAATCTCGCGTTATTTCATTGTTCTGTTCCAAAATTTCGCGCTATTTTCATACGCTGATATCATATTGACAAAAATACGGTATTGATCTATTTTACTAACAAAATCTCGCAATATTTCATCGTTCTGTTACAAAATCTCACGAGAATTCACAAAATATCATGAGATTTTATAACAGAATGATGAAATCTCAAAAGATTGTGAAATTAAAATAGATTTATACCACATT
Source organism: Atherinomorus stipes (assembly GCA_023101725.1). Classification (NCBI taxonomy): domain Eukaryota; kingdom Metazoa; phylum Chordata; class Actinopteri; order Atheriniformes; family Atherinidae; genus Atherinomorus; species Atherinomorus stipes. The sequence goes on from JALJCO010012510.1 coordinate 261,298, forward strand.
TTCAAATATTGATTTGATATTGGCATATGAAAATATCGCAATGTTTCAGTGTATTGATATTTTTTCCCACCCCTATTATTCAAAGTGTTGGAAATGGATAATAAAACTACTATTTGCAATGCTTATTTTTTAGCTTTCATATCGGTATCGATATCAGTTATCAGCCACTTGAGTTTTAAAATATTGGCATATCTGATATCGGCCAAAATTCCAATATCGTGCATTCCTAGTTTTCATGCACTGTTTTTGCATTTTGCCTCATTTTTGTTTATTAAACAATGACATAAATGCTGTTGTTTTTCAGCTGATGTCCTTTTTAACCTGATTTTAAGATGTTGTGAAGAGCAAATAATTTTTTCTTTAATCCTGATGCACGAAACTTTAGAAATGAAAGATTTATACTGACAAATACAGGGATATTTGTAATGTAGAGCTTGTGGTAATTTTAACAGTGTCATGTGGTGAATAGCCTGCTGGTGTTAGAGGGCGTACACGAGTTTCTGTGCAGGCGTCCAACACCTGCTCATCTCTTGTCACTACACTACAAAGGCACCAGCTGTGCTTGAAATGTCCAAACCAACATTGAAATATATATTCTCTAAAACAGAAATAATCAAACACTATAGGTAATTTGAAGTTATTTGAGAAAAGAAGAATGTGACTTCTTGAGGATGCAAACCCACACAGATATGGAACCCTGTGCAGACTCCACAGAGACTAGAACGTACCAAAATAAGATCAGCGACTCATCTGTGGGATCCTCCGTTTTCAGTTTAGACGTTCACATAGAAGAATAAATGAGAGATGGAGTCTTCCACAGATTCACAGCTCCTTACTATATAGCTCTCATTCTTGCAATTAGCTTGAAATATATATTCAAAAATATATACAGACGTAACTTGGTTGCAAAGTTTCAAATCAAACCTTTAGTCGTAATATTTATCACTCGCATATTTCCAGGGAGCATTTTTTACACACATTCGCAAATGGAAAACAATAAGCTGTAAACTGAAAACAGTCCTGATCCACAGACAAAAACATGCTGAACTGTCTTTATTTTCATGTTGATCTCTTCTGTAGCGAACACGTCAAACAGCTGAATACAGTGTTCCTGCAAGTTTTTACCAGCAAAATTTGAATTTTTGTGAGCTTAAGACCACTGAGAACAGACTTTAATGGAATAGTACACCCACAGAACGATGGTCCTTCATTTTCTACTCACCCTCATGCTGAGCAAGACTCTAGAACACTTTTTTATTCTCTCAAATGCAGCCGACTTCTCAAATCCACCGACTTTCATATAATGGAGTTCACCAGCACATGAACCAAAAAGGTCCTTAAAAGTCCACAAAAACTTGTCAATATTCCTTCATACTGCTCATCCAATGTAATCCAAGTGTCCTGAGTGGGTAGCGTCCAGAATTTACTGGAAACAACATCATTTAGTATATTTTTAGAGCCTAAACAGTCGAACATCGTACTTCCCCGATGCCAGGGGCGCAGAGTTTTTTTTGGGGGGGGGGGGGAGTGTCGAGAAAATAGCGGGCCAGGAGTACTAAAGGATAACTTTTTTTCTTTCCCTCTTAGGAATTTATACGTGTATTTACTGATCAGTAACATTTCTGCATCACTCTGACTCCTTTACAGTATTTAGTGTCTGCGTATATCCATCTACTGGCAGTGAAGGGGGCAGAATGAATGGGCCTCTATATAAGGCATTAAATGAAGCAAACTTCCTTAATTTCACCAATACACTGCAAAAACTCAAGAAAATTTCACTTGTTCCATTTGCAGAATTTTTCTTGTTTATTACGAGCAAAAAACAACAACAAAAAACAAAATTTTTTTACTTATTTCAAGAGTAGCCAAGACTTTTCTTTTGCGTGTAACAGGCAGTTCAGTGTGTGTGTCCCAAATCATTTGTGTTGCAAACAAATGACTTCACAAAACTTCACTATGATGATCTCACCCACTCTGAAAACCAGAGTTGAAGCTGAGTTGCCCTAAAGTGAAATGTGAAAAAAAAAATGGAGGTGGTGTGGTGTCGGTCCAATGAGGACCGAGCGAAGTAGGTGCTGATGTGAACGCAGCATTAGGAAACTGGTCGAGGCAGTTCTGGACGCACCTCACTGGATGAATTTGCATAAGAAACTGTGAGTTAATGAGGATTCATAGACCTACGAGGACTACGGCAAAACAGCAATGCAGAAGATGGTCGGTCTAGTGGAATATTTTTATTTATTTTATTTTCATTAGCTTATAAAGATATGTATAGGATGCTGCACCGTGTTAATAGTACATAAAAATTGATATAAATGAAAAAATATAATTTTTGCAGGGGTGGCAAGCTTTTTGTTCAGGGGGACACTGGCCACCCGTTGGGGGGTCCTTGCTCGATGCACGTCCATGCAAGTTCACAACACTACGGAAGCCGCGGCAGACCAAACCAGACAAGATCGTTTGTTTGTTTGTTTGCTTTCTTTCTTTCTTTCTTTTAAATCAATCGCCAACCCCTCTTGTGTTTGTCAAACAGCGAATTTCTTCTTCTACGCTTGCATTATCGGCAGAGTAGGCTCTGAACGGCGCGGCTTCTCCCCGCGCATCGGGGAAGTACAATGTTCTACTGTTTAGGCTCTAAAAATCTACTGAATGATGTGGTTTTCAGTAAATTCTGGACGCTACCCACTCAGGACACTTGGATTACATTGGACGAGCAGCATGGAGGAATATTGACAAGTTTTCGTGGACTTTTATGAACCTTTTTGGTTCAGTCACCGGTGAACTCCATTATATGAAAGTTTGGGGAAAACGAAATCTTGTCTGATCTCCAGCTGCATTTGAGATATTAAAAAGTGCTCCAGAGTCTTGCTCACCATGAGGGTGAGTAGAAAAGAAGGCACATCATTCTGTACTATTCCTTTAATGTTTATTTCACGGCTACATTGGCAGTAACACAGATCCCTCTATAACAATTAACGTAATGTAAAAAAAAGATAGATCGAACAACAACACACGGGTAACAAGGTTGTTTTCTATCACGCGTAAGTAAAGGCCTCCCGTGAGTGTGTTGGGTTAAATGTTCATCGATTATTTCTGCCTGCAAAGGCAGCAATAAAATCGTTTTTATTTCAATAATGGTCGGGTTGGAGCAGGAAGAAATGAGTTAAGTACCGTCACTTCGTAGTTCTGACATTTCTCCGACACGCTTTAATGCAATCAAGGATCAAAGCTTTCAGTGAACGTTTCTATATTCATGGCATATTTTCCAGCCACACAAAAAGAGCAGCAACATGGTTTGAAATTTTATTCCTAAAGTTTAAAAAGCTCAGGGTGTTTTATTTTGGGGGTGGGGCGGCTTTCCAAAGATGTTGTTTAACAGGGGGGGGGGGGGGCAATCACTTTTTTATACAGGGCCATGGAGGTTTGGATTTTTTTTACTCCTTTACTAATAAAAATCTTCATTTAAAAACTGCATTTTGTGTTTATTTGTGTTACCTTTGTCTCACATTTAAATTTGTTTGATGATCTGAAACATATTAGTGTGACAAACATGCAAAAAAAAAAAAAAACAAAAAGGGGGCAAACTCTTTTTCACACAACTCCATCTATCTATCTATCTATCTATCTATCTATCTATCTATCTATCTATCTATCTATCTATCTATAGAAACCATATCTAAACAGCACAAAAAGTATGAAAATTGGTGTTTGGTGGATTATTTCTTAATTATAATGTTTCTTGGTAACGTAAATCTTATATTTGGGAAAGTATTTATTTCCCTTTTGAGAGAGGGGGGGGAGGGGGAGAGGGGGGGGACGGGGAAACCCCCCCGGGAAAAAAGGGGGGGGGGGGGCGGGGGATGAAGGCAAGGAAACAACGTTGATCAGACAGAGAGAGAGACCAAACAATTAAAAAACAAAAAACAATACAAACAAACAAAAACATATTGTTCACAAGGTTAAACTGGGAGCAGAAATCAGCCTGTGAATCAATGAATGTGACTCGTGTTGCTCCCACAGTTTGTTGGAGCATTAACTGCTACACGGCTGCTGTTGTTGTGCCAAAAAGTGATCATCTGACAAAAACTGGTCAAATAGCCGGGGAAGCGGAGGCAATGGCTGTGCTGCATTTGAGGCGTGTCGTTATGAATATTACTGGGAAGACATGGAAACTTATGTTGTGATTACCACGTGACCAAAAATGTTTCAGAATTGTTTAGCTAGAATTGAGATTGCATCTATGTAGGGAAGGTAACATCATATTTCTTTCAAGCATTAAGTGACAACATGCTGCCTCGAATATCGATGTTGCCTTACCTTAGAACATATCTAGACATCCTTCTTCATTTTATCCACGTTCTGTTTATCTTGTGGTCTGCTGCATAACTTTGGCTTGATCTGACTTTGTAAAAGGCTAAAAAAATACACCCTATCACCCAGCCTCTCAGGATACCTAGTATCGAAGTTGCATGTACCCCATGAACATTCGTGTTTGGTGACTATTTTAAACTAAAAAGAACACATAAAAACGAACAAAAACGGACTAACTTCAATGCATTTCAATGGACGTTCAAACAGAGAATGTCCGAGTGTATGGGAAAGCTGTGCGCACTGTGATTGGCTCATCGAGTTTGGGGGCGTGGTTTAGCCATAGGTCAATTAAATCCTGCCAAATCTTCTCTGCCAATGTCAAACAGCTTAGGCCCAATCTCAATTCTCCCCCTTAGCCCTTCCCCCGTTTTGCGTGTTCAAGTGTAGGGGTGGGGGTAAGTGGTAGGGGTATATCCCCCCTTCAAACGAAGGTTTTCTGATGCACACTTACAGTAAAGGGGGGTATGACAATCATTGGCAAGGGGGCTGCTACCGAGTCCAAAAACATCCACAAATGAAAGTTTTTTTCGTAGATAAAGTTTTAAAAGTATGAAAACTGTTGTTTTGTCTAGTTTAATGCTGTTTTAATGTTTAATGTCCATTTTCTTTGTAAAATACACATGAAAAAAATGTCTAGTCCGACACTGATGCTTCAAACAAGCCTGAAAACTCTGTATGCAGCCAAACTGAGCATCTCTGGAGAGACCTGAAAATGGCTGAACACCACCGTTCACCATCCAACCTGACAGAACTGGAGAGGATCTGCAAGGAAGAATGCAGAAGATCCCAAATTCAGGTGTGGAACACTTGTTGCATCATTCCCAAGAAGACTCATGGCTGCACGAGCTCAGAAGTACTTCTACTCAGTACTGAGCAAAGTACTGAATACTTATCACCATTAGTCCATGGGCCAGACCAGATTTTTGCCCCACTCAGGGAGGCAAAATCTAGTAACAATATTTTAAAAGGTGCATGTCCATAAAAGATATTTTGGTATGATAACCCATCCTAAGTGGTAGCTTCGTCATGGTTATCGTCACATGAAGTTCATCGACCCCTACAAGAAATCTGACTGTAGGCGCTGGTGCATGTTCTACTCAAGGCTCATTTTTCAGATCTTTCCTCATCTTTTATGTGGACATATTTGGTATTTTTTTTAAAGGGAAGATTCAGATCTTTCATTAAAAACCAGTTTTGCACTTGTTTAATAAATACAGAGGTAACAGGGACTTCTCAAACTGTCAACAACATTTTTTTTTTCACAATTTTTGCCTAAACTGTTGTCTTTCTTTAAGTATTGTGAGGAGCAGGAACAACCCTGACACAAATAACAAACACTGAAATACTCACAGGATTGTGACAATTCAGGAAATGTATAATATTCCCATGTCATCCAAATATTAGGGATGACTGAGGGACTGAAAGTAGAGGCAGGAATTTTCACCTGCATCACCCAAGGTGGCAAATTTAGTTTGCTATTTTTATAAATCATTCATTTGTAAATATTTCAACTTGATAAATCTTCCCAACAGGTAACTTAGTTAAAGATCACCTTTTAGTAACACTGATATGGTTTCCAATTTGTATTTATTATTTTTTTCACTGCTAATCATCATCATCATCATCATAGTCTTCTATGGTCACAGAAACTTCTGCATCCTCCTCCTCTTCCTGCTGATTGGTGCTGGTACACCAGCCTGACTATGACATACATGGCAAATCAGTCTGGGCTCCCTCCATTGGAGACTGATTTCCAACTCAAGCCGCCGAAAAAGACGAGTAGTAAAGTCCCATCCGAGGGAAAGTGGATGATGCATCTTGCAGCAATCAGAGCCATTATTCAGTGGTGTTTTGCCTGTGATAAGCTGAACTACGCCAGATATCTGACATAATGCTATTAGGGAGGGGTGCTGTTCATGTTTGAATGGATACGGTACCAACTTCCGGTACCTACGAATCTGTACTGGTACCCAACAGTACCTGTTTTCGGTACCTTTCTGTGTGTTTATATGGCAATGACAAATTTATTTCTGACTGGGTCAGTCTGGGTTCCCACATGTCATATTTCAGTTTCTCTTTTTTTAATAAATTTGCAAAATTTCTACATTTCTGTTTTTTTCTGCCAAGATGGGGTGCTGAGTTACATTTATGAGAAATAAAATCAACTTTTTTGATTTTGGAAAATGGCTGCAATGAAACAAAGAGTGAAAAGTTGAAAGCGGTCTGAAAACTTTCCGTACCGACTGTATGTGATTGTTGAAGGGGGTCCCAAGGGCCCCAAGGGGGAGGGGTAAAAAAAAGAGAAATGAGATTGGGTCTTATTCTGCGACTGAGTGCCCTTCACCCATTTCTGGTGGCGTCTGCAACGAGTCCACTGGAACCAGGACATCTTGAGGAATGTTGTGTTCACCCATGAGTCCAGATTCTGCCTGCAGCAGCCGGGCTGTTGGGTCAGAGCGTGAAGTAAACATGCAGAACATGCAGAGTAGAGACGACGGGATCTCGCTCAGAAATGAGGTTTGATTGGATGATTGGAGGGAATCTCAATGCAGAGAGATACGGAGATGAGATTCTGCAACCAGTGACGATCCCACGTCTCCACGGTGGACAGGATCCTTCCAGAAGCACTGTTATCAGACCTCCGCCAAGGAGGGGGGGAGGAGGGGAGGACCCCCCTCCTGAACTCACCGCCTCTCGCATGGCCAGCGGTCATGCCAGAGACCACACAAGCACATGACGACAGGGATCCTTCCCATAATCCCAGACTGCCACTGAGCTGGTGACCAGCATGAGGGGGTGCCAGCTAATGGCTCTTCCACGTTACTGAAGCTCCTGTTTGTTATGAACCCTCATTATTCATCTTCTTTATTCAGACTTCAATAAACGGCATCAAACAAGTCAGGAGAAGAATAAGTACAGTCGTTTGAAATTGTCAAAGAAGATCTGGCAAGATTTTCATGAGCACCAACAAACACAACTCTACGGCAGCGTCTTGCATTCAACTGGAAAAAATAAAATTGTTCTATTTGTCTGAATTGATAAGATAATTTTTGCAAAAAATAAATAAAATGTTCATTTTTTTCTGTATTAACGAGTTCATTTTTACAAAAAAATAAATAAATAAAAACCCTCTGATTTTCTGAATCAACAATAATTTTTTGAACGAATAAATTAAAAAAAAATTCTTTTTTCTGAATTAACGAGAATTTTAAAACAATGAAAAAATGAAAAAAATTCTGTTTTTTTTTTAAATTAACAAGAATTTTAAAACAAATCTGAATTAAGACACTTTTTTACAAAAATAAATGAAAACCCTGTTTTTCTGAATTTACAAAATAAAAAAAAACATTCTGTTTTTCTGGGGTTAATTTGTTTGTATTTTTAGTAAAAAAAAAAAAAAAACGATCTCATTAATTCAGAAGACAGAACATTTTTATTTATTCTTTTTTTTAAATTATCTTGTTAATTCAGAAATACAGAACAATTTTAATTCATTTTCAAGGGAATTCAATACGCTTCTGTATACCATACAGGTACCACCCAAAAAATTTAATTCAACTTGAAAGGTGCAATTTACATATTGTATAGAAAAATAATATGTGAATCAATATATTTCAAGCTTTTATTTGTGTGGATGTTGCTGATTAGAAGCTGCAGCTAAAGGAAACCTCAAATTCAAAAACTTAAAAAATTTGAATATTGCATGAAATCAATTATAAAAGGATTTTTAAAGCAAAATAATCAGGCCTCCTAAAATAAATCTTGCATCTGTACTTAATACTTGGTTTTGGCCCTTTTGCATGAATGACTCCTTAACCCGGCGTGGCATGGATGCTACCAGCTTTAACCCGGCGTGGCATGGATGCTACCAGCTTGTGGCATATCTCAGGTATTATGGAAAACCAACATGCTTCCATCACTGCCTTGTGCTCTTCTTTATTGTTTGGTCTCTTCCCGTTCAGCTTTCTCTTGACAATGCCCCACATGTTTTCGATGGGGTTCAGGTCAGGTGGGTTTGCGGGCCAATCCAGCATGGTGATCCATGGTTGTTGAAGCAGGATTTTGTAGTTTTGTCAGTGTGGGCAGGTGCCAAGTCCTGCTGGAAGATGAAGTCTGCATCCTCATACAGCTGGTCCACTAGCAAGCATGAAGTGCTCCAAAATGTCCTGGTAGACGGCTGCATTTATGCTGGACTTGATGAAGCACAGAGGACCAACACCAGCAGCTGACATGGACCCCAGGTCATCACAGACTGGGAAACTTAACACTGACCATCTTCTCCAGGCTGCTGTCAGCCCTCCGGCTTCTACACAGTTTTCTTCCACACTTCTTCCTTCCACTTAACTGTCCATTAATGTGCTTTGAGACACTCTGAGAACATCCAGCTTCTTTTCTATCACTTTTTGTGTCTTTCCATCTTGTGCAGGGAGTCAATGATGGTTTTCTGCACAACTGTCAGATCAGCATCTTCCCCATGATTGTGAATTCTTCTAAACCGAGACAGACCTTTAAAGGCTCAGGGTACTTATGGAGGTGTTTGGATTACTTACCTGATAAGAATGTGACAGTCTGAGCTACAATACTGGAGCTTTTCACAGTATTCAAATTTTTTGAGTTTTTGAATTTGAGGTTTTCTTAAGCTCCAACTTCTAATCAGCAACATCCAAACAAACAAAAGCTTGAAATATATTGATATGCATATCTTTATCTATACAATATGTTAATTGCATCTTTTAAGTTGAATTACAGAAATACAAGAACATTTTCCAGATATTCTAATTTTTGGGGTAGTACCTGTATACTCATCCAACAGCTTTTTCCTTACAAATGTGGCTCCAATTTTAAAAAGGGAAATAAACAGACCTTACAACTGTATAGGATTTATTGCCAATAAGCCTTGTTTTAATAAATAAATAATCCACCAAACACAAATTTCCTTTTTTTTTGTTCTAATTTGTGTAAGCAGGTCTGTACGGGCAAACGTGTGCACAGTAAAGCTTCCCAACATCCCCTAACCTGCAGCGATCTGCTGGAAAACCTGGTTAGAGGCGCAAAAACACATCAAAATGCTTTTATTTCTAACAAATCAGAAGTAAACACAACCTGAGGCATTCTTATCTGCTCACATATAGCCAGAGGGTGAATGAAGCGAAACAATGGATTTAGTCTCACATGCAACATGTATCACATGACCATGGTTATATTTTCCACATCAGCTAAGAGCGAATGCTCAGGTGTCCAAGCGGACAATGAGGAGGTCCTCCTCTCCGGCCGCAGCACCGAACAAACGTCGTGACCTGGAATATTTGCAGGTGGAACATGAACTATTTTGGGGAAGGATCCTTTAAATAAACACGTCTAAACTGTCTTGTAGGGCCTGAGCTGCTGACAGACAACGGAAACATCAGCTAAACCACTAAATGTAACCTGCAGATTATGTGGAGCTAAAACTGTGTAAACCTGGCATCGTGCAGAAAAACGCCTTCTTACCGTCCTGCTGTGGCTCTGCGCGGCTCTCTGAGTGTGGCCGTTCCACCTGCCTGCTGTCACTGAGGATCTAGGGCATTACCTGGAGTCAGGTGTCAGATGCAGCGAGGACCCGGGTGTGTGTGCTGGTGTGTGTGTGTGTGTGTGTGTGTGTGTGTGTGCAGGAAGACAGTTCAGCGAGCATCTCTACGTGTTTTCACGCAGATGAAAATCTGATTGGTGCATCTGATGAAGTCTGGCATCAGCGTGGGCACACATGTGCTGGAGAGGAGCACATGCCCTGTCTGGGAGGGGGGGGGGACAGGGCCGGTGCTGATGGGCGTCCTCCTGTATCTGTCCGTGCTGCTGTGCTGAGGAGGCACAAAGTGACACTTTGTTTGCCCCGCCAGATCTCCAGCGCAGGAGAACAGAGCGGCATTCATCATTCTGACTGGCTGCTGCACACAAAGCTTTTCATTGTGCGTTAACAGCAACGTGCACAAGTGTGATTAGTATGGTTTGTAATGCAACGTACCGCAGCCGCTTCATATGACCACAAATGTCTGGTTCAGTCAGGTTTGGGAGGCTGAAAGCCTTCAGAGCTGCCCTCTGGCTGCATCAAACACAGGCTGGTTATTTTCTACAAAGCAAATATCATTTACATTCGTTTCTAATGAAAGAACAGCAGCTCATCATCACGCCACCAAATTATCCTCGTTTTCTGTTAGATCTTATCAGATGTGGAATCATAATGGCTGTAAACATCAGCATAGTCTTACAGTGAAAAAGCCCCCCCACCCTGGGTTTTGGCAGGACCACACTGCAGTCTCACAGGGGTATGGTAATGATGGGGCTTTACCACCCTGGCTGCTGCCTATATTACAGCAGCACAGCACTTCAAAGACAGACGGCTCTCTGACTGGCAGCGTGCAGGAATAGAAACCCGTGGTAAAGCAGGGCAAACATGGTGGAAAAGCCAGCAGAGACCCTTCCTGACTCCAGTTTTTTGTGCAGAAGAGGGTCACACAGCTGCAGCTATGATAGGTGATACTCTGGAAGTCACTGCACCTGACATGTGTTGAAGCTGTGCCTCACAGTTGTCATGGAAATGAGGACAATTATCTGAATATGTGGTCTTTTGGAATTGCACACACAAACACGCACATGCACACACACACACACACACACACACACACACAAAAATGCATAAAGATGGAAATGTGTTAATGTACATGTTAATGTTTCTAAAACAAGTGAATCAAATGGATACGTGCATGTGTCGTCCTCAAAATTATTCATATCCAACAGGATTCCACATAACAAGAAACTGATAATAAATAAAATTTTACAATAATATGATTTAGTGATATATATAAATATATATATATAAATAGTGGGGTGCAACAAAATTTTTTGTATTAAACAGTTCGATACAGGTGTGTACCGAACCGTGACCATGTATCGTGTATCGAACAATACAGAATTTTTCATTTATTTTATCATTGTATACTTGTGTTCTGACGATGAGCTCTGTGTTGAAAATTCAGTGGATCTGTGTTCACCTACTAATTCTACTATGTTCAGATCTGGTGTTTGGAGCTGCTTTGGTCTTCGTGTTAAGTATGACCGTCATCTAAAGCCTTTAAGAAAAAAAGCACGTTTAGAAATAGGCATGAAATATTTTTTTGTATAGAGAACCGAACCGTGACTTTTATGTATCGTTGCACCCCCTAATATATATATACATACACACACATATATATATATATATATATATATATATATATATACAGTTGTGTGAAAGTGTTTGCCCCCGTCCTGATTTCTTATTTTTTTGCATGTTTGTCACACTTATATTGATTAGTTTCAGATCATCAAACAAATTTAAATATTAGACAAAGATAAAACAAGTATACACAAAATGCAGTTTTTAAATGAAGATTTTTATTTTTTTGGGGGGGGGGGGGGGGGGGGGGGGGGGATCCAAACCTCCATGTCCCTGTGTGAAAAAGTGATTGCCCCCTAAACCTAATAACTGGTTGTTCCACCCTTAGCAGCAACAACTGCATCAAGCGTTTGTGATAACTGGCAGTGAGTCTTCTACAGCGCTGTGGAGGAATTTTGTTCCACTCATCTTTGCAGAATTGTTGTAATTCAGCCACATTGGAGGCTTTTCCAGCATGAACCGCCTTTTTAAGGTCATGCCACAGCATCTCAATGGGATTCAGGTGGGGACTTTGACTAGGCCACTCCAAAGTCTTCATTTTGTTGATCTTAAGCCATTCAGAGGTGGACTTGCTGCTGTGTTCTGGATCATTGTTCTGCTGCAGAACCCAAGTGCGCTTCAGCTTGAGGTCACCAACAGATGGCCGGACATTCTCCTTCAGGATTTTTGGTAGAAGCAGAATTCATGGTTCCATTTACCACAGCAAGTCTTCCAGGTCCTGAATCAGCTAAACAGCCCCAGACCATCACACTAAAACCACCATATTTTCTCTTTCTGATGGTGGAGTCATGAACACTGACCTTAATTGAGGCAAGTGAGGCCTGCAGTTCTTTGGATGTTGTTCTGGGGTCTTTTGTGACCTCTTGGATGAGTCGTCGCTGTGCTCTTGGGGTCATTTTGGTCGGTCGGCCACTCCTGGGAAGGTTCACCACTGTTCCATGTTTTCACCATTTGTGGATAATGGTTCTCACTGTGGTTCTCTGAAGTCCCAAAGCTTTAGAAATGACTTTGTAACCTTTGCCAGACTGATAGATCTCAATTATTTTGTTTCTCATTTTTCCTGAATTTCTTTGGATCACAGCTTTTGAGGATATTTTGGTCTACGAAACTTCGTCAGGCAGGTCCTATTTAAGGTATTTCTTGATGGAGAACAGGTGTGTCAGTAATCAGGAGAAATTGAGACTCAGCTTTCCAAAGATGTGATAAACCACAGCTAATTTATGTTTTAACAGGAGGGAGGGGGCACTTTTTCACACAGGGCCATGTAGGTTTGGATTTTTCCCTCCTTTACTAATAAAAATCTTCATTTAAAAACTGCATTTTGTGTTAACTTGTGTTATCTTTGTCTCATATTTATATTTGTTTGATGATCTGAAACATATAAGTGTCACAAACATGCAAAGAAAAATAAGAAATCAGAAAGGGGGCAAACACTTTTCAACACAACTGTATGTTGGAGCATCTGCTTCCTCCTGACCTCCCTTACATGCCAGTAAAACACCGTGAAGAGCAGCTTGAACAGAAAACACACTGTAAGGTATATTATATGGGGAAATAAAATATTGTCTGCAAGCTTTCACGACCGGGGAACAGATTTCTGTGGAGCTGGTGATGAGTTGCATCGCACGGGACTGAATAATTAGGACAGCTCTCAATAGAAATTACACAGTAGACTTTAATCACATTTTTTCAGATTATTTATGTTTTTATTCCTACATAGAGGTAACTTACACATTTTATATTTAATAATTCCCTATCAGTTTAGGGATTTAATTGGTTTTGAAATCAAATAGTGAACATTTATGTCATTTCCTGGCCATAAAGTTAAATATTTGCCAGAGGGCTGTAGGATGAGGTGCTGCTGCATACAAATTAATTTATTCTGGTTTCACATAACATAATAGTTATAGTTTCATAATAGCAAAAATTTGAGGCACAAATGTTTATTCTGACTATATTTTCTTTTTTATTTCAGATCTAGAAAATACCAAAAGGTGTTTAAAAATGGGTTTTTTTAAAGCTTGATTTACACTACACAGAGCAAACAAGTATCAATGACTTATTTGTGTTGTAAAAATGTTATATCAGACTGTTCTTTATGACTATTGTTGCACCATTTTATTACCACTTTGTAATGAAACAAACGATGGGCGCCAGTTTCATTACAGAAAGCCCATAATAAAGCGAAGCCTGCAAGTTGTAAGTTGTTGCAGAGCAAACAAACTTTTCAGTCAGATCAGTATATATTACACGTTTGTGTCAGACATCTTTCAGTGATGGGATAATATTGATGTTTGAATGCAAACCAGGCATACTGATGTAATGTGCAGCAGATGCAGCAACAGCAGACAGGTGGATCTTGTTTGCTTTGCAGCGATTAAACATCCAAACTCCACAGTAGCAGTTTCATCTGAGCTCATCAGATGATAAAACATGGGGGAGGGGGAGGGGGGGGGGGCACTGAAAGTTCTACAGAAGACCTCAATGATGTCTGTTAGTCGGCATTTACAGTCGTCCTCAAAATTATTCATACCCTCCAGTTAAAGAAGGTAAAAAAAAATCAGCTGTCAGTGAAATAATTTGAAATTGACAAAAGTAAAAATGAATAAAAGTTCTATGAAAATTATATTGATTTTAAATTGTGGTTTGAAAGAAATATTAAAAACAAACACACAAAAAAAAAAAAACAAGTAAACAAGCATGATGGGGCTCCAAAGCTAAAATGTTAAGCAACATTTTGAGACAATCACTGCAATCAGACGTTTTCTGTAACATCCAATCAGACGTCTGCACCTGTTGACAGGTATGTTGGTCCACTGTTAATGGAAAAAGGTGCTCTAATAACTGTATTTTTTTAAAGAAATTATTATTTCCAACCACAATTCAAAAGCAATATTTTATTTCACTAAATTATAATTTTGTAAATTTGTATTTACTTTTAGATTCTTGTTATGTGAATTACTGTTGTGAAATTAGCCTTTTCTTTAATTGTATGTGACAACATTCGTGTTTACATGGAAGCATCAGTCTGGTTGAAGGTGACAGATCTCTCCTTCCAGCAGAGCATATGGACCTGAACGGCACCAGAGCACCACTACAGCGCAGCTCGGCCTACATACATCTGCTTGTGTGTCTGGTAATAAAAAGGGCCAGTTTATTCAGCATCAGCATGAGAAAAAAACGCCACGAGCCGTGAATTCCCCCCGTCAGCCCGCCCTCCTGCTGAGCCTCAGCACCAGAACCCACTGATGGAAGCAGCAAAGGCGAGCATTGATTTCTGAGCCTTTAAATGATGCGTGAACAAACGAATCTAGCCAATAATAATTTCTTTTTTTGCCCACATGCAGGCCCGCGCCATATGGCCTGCGCGTGCTTTGGGCTGACTCAAACATCCTGACATTTCAGAGTACATTATGGAGAAAGACTACATCAGCCGGACCCGAAAGACACCAATCAATACGCAACCGTTAATGGCAGATTAGCGGATGCTGCCGCACAGGGATTGCATCCTATTAATTGCAGTCTCACGTGCGCACGGAGAACAAAGAATCCGGCCTCTGTTTTTCTCCAGATGACACCCAGACGGCGCGCGGTTGTCACTCTTGTTTGGGGGATTTTGAGGAGAAACATTCGCCCCATTTCGGTCTGTTGACGCGGCGTTTGCGCATTTCACGGCGGTCAAACAGCAAGTCTGAGCCCAGTCACAGCGCCCACGCAAACACGCACACATGTGGGATGGATGGAGCAGGATCCCAGCAGGTCAGAAATGAGATGTGGGGTACCGTGACAAGGTCACCAGCGTCGTGAAAATGGAAAAGTCAGCATAAACACAAACAATATGGAGGGAAAGACAGAAATCCCACCGGCTTTCGTGTGAAGACGCGGCTCCTCCGGTCGGATCCGGGCTGAGGTAGACCAGGACTAAGGACCAGGATCGGCAGCTACGAGCCCTTTTGTTGCTGATGCTGCGGGTGCACGACAGCCCCCCCGCACAGCTGCACGCGTGCGAGATGGAGATGGAGGAGGGAGGAGGGTGTGGCTGCGAGAGGAAGGCGAGCGGCGGAGTCAGTGCGGACCGTCACGATGCCAGCACGTTGGTGAACGGAAGCGCGCGCTTATCACAACTCATTAAAGGAAAAAAAAACAACGAAGAGATGAATGGAAACGCTGCAGACACCTGAACACAAACGCGCGCGCATCCACCCAGCGGCGGTTCTGAAGTCTGCATGTGTCTGGATCTGATGATGTTAGGTGGCCTCATAATTATCACAAGGCTGCACGTGCACAAGGCTGCGCGTCGCTGAGCTGGATTCAGGCTGCTGAACCACTACTTTGGTTTCAAAGCACCTGTCACTTCCTTCAAGAGTTGATCTTTTTTGTTCTCACAAAAACAGGCACATTAAATGGTTAATGTCAGGATCTGGACGGTTTTATCTTCACATAAATAAACAAAAAACTTTGGGCTTCAGATTACACACTAAAAACTCCTGGGTCAAAAATAACCCATCATGAGTTATTTTTGACCCAAGATTTTTTAACCACTGCTGGGTTGAAAAGGGACCAACCCAGAAAATTGGGTTATTTTTTTTGACCCACCTTCCGGATTGAATATATGACCCAGAAGTTGGGTTATATTGACTTTAATGTTAGTTTATTTTAACCCAGAAATTGGGCTATATTGACTACAATGTTGGGTTATTTTAACCCAGAAGTTGGACTATATTGACTTTAGTGTTAGTTTATTTTAATCCAGAAATTGGGTTATATCGGCTGCAATGTTGGGTTATTTTAACCCAGAAGTTGGGTTATATTGACTACAATGTTGGGTTATTTTAACCCAGAAGTTGGGGCAACAACCCAAATGTTTGGGTTGAAATAACCCAGAGATTAGTTGGTCCCTTTTTAATCCAGCAGTTTGACCCCGGAGTTTTTTAAGTTTGTATTTTTCACCTTATTTTGGGGACTTGCAAGGGTGGTGCCATTTAACTTCTGGTTGTGTTGACATTTCCGGGTGCTCTTTGCATCCATAGGAATTCATAGCGATTCCCACCAATCACACCATTGAGATGAAGCAGTTCTTTAACCACGACTACGATGATTTTTGCCGTTTGAAGGTGTCACAACATCTGGAGAAAGAGACGTGAGATCCTACAACACATTTTTATCAAATACGGCAAAAAACGGACCAATATTGCGGGCTGCTGTTAGGGTTGCCATCCTCCTGTACATACAACGAGGACTCCTCCGCCACCCTCTCCCTCCCTCCTGCTTGAATCGTTTATCTTATAAAATAACTTTCTGCTTTTCCCCACTTTTAGATCTCGCAGTGTCTCTTACTTAGTCCTGACTACATGAATGTCACAGTCAGCTGGTCTGTGTAACATCTCTGCAGACAACCTGATCTCAGCCTGTTGACATGATGTCAGCTGATCTCAGCGACATATCATGTTCATACCAAGTGGCAACCCCCCGTGGCCAACTATGAGGCTACCCGGAAGAAGTCATTTTTTGTAGTTCTCCCTTGATCGCAAAGGGCTGAAAAACAGAGCAAATCCCCACAGACTCCCATGTTAAAAACGCCAACTTCACAGCAGAAATAAACATGTTTACAGCCGAAATAAACATGTTTACAGCCTGGTTAAAAAATCATTTTAGGTTTAACAGGTCAAGTCTACTTTCATGTCAACTGTGAGGGGGTGAATTTTTTTTATAACTCATCCGTTTAGATGTTATTTAGTCTTGGAATTCCACATAATTAAGGGCGTGTCCTTTTGATTGACATGCCATGCCTGCTGACTGGTAGCTAACAGTTAGCTCCTTGTTTGCTCTCAGTAAGGTCTCAGTTTGTAGCAGAGTAGCATAACGGTGGATTTTAGTCACATAATAACAAGTCTAAGCGTGTCTTACCTTTACCCCGCCGCTTAGGGGGCTAATCTTCTTTAGCTCCTGTTAATTTAGAGTTAGCTCGGTTAGGGTTTAGCCCAGAGTACATCAGCTGTCAATCATTTGCCCCGCGACTCGGAGCGGCCTCACCTTTGCCCAGTTTAGTATTTCCCGAGAGTGACAGCGCAGGTGACACGGCAAGATGGCGATGGTGGGACACGCCCACCTGGCTTCACTTTTAGCTCCTCAGAAACCGATGGTGACGTAGCAGAAGGTTCGTTCCTCTCTATAAACGCTCTATGGTTCATACTAACTCATACCTCCAAGCCGAACTCATGCAGATTTATACTGTAGCATTTATCTATTTTATCATGTGTATCACAACCTGAAATCTGAAGTAATTATATCAGATAAGCATACTTTCATGTTCAGTACATTTTGAGCATCAGGGGAATTATTTATTATTTTATTATTCTGCAACAATACGAAGCATAAACTACAGGAGGTGATGTTTTTAATACTTTAATACTTTTTAATACTTAATACAGATTAAACACCACACAAGGGATGTAACAATCGATAAAAAGATAAATCAGGATATAATTCTCTGACAATTAATATTACCGTTTCAGATTTTAATTATCGTAAAACCGTGATCATGATACTTTGTAAAACTCCCAGTGATGCTGCTCATAACCAGGTAAAGCAGCATCAGTCCTTCAGACAGTTTGCATGTGTGGCCTCTGAAAACATGGAGGAAGGCACCGCATGGAAGCTCTGGAGATGTTTCCCTTCTAAAAGGACAAAGTCTAAAGTCTGGATGTATTTTGGATTTTTTTTTTAAAGGATGCTGGGAGGAGACTTATTTTATTTATGGTATTGTTTTAATGTTTCTGCCACATTTGATACTGTCGTGTTGCTGTGATATGAACATGTGATTTCTACTAAGGTAGTGAAACAGTTTCCTTTCTGGACCAGTTCTTCTGAAATCTTGACTAGATCAAGTCTTAAGCTCTGAATGTGAAGAAAAGTATTCTTGGTTCTTATCTACAGTATTGCATAAAGCGAGGAACCCTCTTACAGTATGGTCACAAGATGCATCTTTAACATTTATATGTTTGATGTCTACATGTTATGCCAACAGAAAGTCCATTCTGCTTGTTACTATTCTTTTTAGTGTGCGTTTAAGAATGTTTTGAACATTTTGAGCAGATTTTACCAATACCGCGATAATATCAATAACTGTGATATTTTTGGTCACAGTAACTGTGACATGAAATTTTTATATTGTTACATACCTACACCACACACTTGACAGTAATGAAAGACAGATCGCACATTTCATCTCTGTAATGATCTGTGTGTGATTTTCACTACAGAGCACCACATGCTAATCCAATTTCCAGCAGAGTATCACGTTTTTCACTGTTAAATTCAAAATCCGCATCCATCCAAACACTCGGTGGACTTTATTAACCTCCATATGAATTTTTCAAAACAGTTTGTTTGGTTTCTTCCCAACTAAGTCTCTGCATCTCGCTACGTGGGCGACCGTGTTTATCAATGTACATGACAAGCTGCAGCTAGCGACTGGAAATGTCAACACATTTGGGGCAAAATAGGGTGAATAATAAGGTGAATTCAGGATTTTGTCACCTTCACATAAGCAGTATAATATAAACTATTTCCTGAGAAGAGAATGAAAATAACATTTCTTGTCCATCAATGTGTTGAATAAGTGTGAAGAGTTCTAAAAGTAGCTCAGAAAAATCAACAAATTTATCAAAAAATACTAGAATTTTTTTTTTACATAATTGCACCACATTACAGATTGAATAATTTGATTTTATCTATATACAGTCATCCTCCATTTTATTCATACCCTTCAATTAAAGAATGAAAAAAAATCATCTGTTAGTGAAATAAGTTGAAACTGACAAAAGTAATAATAAATAAAAATTCAGGGAAAATCATGACATTGAATTTAAATTGTGGTGAGGCAACAAGGAGCAGTGTTAGCTCATTGCTATGACATTCCTGACAATTTTTTTTTACATGAATTACATGGTTATTAAAAAAAATGCTTTAAAAAATACTAACTCATAATTACGAATTACAAGCTTGTTTGTTTTTTCATCAAAGTGGCAAAAATGGCCTTCCATCAGGAGGCGATGAGGACCATTGTTAGCTCATTGCTATGACATTCCTGACAGCATTTTCTTTTTACGTAAATTATTATTAGTTTAGTTATTATTATTATTAGTTTTTTATAAAACGTTTAAAAAAATTATAGATCATAATAATGAAATACCAGTTTGTCTTTTCCTCAGAGTGGCAGAAATGGGCTTCCATAAGGAGCCGACGAAGAGCAGCGTTCGCTCATTGCTATGATATTCCTGAATTTAAAAAAAAATAAATTATGTAGTTTTTAAAAAAAAAAACGCATTAAAAATACTATTGACATAATTATGAAATACAAGGGTAATTTTTAAATCAGAGTGGCAAAAATGGGCTTCCATACAAAGACGACGAAGAGATTTTTTTTTTTTTTTTTGTCTTTAAAAACTAAACGCATTTCTTCCCCTCAAATTGTTTCCACCCAGTATTTATAAGGTGATATCTGTTTATAACTGTTTAGGGTGGCAGTGGAAACGATTTTGTTGTGACAGCAGAAACAGGAAATGTCGTATGTTTGCAAACTTCCAGCTCTGAACGTAACTGTGGGTACGTGGTCGGCAACAAGCGGCAACTTTCAGAGCAACTTTAAAAAGAAAGAAAGTGTCTGGTAAACGCCACAGACAGCCAGGACACCAGCATGGCTCCACGAAGGCAGGACCACGGGAGGAAGAGGAGCGACGGGGTGCGGAGCAGCTCGGTGATCAGCTTTCGGACCACGGTGAGCTCGGGCTCCGTCCGCCGCAGCTCCGCCGTGCTGCCGTCGGTTCTGACCTTCCTGGTCATCGTCGCCTCCGGAGGCCTGCTGCTGATGATAGAGAAAGGAATGCTGAACAGCATGGAGACGCCTTCACCGAGAGGGAACGGGAGGCGGCTGGACTTCATGCGGCTGGCTGGGAAGCACAGCGGCGGCGTGGACGTGGAGTCCCAGGTAAAGTCCCGAAACTCACCGTGAAGCGTTTCAGCGACGCAGACGGGAAATAATCTGGCAGATTTCACACAGTCTGCAGGAGTTAGCTGTTGTGTACACAACAGGCTTAATCTGTCCGGTTCCACATGCGAAAAGTTTCAGTTAACGACTTTCACTTTGGGGGGGTCGATGGTGGATGCAAACAAAAAGTTAAACTATTCCCCCCAAAAGAGGCGATGCTGTGTATAAATGAACAGATAATTGTGATTAGCAAATCTCATAATTTCATGTTTTAATCCCCAAACCATAATAACACATCAAATGTTGAAACTGAGACATTTAACTGGAAAATAGTTGGTTTTTAATCTGATGGCAGCCACAGATCTCTAAACAGTCTTCCAGGGTGATGTTTACTGCTGCATACCATCTCCTCTTCTTTTAGCAGCTGTCTTTAAACATCTGGGAAGTGAGGAGACGAGTTTCTGAGTGTTCCTGATTCCAGCGGCTCTGCAGTCCTGGACCTTCTTGCTTCATGCTTTGTTTCATGATGCCAGTTCAGTTTCCAGACTCTTCTCACCCATGTTGTAAGGATGGGTGATACTTTTTTTTTTTTTTTTTAATCAATACTGATATTGATACTGATACTTTTGGTCCCTTTAAAGAAAACCACATGATCGTACTTGAATGCAATATTAAAGGCGTTATAGAAGATGTTTTCAGCATTTCAGAAAGCAGACTGTTAGTGAGTTTTTGAATAATGCACAAGACCAACCTGCTAGATTCACAGCCTCCTCCTCCAGCCACAGGACAACGTTCACGAGCCACTCCGGTGTTTAGCAGACAGCAGGTACAGATTCTCCATCACGTCACAAACGCAAGTAAACAGACGTCTGAACGTTGCTAACTGGAAGCAGAATGTTAGCTACCTGCTGTAAACGTCAGATGACACTGCGAGCCGGAAGCTGCACGCTATTACTCTCACCAATCAGTCACTCTCATTGATCAGTCTTGCCTATTACCCGTTGAACTGACCATCAATTACTCTTGCTACCGTTGTAAAAGTGATTGACGAGCCAGTGGACAAATGAAAAAGTTAAGGAATGCAGAGATGATTGGAGGATGTTTTTGAGCCCCATTTATTTACAGCTGATGTATAATGATATTTATATATTTAAAGCTTTTAATTAATCATAGCATACGGGGTAGTGAACCCAATTTCAGCAAAAATTGTTGAAACATCTTCTGTAGATGTGTGGTATGGCGATACTCAAAAAAGTATCGATTCTGGTATTGAAGTATTCATCCCTACCATGCTGTTGTGATGGATGGAACATGGTCTTGCTGAAATATGTTCTGTAAGCTGCACGCTCGGTAGGTACTTGCAGCCCGTTTCCATCAGAGATGCAGACTCTTTAATCTGCAGGACACGGCATCCATAGTTTCCACAAAGAACTTCAAATTCTGATTCATCTGACCACAGAACAGTTTTTCACTTTGCCTCAGACAGTTTTGGCCCAGAGAAGACGACGGGGTATCTGGACTGTGTTCACATGTGGCATGATAAAGCTGGTATTTGTGGATTTCATGGTGAACTGCAGCGATTTCCAGTAGAGAATCATGTCTGTTAGTAATGCAGTGCTGCAGGAGTTTTGTCCCTGCACACAGAGATTCCTCCTCATTCTCTGAATCTTTGGAGAAGAAGGGGAGAAGGTGGGATCTTCATCGTCTTTGTAACTTTATATAAGAAACATTTTCCTGAAATTGCTCCACAATTTTCAGATTTAGTTTGTCTCAGATTGGTGAACCTCTGCCCAGGTTTACATCTGAGAGGCTCTGCCTCTGAAGTTCTCCTTTTATACTCTGAGCTGTTGCTAATTAACCTACCTAGCTCTCAGATGATCCTCTAGTTGTTTTTATTACTTTACCAGTCTTTTGTTGCCCCTTTCCAACTTTTTAAGATGTTTAGTTGCCATCAAATTCAAAATAAAGTCTCAGTTTGATATGTTGTTTATGTTCTGCTGGGATTAATCAGAGATTTGCTAATCACTGCATTGCTTTTATTTACATGTACGCGACGTCACAACTTTTTGGGATTTGTTATACTTTGATCCATTGCTTTCATACAAATAACTGCCCACTTCAAAGGACAAAAAGTCTGAAATCTAAGTAGCTAATTCCTAATTTCTTGTATTTATTTGACCTCCTTTCAGACTGTTTCAACTAGCTTATGTGTCAGATTAACTGCATTTTAAGTCACTTTCTGATCACATCCAGATCCTGCAGGAGATCCGCAACCGGACCATCAAGACCATGTGCAGCCAGAAGAACATGCCCCACAGCGTGTGGTCGCTGAGCCCCCTGCAGAGGAAGACGCTGCTGCAGCACATCCTGGTGAACGACGAGTACCGCTTCCTCTACTGCTACGTCCCCAAAGTCGCCTGCTCCAACTGGAAGAGGGTCCTGAAGGTCCTGAGCGGCGCTCTGGAGAACGTGGATGTCAACATCAAGATGGACCACCGCAGCGATCTGCTCTTCCTGTCGTCTCTGAAGCCGGAGGAGATCCGCTACCGCCTCAGCCATTACTACAAGTTCATGTTCGTGCGCGAGCCCATGGAGCGCCTGCTGTCTGCGTACAGGAACAAGTTTGGGGAGATCGAGTCGTACCAGAGGAAGTACGGCGTGGAGATAATAAAGCGCTACAGAAAGGGCTACGCCAAGGACGCCTCTGTGACCGGAGATGACGTGACCTTCGCGGAGTTCGTGCGTTACCTGCTGGACGAGGACGTGGAGCGCATGAACGAGCACTGGATGCCGGTGTACAACCTGTGCCAGCCTTGTGCCGTTTCCTACGACTTCATTGGATCCTACGAGCGCCTCGAACACGATGCAGAGCACGTGCTGCAGCGCATCAGCGCACCTCCGTTTGTTCACTTTCCGGAGAGGCAAACGTGGTACAAACCAGTTACCACGGAAACGTTACACTACTACTTGTGCAGCTTACCTCAGAAGCTGCTGAGGGAACTTTTGCCCAAATACATTTTAGACTTCTCTCTGTTCGCTTATCCCCTCCCCAACACAACCACCCAGCACTGCCGGCATTAAAGCTGCAAACTTTTATAGTTTTCAGATTATATTTTTATAGTATCACTTGTACTATTTTTATTTCTGGGGAACGTATACTGAAGCTGTTACATATTTTTACGTGAGATTTCTGCACATCGTGTAAAATGTTGATAGTTGGAAGAGAAAACTTCAAAACCACTAAAGCTTGAAACTGAACAGGAAACAGTGTGTACTTGTACTTTTACAGTATGTCAACCAGTTTGACCAGTGACGATGATGCAAATGTTGATGTACAGCAGATTTATGAAAAGTGTTTTAAAGGCATATACCACCCCTGGGTGAAATTGAGTCTCCCCCAGCAGTCTTGAGTTGAACAAGTGGGCAGAAGTGTTTTCTAGCCGACCCAGTCATTCTCTGAATCTGGCAGCACTGACTTTAGCTTAGCTTAGCGTAGTTGCTGTAATCAAAGGACAGGCGAAGCACCGTGGATAATAGCAACAGCAGCACGCATGCGCAGCATCCAGGAGCAACCCTGTTGCTGTGCATGTGTGCTGCCGTTACTACTATCCGCAGAGCTTCGCCTATGATTCGCCTGTACTTCCGCGGCATATACGTAGTTCCCCTATTACATGCTGCCTGGTCAGTCCTTTGATGTGAAATCGGCTTCTCGTTTGTACTCAATCAGAATGTGCGAGTCACGAAACGTAATTGGAAAAAATCTTGAGTTAATTAGTTCACTTTCGCCAAGTGGTGCTAGTTGGAAACATCAGATTACAGCAACTATGCTAAGCTAAGCTAAAGTCAGTGCTGCCAGATTCAGAGAATAGGCGCATTCGGACAGAGAGGTTCTAAGACACAGTTCCTGTAACTACGCGTCCCGAGTTTAGTTATAAGAACTACCCTTCGCCTTCAGTGTGCGTTTGCACATGAGGGAGGACCTCGTTAGGAACCGTGTGACACAATCGTTGCGACAGAAACAAATTTACGCCCCAGCAGATCTGATACAAAACTGAGGTTTCTCATCTCTTTTATTTAAAGCTGTTATAAAAGCTAACTTACCAGCTTTCCCTCATCACGGTCATTTGTGTCACGTAACAGAACCCCCCCCCCCGTCGGAAAGCTGCCCTACTTACGTCTTGTTTACCCTTTGTTGAAGTACGCCGGGACACTTTAGTGGACGGACCGTCCACTAAAGTGTCCCGGCGGCAGCCGTAAATTCTCCTGCCACACTGGGCTATATGCACGACTCCACTACTTCCTGAACTTCTTTTGCTTCCTGTCTTTCATAACTGGACAAACTGATTAATCCAGGTGTGCCTGACCTCAGTAACTGGCCAGACACACCTGGATTACTCAGTTTGTCCAGTCATGAAAGACACGAAGCAAATGTGCTGTCTGAAGTTCAGGAAGTAGTGGAGCCGTGCATATAGCCACTTTGCAGCTGTGTTTGGTCATTAAATTAGCATAAAATAATTGCTTTTGGACATTTCAAAATAGTAATTGATTCGGGACGTGCACCATTGTGATGATTTAATAATGAATTGGTACACTGCTATTGTAATAGTTCTCGTTATTATGATCTCGGTAAACAGGTACACAGCTGTGGGACTTTTTAAATATGGCAGGGCTGGAAGAAGTGGAGATCACGCAAGGGGCGCGGCTTGCCAGTTCTACCAAACACCTATGCATTTCATTTCCTGTGGAACCTCAAAAAGACCTGCCTCGGAGTAGGAGCTAAAAAGGTCCTAGGAACTGAGGAACGAGGTTCTTGGTTCCTATATGTCCGAATGCGCAGAAAAACGGCCTGGTTCCCGAAAAGGTTCTAGGAACTCCAAAAGGCTGAAAGCGCCTAATGATTGGGTCAGGCAGAAAACGCTTCTGCCCACTTGCTCAACTCAGGGGAGGCTAAATTTCACCCAGGGGTGGCATATGCCTTTAATGGCTTCTGTGGGCATTCGGTGGTTTAGCGGGCTAAAACCTCTTTTACTGAGCTGATCAGGACTTTCTCCCGCCCTCTGTCTTAAAGAGGTTTTCCTTTTCTCCCGTTTACAGTGTTAACTACACCCCTGCCATTTCATTTTGCATACTTTATTTAGTAAATAATTTAGTCACCTTTAAACATCATTAAAACATGAATATTAAACATAATACAAAAAACTTGGAACATCCTGAACATCGAGTCAGAAAAGCGGGGTAACTTCAGGAATGACGTCACCAGGCTGAGTGAAATGTTTAAATTTGGTCTGGAGTGGATGGACTCAGGCTGACCGGTACGGTGAAGTATGCTGCAGGCATTTCATGTCGAGTCTGTGGAAGCCTTCATATTTCATCTTCAGACTAAACGCTGTTTTCGTCATTCCCTTCATTTGCCTTTAATCCTTGAAGCTTACATTCCTGAAAAAGAAAACGGATTGGTTACAGCATGAGGTGAAATAAATAAAACTTCTGACTTTTAGCATTTTTAGATCTCATTTTTCACCACATTTCTGAAATAAAAAAAACTGTTATGGCCTTCATGATTTGAAAGCCTTACTTATCTGTTGACTTGTCACTGGAGCGGTCGAGAGTTCGGAGGATGGAGCGCTCCGTGGAGGTGTGAGGACTGCTGAGGGACGATGAGCTTTGCAGGGGCGAGAATGACAAACCTTGTCTGCGCATCTCCTGAACTGCCCTTTCACTGAGGACGGGACGGCAACAGGACAAGTGTTTTGATTGTCTCCTCCAGATTTTGTGATATTCTTGTACATAAATTTGTATGCATTAAAACTTACAGAGCTAAATAATTATGGTCTAAATATGTTCAAAATACATTAAAAGGTATAAGTTTTAATCTATGTGGTCATTTCAGTAAATATGTTCTAACATGGAAAGTAATGTTTGCATTAGAGATGCACGATATCGGACCAATATCGGTATTGGCTTTAAAACTGAATATCAATATCGGTCCTTTATCAGCTGATATTTTTACTCATTTTGTTTATTTGATAGAGCCAGAGCATTTGAAAAAATCAAAGAAATACTGCGAAATATGCAGATTTAGCCAAAAGGCTAGTTTTCACCAGCTTTCCCCAGATTTTAAAAGGCTCCTTGAAATGATAAAATACAAAAATATCAAATTGTAAAGTTATCAGTGTAAGTAACCGGTGTATATAACGGGGCTGTTTGGTGGCGAACCATTTGACTTGACTCCCAAAAAAACTTTGTTGAGTTGTTCCGATACTGGTATTGGTATCGGTATCGGAAATGCTTCTGATGCTGCCGCAAATCCTGGTATCGGTGAGTACTGAGGTTCAGGAGTCCATTACCACTTAATTTAATAAAATAGGAATCTATTTACTGATTAGCTGTTCGCTCTGACACAGTTCTTCTTCTCTGCTTTTAACTTTGTGCTGTGCTGCCGTCTATAGCTGCTGGTTTTCAGGGGTGAGGAAGAACTGGTCACCTGACACCGGTCAGGTGACGGTGTAGCGGTATTTCAGACTGGATTCTCCCACCAGCATGACTGTTTTTCAAAATAAAAGGCTCCTATTTGCTCTATTCATTCATGTTTTACAAGTATAACTTGAGCCAGGCCTTACCATGATGACATCACAGACTCATGCAGGTGGAATGTTTTTTAAAAACATAGTGCAATTAGTTCTTGCTATCGGCCGATACCCACAGCACAAGCATCTGAATTGGTATCGGGAGTGAAAAAAAAATGGTTTTAGAATATCTCTAGACCTTTGCAGATTAAACCACAGGTCTGTTCAACAACTTTCATGGATGCACTTACTTGTTGGAATGGTCTTGTATCTTTGCTGCTGTAGCAGCAAATGACCACATTTATGAGTCATTACTTGAAATAATTTAAATAGCCAAAACTTTGTTTGCTGTTATAAGCCAGAGCTACTTAAATATCAGTTGTGCACTGCTGCATCCAGCACAAACTGCAGATTATATGGAGATAATATTAAATTTTGAAATATGATCTTTTCGGTTATCAGTAGGGGTGCTCAATATTGGCTTTTTTTTTTTGTTTTTAAACCAATATCTGTTACTGTTCAACTCTTAAATTCAGATATCCGATATCAGCTGATACTGATCTATGCAGACAACTGTGAGGTAGTATCTCTCATATTCTGGAAGATACAACTATGTTCTGCTCCAAGAGCAAAGATCCCAAAATATCCATAACTCAGCCAGAGGAGTTTATTTTGGACTTTTGGCTGCCAGATATCAGATACTAGCAGGTATTAGATACTACCATATAATCAGATACTAGCAGGTATTAGATACTACCATATAATCAGATACTAGCAGGTATTAGATACTACCATATATCAGATACTAGCAGGAATTAGATACTACCATATAATCAGATACTAGCAGGGATTAGATACTACCATATAATCAGATACTAGCAGGTATTAGATACTACCATATAATCAGATACTAGCAGGAATTAGATACTACCATATAATCAGATACTAGCAGGGATTAGATACTACCATATAATCAGATACTAGCAGGTATTAGATACTACCATATATCAGATACTAGCGGGGATTAGATACTACCATATATCAGATACTAGCAGGGATTAGATACTACCATATAATCAGATACTAGCAGGTATTAGATACTACCATATATCAGATACTAGCGGGGATTAGATACTACCATATATCAGATACTAGCGGGGATTAGATACTACCATATATCAGATACTAGCAGGGATTAGATACTACCATATAATCAGATACTAGCAGGTATTAGATACTACCATATATCAGATACTAGCGGGGATTAGATACTACCATATAATCAGATACTAGCAGGGATTAGATACTACCATATAATCAGATACTAGCAGGTATTAGATACTACCATATATCAGATACTAGCAGGGATTAGATACTACCATATAATCAGATACTAGCAGGGATTAGATACTACCATATATCAGATACTAGCAGGTATTAGATACTACCATATATCAGATACTAGCAGGTATTAGATACTACCATATATCAGATACTAGCAGGGATTAGATACTACCATATATCAGATACTAGCAGGTATTAGATACTACCATATATCAGATACTAGCAGGTATTAGATACTACCATATAATCAGATACTAGCAGGGATTAGATACTACCATATAATCAGATACTAGCAGGTATTAGATACTACCATATATCAGATACTAGCAGGTATTAGATACTACCATATAATCAGATACTAGCAGGGATTAGATACTACCATATATCAGATACTAGCAGGTATTAGATACTACCATATATCAGATACTAGCAGGTATTAGATACTACCATATAATCAGATACTAGCAGGGATTAGATACTACCATATAATCAGATACTAGCAGGTATTAGATACTACCATATATCAGATACTAGCAGGTATTAGATACTACCATATAATCAGATACTAGCAGGTATTAGATACTACCATATAATCAGATACTAGCAGGTATTAGATACTACCATATATCAGATACTAGCAGGTATTAGATACTACCATATATCAGATACTAGCAGGTATTATCAACATGTGTCTAATTCTAATGTTTCTAACAACTTGGTAACTTAAAACCAGACATATTATCAGCAGCTTCAAAGCAAGTCAGTCTGTAGCAGCAGCAGCTGCACCGTAGTCACATGACTCTGAAAGGAATGCTGGGAAATGAAGTTCTTCCAGGATAACAGGAACTTTTATACATGCTGGACCAACGCTGATGGAACAAGATCTTGTGAGATTTCATAATGGGACAAAGAGATCTTGCAAGATGTTAGTAAAAATATTGGTCCAAAAAAGAATTATACCGATATTTTCCAATATCACATTTTTATGCCAATATCTGCTGACATATCGGTACACCAATAATATTGGACATCCCTAGTTATCAGTCATGAGAAACAGAATTATTGGCATTGGTGGAAATTTTTCTTATAGTGCACCACTAGTTTACTAGCCTGGTATATCGGCCTGACTAACGCCACAAATGAGACACATACCTGTATAAATATAGGAGAAATAAAAATAAAATGATTAAAAAAATGACAAGTCAGTCTGGGATCCCTCTGTTGAAGACGGATTTCCATTGTGAGACGAGAGGCGGGACTAACAGGAACAAAGCGCAAGGTTTTTGTCAAAGTGAAGCCCTCAGAGCAGCAAGATATTGCGGGTTTAAAGGAATAGTACACCCACAGAATGATGTGGGGTCATCACCCATACTCACCCTCATGCTGAGCAAGACTCTGGAGCACTTTTTTAATATCTCAAATGCAGCCGGACATCGGACAGGTTTTCGTTTTCCTCCCAACTTTCATAAAATGTAGTTCACTGGCGACTGAACCAAAAAGGTCCATAAAAGTCCACAAAAACTTGTCAATATTCCTCCATACTGCTCGTCTAATGTAATCCAAGTGTCATGAGTGGGTAGCGTCTAGAATTTGCTGGAAACGACATCATTTAGTAGATTTTTATAGTCTAAGCAGTAGAACATCTAGCTCCCGCGAAGCGCGCCCCTGCAAGCTCACGACACCACAGTATGGAGGCCGCGTCGGACGAGATTGCGCGTTCTCTTTTTCTTTGTTTGTTTTAGACCAAAAGCCAACCCCTCTTGTGTTTGTCCACAGCCTGTTTGCTCTTAGCACAATGTAAACAGCGAATTTCTTCTTCTACGCTTGCATTATTAGCAGAGTAGGCGCTAAAAGTTGCGGCTTTAATAGTGTTGTGAACTCGCAGGGATGTGCTTTGCGGCAGCTACATGTTCTACTGTTTAGACAATAAAAATCTACTAAATGATGTGGTTTCCAGTAAATTTGGACGCTACCCACTCAGGACACTTGGATTACATTGGACGAGCAGTATGGAGGAATATTGACAAGTTTTTGTGGACTTTTATGGACCTTTTTGTTTTGAGCACCGTTCACCTCCATCATTTGAAAGTCAGTGGATAACGACCCCCCCCCCCTCCAGATCTCCGGCTGCATTTGAGTTATTAAAAAAGTGCTCCAGAGTCTTGCTCAGCATGAGGGTGAGTAGAAAATGAAGGGCCATCATTTTGTGGGTGTACTATTCCTTTGAAAACATGTGCAGCTCATTCAGACATCAGAGGGGGCATCGTTATATCGTCACCTCTCTACGGCCGCCATCCTGACTGTTAATGGTCTGAGAACTGACGTTCTGACGAAAAAGACGAGTCGCAAAGTCCCGCCTCCTGCGCTGTGATTGGCCTGGTCAATTTACTGGAGTGGAAATCACTTTCCAAAAGAGGGAACTCAGACTGACTTGCTGTGTATCTCATACATGGTGTTAGTCAGGCTGGTGTACCAGGTTACTAGTTTTCATCATCCTACCGAGAAGTCTTTTACCAGTTGAGATTTTCCTTAAGCACTGAGCTCTAAATAGTCAAAGTAATTTGTATCTTAATAACTGGTGTCAAAAACTATTAGTTGAACCTTTTGTAAAGAGTTTTGCTATGAAAATTGCCAGGCTTTCAAAAAGAATATAAATTCAGACTCACAGCTCAAGAAATATTTCAGTTTCTAGACTATTTTCTTCAGTTTTTTCCCCTTTCGCTTTTTCAGTCTGATCTCGGTGGAAAAACCAAATTCATGTGGAAGATAATGGAGACTGCTGTTGCACCAACTACACAGCTGAAGAATCTGAGGTTACAGAGTAATACATTATGTGTTGATATCAGCCGAACTGCTTGCCATGCAAACAGATGTCTTTCAGATTATGGGTCCAGAGTGCAGTAAGTTGAAAAGAAAAATGGCATCGTACATTGAAGCCCCCCTCCCTCTAAAAAGCCAGCGTAATATTCTGGGAAATTATACTGGATGTATATTATGTTGAATAATAACTTCAGCAGCTGATTAATTGAGAATTAAAGCTCCGCATCAGTAAAGACGGATGATCTCACCGTTCAAAGCGCTCAGTGGTCAGTTGTCTTTTCAGCACGTCCATCTCGGTCTGCAGCTGAGACACTTTGCCGCGGAGCTGGGACACCTCTCTGGCTTGCTCTGTACTGCTTGCACATATAGAAATAACATCAACCTCTTCTTCAGAAAAGTCATTTTATTTGTTTAAACCAGTCTACCGAGCTGGTTTTATTACGTTTTGCTGTCTGCCAGGGTGAGTCTGTCGCGCAGGACTTTGAGCTCCGACTCTCTCTCGCTGGCCGTCAGATGGGTTTGGAACTCTTTCTGCCGGTTGGTGGAGAGCAGCGTCTCCAGGTTGCGCACGGTCAACCTCTCGCTGGCCAGCTGCTTCTTCAGGAGCTCCATTTCTGACCGAACATCCTCCAGTTCTCCTGTTGCCTGATGATAAAGAGCAGAAGTATGAGGAAAGTCCGATGCGAGTGCGCTGGAATGCACTGCAAAAACTCAAATCTTACCAGGTATATTTTTCTAATTTCTAATCAAAATATCTCATCACACTCAAAATGAGACAAAATCTCTTAAAGAGAAACATTTCAGTGAGATATGGGAACTTGTTTAAAGATGATGCGTCTTATTTCAAGAAATCTTTTTGAGAGAATTTTACTTGTTCCATTGGCAGACTTATTTGCTCATGGATCACCGCGAGCATCCGGGAATTTTCGCCAAATTCGTCACATCCTGTTGGGTAGGGGGTGAAAACATCGCTTCAGTGCATAGGGGAGCCATTTGATAACCTGCTTTACTACTCATCAGTCTTAGTTTATTCTACTTAGGAAATACCCAGAAGTACCGCTGTGTCTGGCTGACATAAACATAACAACCACACGGACACGAGCAGATGTTTTTTCCAAGTTCCCAAAACAACAGAAAAAGCCCCAAACTACGTGCTAAGTGGCTAGCAGCTATCACGCCCATAAATGCCGACAGTTCACACAGGAAACCATGGAAACATCTAACAATATGTTCGGATAGCTGTGTGACTGATCACAAAAACATCTACTTTAAACCCTGTAGTTGTTTTTGTACAGATGACAGAAAACACCATTAAATCAGTGGATGCAGAGAATCACAGCCCCACCCACTCAGTTCCCGTCTCCTCAGGACGGACTGTTAAAGATCACATTCATCCAGATTACTCCCATCAATGTTCCCACCAGGGATGTAACAATTACTGGTAAAATGGTTAATCGTGATAAAATTATCAACGATTAGTAATACAGTAATTATCAGTAATTAGTAATAGTAATAATTAGTAATAAAATTAGTAATTTTAATTATCGTTAAAACCGTGACTGATTACTGCACTTTGAAAAAACTCCCAGTGATGCTGCTCATTGGCTGGAAAAGCAGCAGCAGTCCGAGTTTGCAATGTTTAATTTAAGAAAACAAGGCGGAAGGTAACAAAGGCACCCGCATGGACAGTTCTCTTGAGATTTTTCCCCCTTTAAAAAAGACAAAGTAGCCATTTAGACCCATTTTGGATATTTTTTAAGATTCGGAGGGGTATTTCTATACTACCGCGATAAAATTGATAACCGTGATATGAAATTTTCATATTGTTACATCCCTAGTTGTAACAGCCAAAAAATGGCAGAAAAGCATTTGCAGCGTTATAAACACGGCGACTGGTAATTTATGGCTTTATCGATGAGAGTAAACTCCTGAGAAGGACAGCAAAGATGTCTTAAAAAACCCGGGGAAAATTAATATTCAATACAGAATAAATGGTTTGAACACGGGCTTACCTGATGAAACTAAATACATCAAAACATTGGAAAACTAATTATCAATTATTTGATAATTGACATCAAATAATTGATATCAATTGATATAATTTAAAATTATTTTTCAAATAATTATCAAATGATTATTTGATTAATTATCAAATAACATCAAATGGTCGTCATAATGGTTAGACGAACCATTATGTAGGTTTGTCTAACCAGGCACCAGCAGGCAGACGATGGGCATCACTTAGTCTAACAGTCACTAGTTTTGCTTCGTATCTTTTTCCAGCCTCGGCAGTAAGACTTTCAATATAACTGGACGACATTTTGAACATAATTTCAAGACAGGCTGGCGGAGAAAATAAATAAAATAAATTTGAAAAAGGTGCAAAAAAGGTTTAAGGCTCACAGCCCATCAGACCAGTTCAAATGTGAGCCATGTTTTCACCCCCTTCCTGCTTCGTGGTCATGTGAATCCCGGGTTGTGACGTAGGCTCGCACCGATCCATTACAAGCAAAAATATTTTTTTTTAAACTTATTTCAAGAATGGCCAAAAATCTTTTGCTTGTAATAAGCAAAAAATTCTGCCGATGGAACAAGTAAAAATTTCTTGATAAGATTTCTTGAAATAAGATGCATTTGTTAAAACAGTGAAAAATTTCCGTTTTCTCACTGAAATGTTTCTCTTCAGGTAATTTTGTCTCATTTAAAGTGTGATGAGATATTTTGACTAGAAGTTAGAAAAATATACTTGGTAAGGTTTGAGTTTCAGCAGAGTGTGCCAGATGCGGCCTCACCCTCTCCAGGTCCATGCTCTTGGCAGTGAGCTGACGTGCAGTGAGGTCCTTCCCGGCATCCAGCTTGACGCAGAGTTCTCTGACAGACGCCACATCTGAGAGGAGGGCGGCCTTCTCCTCCTGAGCTCTGTGTAGCTCCTCCTCCAGTCGGGACATCCCGCGAACCAGCGAGGATACTTTGGCCTCGTACGCCTGCAGCGCCTGTATGTGCTTACAGAACATCAGGATGAAAGTGTTCAGATGCTAATCTGACAGAAAAAAAATCCTCTCTCCGTCCTGTAAACGCATTCAGCTGCAGTTTTCCAGTCCGCGTCTCACCTGCTGGATCTCCCTCTCCTGCTGCACGGCGGTATCTCGTAGTTTTCTGCGCTCCGTGTCTGAGGAGAGCAGCTCCAGGCGGATGGAGGTGTTGAGGCCTTCGGCCATCTGCAACCTCTGATCCCGTTCCTCCATCTCAGAGTGAGCCATCTTGAACCGTTCCAGCAAATCCCTGTTCTCTTTTTCCTGGAGGTCAACGGGTAACAGTCAGCAGAGTGACTCGCCGCAGTGGACAGGCTCTACACCGCAGAAACTCAAATCTAACCAAGTACGTTTTTCTAATTTCGAGTTAAAATATCCTCACACTCAAAATAAGACAAAATTTTTTTTTGCTTATTACAAGCAAAAATCTTCTTTTAAAAACTTATTTCAAAAGTGGCCAAGATTTTTTTTTTGCTTGCAATAAGCAAAAATATTCTGCCAATAGAACAAGCAAAATTTTCTTGAAAAAATTTCTTGTAATAAGATGCATTTGTCTTAAAACAAGTTCCAAAATCTTACTGAAATGTTTCTATTTAGGTAAAATTTTGTCTTATTTTGAGTGTGATGAGATATTTTGACTAGAATTTAGAAAAATACACTTGGTAAGATTTGGGTTCTTGCAGTGTAATGAGACACAGCCATCAGTGTAGATGACTATCTCCTCACCTTTGTGGCCATCAGTTTCTCTATTCTGGACACTTCAGAAATGTACGAGTGAATCCTCAACTTCAGCTCATCTTTCTCATGTAAGGCCTCCTCCATTTCCACGTGTACGGCCTGGACAACAAGACAAAACTGAGTTATTTTCTCTGGCTTTGGTGTATGACAGTAAAGTGAATAAGCTCTGCCTTTTACCTGGTTCTCTCTCGTCATTGTGGCCAGGTCATCTTGCAGCCTCCTGTTCTCTCTGGTTATGATCTCTTTGTCCTTCCTGAGTGCAGCCAGCTCCTCCTGAGACGCATCCAGCTGCCTCCTCAGGCTGCCGATTTCCCTCTCGCGACCGTTTAATGCTCCTTGCAGCTGACTGAAAGGATTAAAGTCACCACATCACAACAGTTTATTAGTTGTGGGGAAAGTATCGATATGCACTTGCACTGAAAACCACCCAGAAAGCACTGAACTCACGCCAGAGAGTTGTCCATGTTTTTCACCGTGAGTCTCACATCTTCCAGGGTCTTTTCCTGTGTAAATGCCAAAGATGTGAGGCTCATTAGTACCTGTATCACAATCCATTTTTGTCACTCACTGGTTTACATAAACATGGAGAGCATATAAAAAACAAAAGAAAATTCTACATATGCCAGATGGTCAAAATTCTAGTTTTCATCCGTTGTCCTGTGCCTGACCTTATAAGGCTCCCTGAAGAGCACCCTTTATTATGCATGTTGACACTGTGACACTGCTTCCCATTGCTCTGACTAGGTTGTACCTCTTCTCTGCGTAGTTCTGCGTGTGTTTGTATGATCTGAGGATATTTAAGCCACCTGCGGGTCCTCCTGTAGGGGATTGCTTTTGCTTTTGTTTTCCGACAGAGACCTTGGAATGTTGTTTAGGGATTTCTGTACAGATGTACCAGTGAACTGTGTAAGTGGATTCATGTTTTCTCTCTCTCTCTCTCTCTCTTCCTCTTCCTTACTCCTTTCTCTCTGTTCCACTTTCTATCATTACCTCTGTTAACTTTCATTTCTCCCTTGTCAGGCCCAGCAGTATGGTATGGAATGCTGTTATAGACAAATGTTTAATTAAAGAAATAAAATGAATAAACAGGATATCAAGTGGAGCCTTATGTTCATAAAGCTCCGTTTGGTAAAGCAAAACTGTTCAACAAAATAAAGCAATCAGATTTCCATTCTGCTTGCTTCGATGCTGGACAGGACAAGTAAAAAAAAAAAAAAAAAAAAAAAAAAAAGGCTCCCTGAAATGAGGAACTACAGAAATATTAAATTCTAAATGAAAAAGTAATCAATATAATAAACTAATATAACAGCCAATTTTTAATGTCAAACCTGCTGAATGATGTTTGTTTTTTTTTTTTGTCTTAATCCATGGGGCATGGGAATTAGCCTGGTACACCAGCCAGACCAACGCCATGTATGAGATACACGGCAAGTCAGTCTGGGCTCCCTCCATTGGAGAATGATTCCACTCCGGTAAAAAATTGACAGGACCAATCACAGCGCAGCAGTAGAATTATTAACAGATGAACGTTAAACTCCTCCGACGTCTCCACCGCTGTTTCTGCTCTGTTTTGGTGCGTAACTAACAGCTTCCGGGTCATAGTCACATGACGTGCGACAGAAACGCTTTCTCATATTAGTAGTTCAGCAATAAACAACGCTGACACGTAACAGAGTATTTATAATAATAAAACCAAACATTCTATGTTAATATACACAAGAAAGCTACATTAAATAGAGAGAGAAAAACAACGTGTAAACGCTGACTTCCGGCGTCGCCATAGCAACGTAGCAACAGAGTGCCGAGCTACGCCGGCTACAGTCACTTCTGATTGGTTCTCTCCGGTTCACTTTCCTCCTGTTAGTCCCGCCTCTCGTCTCGCATTGGACATCAGTCTCCAACGGAGGGAATCCAGACTGACTTGCTGTGTATCTCATCTCGTTGGTCTGGCTGGTGTACCAGGCTACATGGGAATGACATAAGGCCCCACCCACCATGCAACATTATGATGTCATCAGCAACTAAAAATTCCTTTAAAAAAACAACAAAAAACCAGTATTGGTTGAAATTTTTCATATCATGTATATCAGCATCAGATTAACAGCACAGTGATTGGATCAAAATCGTAACATGCAAAAAGCAACACTGCAGCACAGAGTGCACCTGGCTGCATGCAGCGGCTATGATAATGACTGAAATATTTTCTATATGAAAAACATTTGACTTGACTCCACAAAAACCTGCAGATTAAACCATAGGTCTGTTCGACAATTTGGGATGCACTTTGTTGTTTTAATGGAATTGTCTTTGCTGCTGTTATTAACAGCAAATCACCACATTTTTGTGTGATTACTTGAAAAAAGAAACAATCTAAATAGCCAAAACTTTTTTGTTTGCCGTTATAGATAAGCCAGAGCTGCTTAAAGGGATATTGTGTAAGTTCTCCTGTTATTTATTCACAAAAACTGATCATTTGGTTCAAAAGTGTTTTTTCATTAATCAGTAATCACTCCCATCAACAAACTGAAGTGCTCCTCTAAGTTCTAAATTTGCCGTTCGTATCATTCATTTACACACCGAGCGGGTCGGCTCTGTGGAGGCTGCCATGTCGTATCGCCATGTTTTTACATTCAGGAGAAGCGTGACAGTAGGAAAACACAGAAACTCACCGGACACACCGGAGTTTTCAGCTCAGTTCGAGGTAATGTCTTTGAAAAGTCACCGCGCTGCAGTGGGAGAAACCAGCGTCTCACTGATGCTGGGTTCACGTGCAGTCGGGCAGACGGCCGTTGGTAACAAACCAGATGTCATTTTAATCAATGAGGCCGAGCGAAAGACGGTAAAACATGGGTCAGGGAAAACAATACGACATCGCCATGACAACAAATCAGATGTGGACTGATGTCACTGTAACTGACGGACCACGTCTTCACATAGAGGCTGGTGATAACTTTACATGCAGCGGATGTCGTCGGTCTGCCCGGTTTCACGCAAACACAGCATGAAAAGTACGAGGGAGCTGCTCACGATTACACAATGTCCCTTTAAATAAGTAAGGATTAAATAAACGTGCGTTATACAGTTTTAATGCACAACGTGGAGTCTAGAACACTGCGACGCGCAGCAGAGTGGTGTTCCTCTTTGAAGTGCATAAAAACTGTATAATGCACAGACCAGAGTTTAATTCGCTTATACCATGGTCCCAAAGAGTAAACATTTAATGACAAATGTTTATTCACTTTATTAAACTGGCTAAATATGTTTGAGTATCGGAACTATTTTATGTTGGCAGCTGGTTGCAGAGCGTTGCTATGGGGGTATCATTCCATGGCGGAATGATGTGACAGTGATCTAACGAGCTGTGCGTATATACAGAAATAATGCACACCAGCTGACAGAATTCTCACTGACCACAGCTTTTAATTACTGCCTGCAGCACAAACAGCAGATTATCTGAAGATTATATTACATTTTAAAATATGAACATAGCTGTATCTATCGACCATGAGAAGCAGAAAATCATCGGTAGAAGTTTTTCTTATTGTGCATTACTACTCTCCATCTGGATATATATTCAAATTAAACTAGCAGTATAAGAAACCCTTCCAGCATCTGCAAAACTTCACCAGTGATGTCAGTGATTCAACCTGACAAACATCTGCACTGTGCAGATGTTGTTGATACTACAAACTTAGCAACATTTTCTCAGTTGTTTAACGCTGTGCTGACCCACAAACTGATAAACAGCACAAACCCAAAGCAAAAACTGGATATCTTACTTTTTGCGTGAGACTCAGGGAAACCTATATGCACCACATGCATAGTCAGCAAAAAGATTCATCTTGGGACACAGCCATCAGTGAGGCTGGAAGATGCACACTAGCTTATCTTAATTATGATTAGACTTCAGAAAGCATCTGCACTGTTAACAGGGAGCTTCTTAAAATATGAAAATACACAAATTTGTTTAAAGACACACAACAGAACTTTTAGCAGTTTTCTAAGTGACGCGCCGCCTATCGGCGACTAAACTAGCAACCATCTTGTATCATACCTGCACCGTGATTCACTCCAGCCAGTCTTATCTTGACTCTTGTTCTGTCCCTTCCTCTCTTCCTTTTCCTCTCTTCCTCCTGTAATGTTTCCTTACCGAATCCGACATGAACGGCGTTCAAAACACTCGCGGGGTTGATCCCTGGTTTACGTCCGGTTGCTAGTGAGTGACGCGGTGCTGCAGCCAATAGTCGGCTGCAACGTCACGGTCGCGTCCCGGATGGGAATCTTACATAGTGCTGTTTCTGAGCCCCGGGACGCCTCTGGGCAGTGACGGCTCGAAAATGCGCAAAATGAATGTTGGTGTGCCATCAAAACGAGTCAGAAACGCAGATTTTTAAGGTCTAAAAGTTACGTTGTGTGTCTTTGATGCAGACTGTTTCTACAAACATTAGTGAAAGAATGTGTCGCTCTCATGAGCTCAGTGAATTCCAGCGTGGAACTGTGATAGGATGCCACCTGTGCAACAAATTCACTGGTGAAACTTCCTCACTCCTAAATATTCCACAGTCAACTGTCAGCTGGATTATAAGAAAATGGAAGTTTGTGGGAATGACAGCAACTCAGCCACGAAGTGGTCGGCCACGTAAACTGATGGAGCGGGTCAGTGGATGCTGAAGCTCATAGCAAGAAGAGGTCGCCAACTTTCTGCAGTCACTACAGACCTCCACACTTCATGTTGCCTTCAGATCAGCTCAAGACTAGTGACAGAGAGCTTCATGGAATGGGTTTCCATGGCGATCAGCTGCATCCATCCATACATCACCAAGTGGTGATGCAGTGGTGGAAAGCAGCTGCCACTGGAGGGACCAATCATGCTTCTCCATCTGGCAATCTGATGGCGGAGTATGGGTTTGCTGGTTGCCAGGACAACGGTACTTGTCTGACTGCATTGTGCCAAGTGTAAAGTTTGGTGGAGGGGGGGATTATGGTGTGGGGTTGTTTTTTTAGGAGCTGGGCTTGGCCCCTTAGTTCCAGTGAAAGGAACTCTGAATGCTTCAGCATACCAAGACATTCTGGACAATTCCATGCTCCCAACTTTGTGGGACCAGTTTGGAGCTGGCCCCTTCCTCTTCCAACATGACTGTGCACCAGAGCACAAAGCAGGTCCAGAAAGACCTGGATGCAGAGTCTGGTGTGGAGGAACTGGCCTGGCCTGCACAGAGTCCTGACCTCAACCCCATAGAACACCTTTGGGATAAATTAGAGCGGAGACTGAGAGCCAGGCCTACTGGTCCAACATCAGTGTGACCTCACAAATGTGCTTCTGGAAGAAAGATCAAAAATCCCCAAAAACACACCCCAAACCCTGGGGGAAGCCTTCCCGGAGAAGGAGGCGGTCAGCTGCAAAGGTGGACCAACGTCATTCTGAACCCTCTGGATCAGGAATGGGGTGTCACTGAAGCTCATATGTGAGTCATGGCCGGTGAGACAATACTGTACTTTTGTCAATATGGTGTATGTATAAATACACATATTTCTTCAATTTACATCTGAGTAACTGAACAGTTTTAAAAAGAAGTGGTAACCTAGTGATGATGGTAGTTGTTACCTTCTTGTTTAGTTCCTCCTGGAGAACAACTAGTTTTTCTGTCTTTTGGTCCACCTCATCCTGCAGATCATCCTTCTCTCTATCCAGGGCGGAGACCGACTTCTGAAGGGCAGCTACTTCCTCTCTGTGCTTGGAGCTGTGCTGACTCAGCTCCCCTGAGAGAAGGGAAAGAGTAAACAGCCAAGCAGCCACAGCAGGCAAGAGAAACAGAACCAGAGCAGCAAATTCACCTAGTTTCTCCTCAAGTTTGTCAATCTGCTCATGAGCCGCATGCAGTTCATTCATCTTTACAGAGAGCATGTGTTGGCTATCAGACAACGTCTGCTCCATCTGCTCTTGTAAAAGCCTGCAAACAGAAAAAAGTGTAGATCTGTGAGATTTCTAGCATGCAGAATTAACTCTCACAGCACAACACAGTTCAATTATGGGTGGTTTGTTTATTTAACAGGAACAACATCATATTTCAGGATGTGACAGACTGAGGCAGTTGTCTAGATAATTCAATAAAGCTGTACTGAAAACAGATTAAATATTCCCGGACTATTACAATGCTAACAACTAGGGCTGAATATCGCCACTAATGTCCGGAGTTGATTGGATCCCGTTCACAGCAGCCCGTTTCAATTCAATTTCCATTAAATCCATTTCGATTAGATGTTGATTTATTCACAGATGTTTATGTAACACCAATTTATCTTGAATATTAAAGACACTTAGACAGCTACTTTTTATAAAACACTGACCCCGTTTACAGGAGCATCAAAATAGGATATTCAGGAGTAATCAGATTACTGTAATGATCATATGACACGTCTACATGCACTACTGAGATATGACATTCGAAAGATCTTTGTCTACACTTGCAACAAGTCCATTATCAGATTTATTTTGGAGTACTTATGTGTGATATCATCACTTCCTGTTATTTTTACAACATTCTGTGTTTGTTGAACATGGTGGAGCTCACTGTCTTAGCGTCAGCTGCTGAATAGTTTACAGGTGAGGCAGATCCGATGCTGAATGAAGAATTGGAGTTTGGCTTTGTCTCGGAGAGGTCCTCAAAACTATCCATACCCTCCAATTTAAGAAAAGGCTAAATTCACAATAGTAATTCAAATAACAAGAAACTAAAGAAACTACTTATATATAAAAAATTACATTATAATTTTGTGAAATAAAATTTTGCTTTTGAATTTTAGTTGAAAAAGCTAATTTTTTAAAAACAAAAAACTATTCCGGACAAATCAGAGTCTCTTGCTCATAAATAGTGGACCAACATACCTGTCAACAGGTGCAGACGTCTGATTGGACGTTACAGAAAACACCTGATTGCCTCAGAGTTGCTCAACAACAATTTAGATTTGGAGCCCCATCATGCTTGTTTACTTGTTTCATATTTTGTTTGTTTTTAATATTTCTGGTGAACCACAATTCTAAATCAATGACATGATTTTCATAAAATGTTTTATGTACAGTACATTTTGTTTCATTTCACAGCTGATTTTTTCCCCCTTATTTATTAGGAGGGTATAAATAATTTTGAGGATGACTGTAGGTGCCTTGACAACTCTGAACATAATCCACCAAAGAACATTGATCCTCCTCATTTATGAAGGTCACAATAGTTTTCCAGCCTTACAGCTTTAATTTTTTTTTTTTTTTTTTTATCATTGGGCGTCCAGAAACAAAGTTATTACAACTGCAATTTCAAAAATCTGAGTTTGGCATTATCTCGGCAAGGGAAGCTGGTTTTGGACGGGAGCGACACAGACGACCTGCCAATTTATGTTTTAGCATATAAATTGTGTGTATGAACTAAGACAGGGTTGGTGAGACCGTCACTTTCCCCCCTTCTCCAACACACGTGACTCCACGACTTCCTGAACTGACCCGGCTCCTTTGTTTCCTGTCTTTCTTTACTGGACAAGCTGATTTATCCAGGTGTGCCTGACCTCAGTAACCATGACAACAATAGCCAGACACACCTGGATTAATCAGTTTGTCCAGGAATGAATGTAGGGCTGTCACAAATGATTATTTTGATAATTGACTAGTCACTGATTATTTTGTCGATTAGTTTACTGATCAGATCATACAAAGATTGCAGCATAGAACAAGTCAAAAGTTTGGACACTTTCCCAATGAATCCAATGGAAAACGTGTCCAAACTTTTGTGGACACATAAACGTCAAACTATTTAAGAAAAGCTGAGCAGACAGAAAGGCAGAGAAGTCAGTGGAAGGTACAGTGGCAATCTTTTTGCAACGGTTAGTCGATCAATCGACTAATCATCAACTATCAAAATAGTCTGTGACTAATGTCACAATCTTGTCCATAGTAAAGAAATGTAAAAATAAAATGTCTATAGACAGTGACGGACTAGATATGACAATTATCAAAAGAATCATTGACTGCATTATAACACCGCTGACCTTCATCTGTAATTTGTCTTTACAAACTGGTGTTTTCCCAGAACAAATGAAAATGGCTAAAGTCATCCCTGTCTTCAAAAGTGGAGACAAACATAACTTTAATAATTACAGACCGGGGTCACAGCTCTCACAGTTTTCTAAAATCCTTGAGAAATGGTTCACTCTAAAACTAAATTTTTTAGAGAAACAAACTTATAAGCAAAAAACAGTATGGATTCAGAGCTCAAAGATCTACAAGTTTAGCATTATTAGAACTGATTGAAACAATTACAGCTGCAATTGAAAGAAAGGAATGCATAAGAGTGTTTATTGACCTACGTAAAGCATTTGACACCATAAATCATGAGCCACTTGTCTAAATTGTATGAATATGGGATTAGGGGTACAGCTTATAAGTGGATTCTAAGTTACATTTCAAATCGTCAGCAGTATGTACAGATCAATGGGATAAATTCTGAATGTAGAGAGGGCATATGCGGAGTTCCACAAGGGTCTGTTTTGGGGCCTTGGCTTTTCCTTTTGTTTATTAATGACATTTGTGAATAATCTAATATGCTAAATTTGTTTTTGTTTGCTGATGATACAAGTATTTATTACTCAAGGAATAATTTGTAGGAAAAAACAGAAGTAATAGGTGAAGAATTGATAAAAGTAAGAAAC
This sequence comes from Atherinomorus stipes, assembly GCA_023101725.1. Taxonomy (NCBI): domain Eukaryota; kingdom Metazoa; phylum Chordata; class Actinopteri; order Atheriniformes; family Atherinidae; genus Atherinomorus; species Atherinomorus stipes. The sequence goes on from JALJCO010012510.1 coordinate 305,047, forward strand.
TGGTTCACAGACAATAGGTTGTCCATATTATGTTATCAATAGGTTATATTAGGTTATTAGGGATAAAACAAACTACATGATTTTTGGAAACAAGAGACAAAAGGACAATGTGAAATTGATTATTGATGGAGTTATTTTTTAAAGAGTTAAAGTACTTAAGTTTCTCGGTGTTGTCTTAGATGAAAAATTAAATTGGAGAGCCCATATAGATTACATAAAAAGAAAAATTTGTAAAAGTATTGGCATCTTATTTAAAGTAAAGAATTTGTTGGACTGTAGTTTGTTGCGCATGCTGTACTGTTCAATGATTCTCTCATACTTTAGTTATTGTTGTGAAGTCTGGGGAAACACTTACAGCTGCACAACTAAGCCATTGTATTTGTTGCAAAAAAGGGCTATTAGAATTATTAATGAGGAAGGTTACAGAGTGCATACCAATGACCTATTTGTTGCAACTAGACTATTAAAATTTAAGGATCTTGTGGACCTAAAAATTGTGGTTATCATGTGGAAAGCAAGACAAAAAAGTCTGCCAGAAGACATTCAGAACTTATCTGCAACTCAAACTGCTCACCGCAGAAGTATATTTAATTTCCAAATGATGTTCGCACGGACAACAATGAACGTGCCCTTCAGTTTATGGAGTTAAGCTATGGAATGTGTTGAATGAAGACATGAAACGTTGTAATAATGTATATATTTTGAAAAAAATGTATATGGATAAAATAATACAAGAGTATATAAAGCTGGAAGACAAATGAATGTGACTACAGTAATATAAGAAACTTTTTAGTGATGTTTTTGTTTTGTTTGTTTTTCTTTTTTTTTTTTTGTAGTTGTTTTGTTTAGTCTTGGTGACTTGTTGAGGAGATGGGGGTTAACCGGGAAAACTGAGTGCTTATTCTTTTTATTTTGCTACAGTATAAGGGCAGAAGATACAAGATTTTTCTTCATTCTGTTCCTTTTGTTCAGGGAAAACTATTGATGCATGTAATATGAAATGAAATGAAAGACATGAACAATGAACAATAATTGACTAATCGTTAATTGTTTATAAGATTTGTTTTTCCTCTGAAAATTGCTGCTGTACATTCCACTGCCTTGTCTGCAGACCTTTTCTGTCTGTTCAGCTTTTCTATAATAGCTTATTGACATAAATAAACACAAACACTTACCAGTCAAATGTTTGGACACGTTTTCCCATTACATTAAATGAGAGTGTGTCCAAACTTTTGACTGGTGCTGTAAATATGTTGCAATTTTCACATGATCCGATTAGTCGACTAATCGACAAAATAATTGTTTTTGACAGCCCTACAATTTTAGAGGAAACACAAAGCTTGTAAACAATTAACTATTGGTCGATCATGAAATTAGTCACCGACAATTTTGATATTCAAAGATTAGTCGATTAATTGGCGTGACTCAATGAAAGATGAGAAACAAAGGAGCTGCTTTAAGTTCAGGAAGTATTGGGGTTGTGCATAGAGCCCATTACTTCATGTACGTCATTCAGCCCTGCAGAGGCTGGTAACCAGCCATTCATTTGATTCGACTGTGTTGGAGAAGGGACGCATGTAAAATTGCAGGATAGTGGCTCTCATTGGCTGGACTTCTGGGCTCCTGTGTTAAGATCTTCGAGCTTCAGTAAGTCATGAATAGGGTCATATATATACATATAGAAAGAAAAAAACATTAACTAATTAAAGGGGGGGTAACATGCAAAATTGACTTTTTTGAGCTATTTATTATGTAATTCCCTCCCCCGTAAAACATGCCAAGGGGGTTATTTTGACTCATTCACGCATATTTGTGAAATCCCTGAATCTCCTGTGGAAACCAACATGGCTGCCAGAACGGTTGCTACCATAAAGCACCTCCAATACCATGAAGCTCCTCCCCCTTCATTGCTAAGCTCCGCCCCACCAGAGCATGAGAGTGTTGTTATGAGTGGAGTGGCCGTGTCGGAAACAGCAGGAGGCATCTTAAAGAGGCAGCAGTGAATTTTTAAGGCGTCAGATACAGACATGGACTGATGTCACATTTCTTTAAGTTGTTTTTTATGTATACTGTATTTTCAAAACTACAGAAGGTAACACAATTATTTGGTTGTGCCATAAAAGGTAATTATGAGCCTAACAATAACATAAAACCACTTAAAATAATTAAATCTCTTTCAGACCTGCTCTAGAAAGCGGGAATAGTGCAGACTTTATCCTTTATACCGTTTGCATTCAGACATGCGTTCCAGTCTTTTACCTCGGAGATGTAGCGGACAATGACAGTGACATTGTCCGCTACATGACAATGACAATGATCTCCATGTCATCAGAGTGGAAATGTTGCAGCACGTCGTTTTGACAGAACGTACAGGAAAATGTTTCGTACAGAGTTGAAGGGAGAGCATGGCTGTGCTGACGTTTTCACAACATATCCTGATGTCTGAAAGCTCCGAAAGTCCGCAAGGAAGCAGCATGTTTGAAAAGACGAGTCTGGTTAAAGAGCAGATGGACTTTACCGCTCATGTTCCACCATGCAAGTTTGAAAGCACCATGTATCAATATTGGATTAATTATATTCTAATTAAATCAGCTTTTCTAACCCAGCTGGAGTAACATGACTCAGCTGTGCAGGAGAAGATGATGCAGCAGGTTTCACCTCAGAGCGTTGGTCTCGGCTCTCTGCTGGGCGACCTCCTCTGCGTTGTGTACCAGAGAAATGGACCGAACCTTCAGCTCCGCTTCAGCGGCCTCCCGACTCTCCTTCAGTAAACACACCTGGGACTGCAGGTCCAGCTTCTCCTGCCCCAGCTACACCCCAAAACAAACACACAAGTTGGAATAAAACACACCATCACCAAAGATGATTTTAAGTGTTTTAGATAAAACATTAAAGGCATTATGGTGGGTGCAGGGGGAGCAATAAAAACATTAATATAAAGTAAAAGAATTTTGAAAAAGAAGCTGATTTAAAAAAGGGAAGAAGAAAAGTTTTATTAAATTTATGGAAATATTCATCAGACTCACACTCTTGACGGTGGTCTCCAGGTGGAGAATCCTCATCTCCTCATCTTGTCTGTCTGTTAGAGCTGAAGTCTGTACTACCTGTTGCAAAATACAAAGTTGGTCTCAACAGCGCCCATTTTCCATTAAAAACAAAAAAATCCTGTTTACAATATGACACTGCCCTCAGAGGTGAGCTGAAGAAGCTGCTCCATCACTCTGAATGCACCAACTTATGTAAAACTTGCAATTTCGTATATTGAGAAAGTAATACTTCGTAAAACACTGAAACTTTCTTTTTGGCATTAGAAACCTACACAGATGTGTCCTGGTTAGGCGTTTAACGGTTGCTTAACTGTCTTGTTAAAGTTTATAATGGTGCATCAGAACCATGTGTTCCATGTAAACCTTCACATCAGGACTGACCTTTAATCTCTCCATCAGTGTCTCTCTTTCAGCGGTCATCTGCTCCATTTTCACCTCGGCCCGTTTCAGCTCCTCCTGCAGTCTCAAGACATCCGCCGACGCCTGTACGCTCCGGGCCAGCTTCAGCTTATCTTGAGCCTAAATGAGCAGAAACATCTGGTGTGTTTAAAGGTAGAGTCCGGAGTTTTCCCCCTGAAAATAAACGCTAGACTCGCGCAAGTGAAATCCGCCTCAATCCGCGCCTTTGAGCCTCTACCTTTAAAGGTCAAGTCCAGAGTTTTCTTCCTGAAAATAAACGCTAGACTTATGTGAGCGAAATCTGGCTTAATGTGCACTCTACTCTCATGTGCAGGTGAGTTTTGTTTGCAACTCCCCCTCCCCTGACTGTATTTGGTCTTTTCCCTTTGTTTTGGTGTGTTCAGGACGTTTCTGGGTGGAGAATTGCGTGCTGTCTCCAGCCAATGACAGAGCTAAGGGCGTAGTGCTCTGTTGGGATAAACTCGTCGATTGGATTTTTTTTTTCTGGTTTTAAACATCGAATGGAGCAGACATCAGATTCACTCGAATTCTAAATAAAATGGCAGATGCAGCGAAGAAAGAGAAAGTATTTTGCAGCAAGAAGAGCTTAAGATAGCGGCACAATAGAAAACCAGGGTTAATATTGGTTTGGTTTTCACCCACTTTCTAGCTTTGAAGGAGATGCTCTGTTTGAATAGTTTACAAACAGAAACGGGGAAAAACTCCGGACTTTACCTTTAAGTGTAAAATACTTGTAGTAGAAATTTATCTAAACTTACCTGTTCAAACAGGCTTTTAAAATGGTCTCTCTCACTGCTGAGCGCCTTCACGTTGCTTTGAAAGTCCTCCATGTGCTTCTCAAAGTCCAACAGTGCAGCTTTGAGCTCATCTCTTTCTTTAATGACATGAAACAGGTCTGCTTCTGCAGCTCCGCCCTAATAAGTGTCACGCCATAAAAATGTCAACATTTGGCATCATTATTACAAAACAGAAAGACAGTACTGATTGTCATTTCTTACGTGTTTTAACTTGGACCTTGGACTCCTGCCTCTGTCTGGACTGCGGCTTGGGCTTAAGCTCAGACCAGCAGCTCCTCTGGCCCTTTTATAGCGCTCAGCCTCGTGCCGATAGTAATCCCTCTCCTCTTCTAGACTCTTGACAAAGGCGTCTAGCCGAGATGGGGAGCGTTCTCGTCCACAGACGCCATGTTTGGCACGCATAGTCTCCAACTCCAGCACCAGCTCTTTATCTACAGACACAGCAGCAAGTCACTGCTGCGTTAATATAAACAACGTAGAACTGGTTTAATAATAACTGTAGAAGCATACAGCAGGGGGAAAAGTGTTGAACGCATCAACATATTTCTCAGAAAATATATTTCTAGTAAAGCTATTGACATGAAATTTTCACCAGATGTGGGCAATAACCCAAGTAATGCACACATACAAAGAAATCCTGACATTCATGTCCATAAATGAAGTTATGTGTAATATAGTGAAATGACACAGGGAAGAAGTATTGAATACGCTTACTGAAATTTATTTAAAGGAGTCATCACCCGGAAATCCCACTTTTTCACGGTAAAACATGTGTACTGGAACAGGACCTCAGTTAAAATGTGCCAGAAACTCCGGAAAGTGAAAGTAACTTCGTCTTTGAGTGCGGGCGCCCTCTTCTCACCAGAACCGGCTACAAGCACCGCTCTCCACAGTACGTGGTTTGGATTTCTTTCTCTGAATGATGTAAACTAGAGAGGCTGCTAGATGCTAAGCTACCCTCTTTAGCGCCATCTAAAAGCAGCTGATTACCTGCCGTGGAGTCGTTATGATCAGCTGTTATGACGTGAACTAGATAGGCTGAGAGCGAGCTGCTAAACTAGCGTCTTTAGTGCCACCTGAAGGCAGCTGATTACTTGCCACGGAGTAGACCAGCTTTGTCAGAAAGGACGCCGGCGACAGGGGGGGGGGGGGGGGGGGGGGGGGGATGGCCATGCTGAGTTGCCTCGGCAAAAATTTAGCAGTTTTCAGTGCTCTAACAGGAGGGACAGCTTTACTAGGGAGCAGTGGATTATATTTATCAGTGAGGATGTGCAGTCGGTAAGTGTTGCTGCTTGTGTAACTAATTATCTTTTGTGTCAGAGACCAGTAAACGGTGGTTGAAGAGCGGACAAGCTGCTAATGTAGCTACAGAAGCTAACAGTGTTTGGTTAACTTCACGTCAGACGTCCGCTCCTTATATTCATCAGAGTCCAGCCCTTTACTCCGCGGATCCTCTCCATCAACCCTACTGTTACGTTTTTATCATGTTTTTCTCTGTTGGGACATCATTTCCTTCACCTGCTCTGTCCTGATAAAACTTTGTTTTGGCTTTGACATTTGCCTCGTGAACACGCTTACAGACAGGTCTAAGTCTCGTACGTATTCTCGCGGCAAACAATAGTTGGGGATAAAAAGAGGTTAAAATGAGCTCATCAAATTTTCGTCCCACCCAACTAGAATTAAAAATTCATTTGAAGATAATTTAAGAAGGATTGTGTATGTAAAACAGCAGGTTATGACACCTTTAATACTTCGTACAAAAAACCTTTGTTGGTGATTCCAGCCTCCAGACGCCTCCTGTATGGAGAAACCAGTGGAAAACGTTGCTCAGGTGTGATTTTGGTTCATTCTTCCACAAACTGCCTTCAAATCTTCAAGATTCTGGGTATCTTCTGTCAACTCGAATCTTCAGTTCTTTCGGGTCGGGTGATTGACTGGTCCGTTCTAGCAGCTTTATCTTCTTCTTCTTAAAGCAGGTGAGTGTTTCTTGGCTGTGTGTTGGGATGGACGTCTTGCTGAAAGATCCAGCCTCTTTTCATCTTCATCAGCTGCAGATGCAGCAGATTCTGGTCCAGAATGTCTCTACTTTCATCCATTCATTCTTCCTTCAATGATATGAAGTCTGCCAGTACCACATTCTGAAAAACAGCCCCTACCATGGTGTTCCCACCTCCAAACTTCCCTGTTGCTATGGTGTTTTTGGTGTCATTTCTCCTCCAAACATGTTGTGTCTGATGACATCCGAAGAGTTCAGTTCTGGTCTCATCTGACCAGACTATGTTTTCCAGAATGTCATGGGTTTGTCCAGATGTTGTGTTGCAAACTTCAAACCAGCATCAACATGCTTTTTTCTCAGAAATGGAGTCTTGCGTGGTGTGTGTGCATGAAGGCCATGGCAGTTGCGTGCATTCCTTCTTGTTTTCTCTGAAACAACTGTACCTGCTGATTCCAGGTCTTTCTGAAGCTCTCCACGAGTGGTCCTGGGCTGTTGGAGAACCTTTCTGATTATTGTTCTGACTCCTCTGTCTGAAATCTTGTGAGGAGCATCTGGCCGTGGCCGCTTTATGACCATGCCGTGTTCTTTCCACTTCCAGATGATGGTCCCAATGGTGCTCACTGGAACTTTCAGAAGTTTACAAATGCACCTGGAACCAATGCCTTCAGTGTGTTTGCAATGATAAGGTTGCGTAGGTCTTTAGACAGCTCTTTGCTCTTACCCATCATGCAATGCTTCTTGTCTGACACCTTGGTGATGAGAAACCTTTTTAAAGGCATCAATCAGGACTAAACCAGCTGATATTACTTTGCACTGATAGGGGACAGGATTACTTTCTAAATACTGACAGACTCCAGCTGCTTTCTTGGCTTCCAGATCTTTTTGTCTCCATTTCTTCATGTTTTCAATACTTATTCCCTGTGTCATTTCATAAAATTACTCATAACTTCATTTATGGACATAAATGTTAGGATTTCTTTGTATATGTGCATTACTTGGGTTGTTGCCGACATCTGGTGAAAATATGTCAATATCTCTTCTAGAAATACATTTTCTGAGAAAAATGTTGACGTGTTCAATACTTTCCCCCCCACTGTATTTACTTGCTGCTTACCTGCTACCATCATCTTCTCCACTTTGCCCTGCAGCCTGACTTTCTCATCCTCTAGGAAATTTACCAGTCCCTCCATCTTCTCATTTTGCTCCTTGAGCTCCACCAGCTGATCTCTGAGACGGTCATTTTCAAATTCACCTTCAGACTTCTCCTTAAAATCAGTACACAGAACAATGGGTTACATTTTATTCTAAACCTCAGAATATTAAGAGCTGTTCATACCCACCCTTCTTATCTTTGTAATAATATCCTCCAAGTCTTCAATGATTTTCTGCTGCCTTTGGATTTCTTTCTGTTTAGAGAAGAGAAAGTTAGTTTAATTTAAAAATTTAAATACCTGCAACGCTAATAGTGACTGTCTCTTCAAGTCTCACTTTAGTTTCTTGTAGTTCCATATCAGCAGTTTCCAACACGCGCTCTTTATCTATCTCCATGCGCTTTGCAAGGTCATCTATGTGCGTGAGCTCTTCACAGAGTTCCAGGTTTTTTAAAGACAGGTTGGCCACCTCGGTAGAGGCGTCCTGCTTTCTCTGCTGCAGCCCCTCTATCTTTTGCTCCAGGGTTCTGTTGGTCTCCTGTAGGTACTCTATCTGTGAAATACAGAGAAACAGATTACAGGAAGTACGTACCAGCAGCCCTTTTCTGTTATAAAAGGACCCATCATTCCACTTTCCAGATGGGTCATTCTACAGAAACATCCGATTTTGGGGATGGCAAAATGCAGGTAAAGTAGGAAACACCAGTGATGTCAACTAAAAGCTTCACATAAAATCCTGAGATAAATGTTTGTACCATGGCCCTTCCTCAGAGATCTTCAGGAAAGAGGTCAAAGGGAGTCGAGTGATATCATCAGTGTGTTGCATGGCAACACCAGTGACATGACTGTGGGGGACGACTACTTTTCAAATATATTTCATAACATTTACTTGATATTTTGTTTTGATACATCATTTACATCCTATATCTAATTATTATATTTATTTATACATTTTTGCATTGTGAATGGTAGAAAAACGCATTTTAAACTCAATATACAGCCCTTTCTCTCCATTAATGACTGTGGGGACGAGCATTTTTGTGGTGGTTGGGGTTCTACATAATTGAATAAAAAGCAAATATTAACAAGCTGGTGGCTCCAAATGGTGTAATAGTTCAAATAATACATTTTTTAGAGTAAAAAACTTTTAAAAATTTGTAGGGATGCACGATATAATCGGCCACCTATCGGTATCGCCCTAAATCGGCCTTAAAACTAAGTATCGGACATCGGCCACCCCACCGATATCTAACCAGCTTGCTGTTGCTAAAAAGTCTTAAAAAACAAACAAAAGAAAAAAACTTTTTCTTCTTCAAAACTTGAAGAAGAATTTTTTAAAATTTAAAAAAATCTCAAGATATTTCATCATTCTGTAACGAAGTCTCAACAGAATTCACAAAAATTTTGGAATATTTCCATATGCTGAGATCATATTGACATTTACAAACCCGGCAATCGATCTATTTTACTAACGAAATCTTGCCAGAATACACGAAATATTGCGAGAGTTTGTAACGGAGCGATGAAATCTCACAAGATTTTGTAAGTAAAACAGACTGATACTGCGGTTTCAAATATCAATTTGACGTCGGTATTTGAAAATATTGCGATATTTCAGTGTATCGATATTTTTTCCCACCTATTTTTCAATGTGTCGGAAACGGATAACAAAACTGCTATTTGCAATTGGCTAACGGCCGCATGAGTTTTAAAATATCGGCATGTCGGATATCGGCCAAAATTCCAACATCATGCATCCCTCTAATTTGTATAAAATAATTTTTTCCAGAAGTAATATATCTCTAAAGGTAGGGAAGAATGGATGTTTCTGTAGAATGAGGCAGATATCCCATCTGCAGTGAGCTGTACTTGCCTGAAGGTTGAGGTGGGAAATCAGTTTCTCGTTGCTGCTGTTCTGAGCTTCCAGAGAAATTACTTCGCGGGGTCTTCCTCCACGAAGTACACGATTCAGACGCTCAATTTCTTTGTCCCTCTCCTCCACCTATATAAGAAACACCTTATTACAGCTAATGGAACTTCTAACATGCTGCATCATGCACCAATTTATCTTCCTCACCTGAGTGTTTAGGTGTTTTATACATTCTTGAGCATTTTCCAGGTCTAGTTTGAGTTTAACGATTTCTTCTTGTAGTTCATTAATTCTACAGATCAAATGATGAGGTGAATTAAATATTGCAAACTCCCAATAACCACATTCATAGAGAAACTCCATCATTCTTACCAACCTTCCATCAGCCAGCTGCAGTAAATCAGCAACATATGGATCATCAGGCTGCAGAACAGGATAAGCAGATGTTGTAGGCGGAGGAAGAAGCTCATCAATCTGCATTCGCTGTCTTCTAAAAGGAATACTGCGTTTTTTTCCTCCTGAGATGACGTCAGAGGGGATCCAAAAATATACACACATGTTGAACATTATTTTGGAGTATGGGGGAGTGCATTTAAAACCTACAGCGATTCAGCTTTTCATTGACAGAAATGAGCCATTCAAGTGATTAGTAGAAGTGGTTATATAATACCAATCCAATATTTGTACAATTAAAAACACTAAAATTTAAAGAACTGGTAGATTGTAATATTCTTAAAACTATGTATCAAGCTGATAAAAAAAAAATTACCATGCTTTTTACAAAACAGATTCCAAAAAAAGAGAAAGTAGTTTCAAACTAAGAGGGACTGAGGTGTTTTCAACACCGAGGTCAAGAAATGTCTCGATCAAAGTTGTCGCTCTATGGAACAGTCTGGATAATAAAATCAAAACTTCTGAGTCCTTTCATATTTTTTTTTAAAAAGTATCAAAACGTTATTATTAAAAAGTATGATAATGTTGTGTAGCAAAATAGCCCTGATTACGACGATGTTCATGTTTTGGAAGACATCTGTGTATAACAAGTACGGTATGGCTGCTCTTCATTTCTAATCATACAAGCCACAGTTATGCTTGAACATTTATGTATCCTTAAGAATTTCTACATGTCTGCATGAACATGAAGGAATGAATTCTGATTGTAAAAGCAAGGACGCCTCCGAGGCCAGTGCCCCCCTGACTAAAAGTAAAAAAAAGGGAGGAGGGGGGGGGGAGGGACGGGGGGGGAAAGGGGAGGAGAGAAACTGGACACCCATACACCCCCCCCACACACACACACACACACACACATACATACACACATACACACACTAACATAGCGCAGCATGCTTTGCTTATATTTGAATTTCAAAATCAAAATACAAGCAAAAAAAATCTTGGCCACTCTTGAAATGAGTAAAAAAAAGTTTTCCTTTTTTTTGCTTGTAATAAGCAAAAACAATAAAAAAAATCTGCCAATGGAACAAGTGAAATTTTCTTATAAGATTTCTTGAAATAAGATGCATTTGTCTTAAAACATGTTCCTATATCTCACTGAAATGTTTCTGTTTAGGTGATTATGTCTTATTTTCAAGAGTACCTTCCTGCAGTTACAATGGCTGACAAGCGCGCCGCCATACATCCAATCCATACATACAGGAAGTCTCAAGCGGACGTTGGTTAAACCCGCCAAGAGTCTATCTGCGGCTTGCAACCCAGATGCTTGTGGTGTAGTCGGAGTGGTGAGGATTAGGGGAAGGGTCAGGGTCAGGGTTATATTTTAGTAAGCTGCATAAAGAAGAAACTTCCGCTTTGGACATCCAGCGTGGATTGGATATATGGCGACGTATCGTGACTGCAGTTGGGTCCCTCTCCTTATTTTGAGTGTGATGAGATATTTTGATTAGAAATTAGAAAAATATACTTGGTAAGATTTGTTTTTGCTGTGTATTGTGGAAATTAAGAAAGTTTGCTGCAGATAATGCCTTATATACAGGCCCATTCATTCTGCCCCCTTCACTGCCATTATATGGATATACGCAGATCTACTCCTAAAATAAATAAGCCCCGTTTCCACCAGCGGGTCTGGGTTGGGTCGGGCCGGATCAGTCCACGTTTTGTTGCGTCTCCACAGATAAAAACTGGGATGGGTACCCTTATATATGACCCGACCTACTTTTTTGGTACCCTTCGGTAGGGGTACTGATCTAACTGATCTGGACTAAAGAGGTGGAGCTAATACACAGCAATCCGTTGATTCGTTGAAACATCCGTCACTTTCCACGTGACCCGGCGTAAAAACAAAGCAGGAGTGACTCCTTTTGTTTCTGTCACGTGTGGTGCGGTGTTTTGGTTAAACAGCGTTGCACAGCGATGATGTCACGCGATCACATAGCAGCGCTGTCCAACTAATTCTCCGCCTCCAGAGTAAGGGTACAGTTTGCTGTGGGGACGCAGCGTGAAATCAACACATCCGTACCAAAACTCACCCAATCCGGCCTGACCCGACCACACCAAGACCCGCGGGTGGAAACGGGGCTATAGTGTCTAAAGGAGTCAGAGTGATGCAGAAATGTTACTGGTGAGTAAATGCACGTATAAATTCCAGAAATAAGGTCCAGGTTGAAAGAAACAAAAAGTTATCCTTTAATAACCCTTGGCCACCTGCTATTTTCTCTGGCCACCCTGTGGCCACCCCTAAAAAAAAATCTTTGAGGGCGCCCCTGTGTAAAAGGAGGCAGGAATAAATAAGTTTTTACTTCATCCTGCTCCTTTTTGGACTATAGTATTAGTTATTTAACATTTAATCTGTTGAACAATTCATGTATATTTTTTATTTTATCATTTGTCCAAACAAAAGAAATGAAATGAAGATTTTCAGAACACCGTCAAAGAGCTTAGATCAGATTTCTGGTCCTACCTGGTGTCTGCACAACAGCTTGCATGTTCTTCTCCTGGAGCTGCTGGATGCGCTCAGCTTTAGCTTTGCTGTCCTTCTCCAGACAGCGAACCTTGTGCACGTACTGATTATTTAAAAACTTCAGGTCAGATGTCTCATGATCCAGTTTCCGAAGGTGAGTTTTGAACTCTGGGGAGAAAGCAGGATTATCTGTGGTTAGCGCTTCCTCCTACAGGTGATGAGTGCAGGAAAACGTTTCAGACTGCTGATGAAGATGATGGCTGTCTGTTCATCATTCACCTCTGATCACCCGGTCTTTCTCTTCCCTCAGTTTCAGAAGCTCCTGGTGCAGCTCGTTGTTTTCCCTGACCACCCTGCCATTCTCCGTCCTGTAGGGCTCCAGGAGCGCGTCAACATTTCGGCTCTCTTTCTCAGTCTTTCCCGCAGATAATTTGGCGTTGCGTAAACTCTCGGTTGTGTGGACCAGATCACTGCAACAGGAGGAGACGAATGGCATCCGTCACCCGTGATTCAATGAGTGACAAGTGACCAAGAGGCATGTGATCAAAGTTTCACCTGAACAGCTTCTCCACCAGCGGCAGCGACTCAATCCCCAGCGTCTGTCTGTAGCCCAGCTGATCCAGACGTTTCCGTAAATTGAGGAATTTCCTCTCTGCGTTACTGTTCATGGCTGTGATGTTTAAGTTGCTAACAAAGAGAAGCGAGACCAATATTGGGTTTAAAGACCAACAGTAATTGTGATATAACGGTTGCTAAAAACAAGCTAACGTTAGCTTATCATTTGCTAACATAACTGGCTTAACTTAAATAAGGTGACCTAATAAAACATCAGCTTTGTGAGCATTCCCTTTTAAGTTACATCCTTGATAGTCTGTACGTCGATTAGTTTAACTCCCATGTGATAATTAGCTACAGATAAATACAATGAAGCTTTCAACGTACCGTGCTAGGCAGAAGTTTTTCCTGACAGCTAGTGTTAGCTAAAACGACGCCAACGTAACGCTACATCAAACATCGTCTCGCCGCTGGGGCACGCGACTCGTACAGGCGACATTTTATGGACGCATCAATTTCGTCGGTGACTTTTGATCATAGCAAACATCTAATTTAACACGTTTGCGCGGTAAAGTGGTTTGAAAAGAGCGCCGATGATCTCGGGTTTGGATTCGTTACCATGGAAGCCAGGCTCGGTGAAACATCCGGGGGAAGCGCGTTTTGTCAACCCGCATTGTCCGTTTAAAGGGCAGGGGGGGTGGAGTCGGCACGTTTATGTTAACATTTATTTAATATGCTATCATTAATTTTATTGTTTAAATAATCAGTTGATTCTTCATTTGATTTTATTAATAGCATATATATATATATATATATATACATACGTATATATAACTTTATAATTATATTATACAACTATATATTAGAACTATTACATAGTATATCCTGTACGATATACTATATATAATATATAGATGTGTGTGTGTATATATATATATATATACATATATACACACACAAACACATCTCTCTCTCTATATATATATGCACACTTATATACACACGTATATAGTACAGTATGTGTATTAGTTTATTTATATTCGCAGCATGTAAATGCATCATTATGTCCTTTATAAAATGACAACATATTGAAGAGATGCAAATTTATTATGTACATATGGCATACAGAAACAAATATAACAAACAAATAGGTGTGTAGGACTCAAAATATTGTGAAACAGGCACAAGGCAGTTAAGCAATATCTGCACCACTGTTCAATGTACAATTCCCTTTAATTAAATTACAAAACATGAACTGTTCATACTGCAAAAATCATTCAGTGATAGTTAATGAGTTGCTAGTGTATCTTCAGCCAGTGTGAGGCAGTAGTGAATCAGTGCATAGTAGCTAAACTAATGAGACTGAGCAATGCTGGAAAAGTACTCCAGCATGTCCTGGATGGTAAACTCCATGGTGATTCCAGATCCAGGATAGCATCTGCCGATTAGATCTTCAAAGTGCTTGTACTGACGGATGAATTCGTCTTGCATGGAGTGCCACACCACCTGGTGGAGGAACAGAGGGAGTGCAACATTTTAGCGGCTGCATGTGGAATCTCCCACCGGTGACGAGCTGAGCAGTTTTATCACATGAAACCGTGAATCTTTCACCTGTAGTAAACTTTCTTCTTCACAGAGATGTTTGTCCACCTTCTTGTAGAGGTTGTCCAGGCCCTTTTTCACCTCTTTGCCAGGATACTCTTTGATGACTTTGCGCAGCTCTTGTTTATTAAAGGCCAGATGGTAGCTCACCTCCTCCTCACGTACGCCCTGGGCCACACGTGCTTCAACGCCTTCAAAGAAATGCTGCAAAAGAGACAGTTTACCTAAGACAACACCTCTGACCTCTTCCATCCCAGATATCTGTGTTCATGTAAATGAACGCCCACATTTAGTCATACTTAAAGACAGCTCTTCTTACATTGAGTTTTTCCAGCGGCTGTCCCAGAGAGTTGATCACGTAAGACTGCAGGTGGTCAGTGTATTTGTGCTTAGCCTCCCGTCTCTCTGCATCCAGGCAGGAAATCTTCAGACGTGACAACGTGGAGAAGATGTGGTGGAAATTCTCCATCATCACAACATCCCGGGGGGTCTTCTGGCTTTCGTTGGCCACCTTCTCCACTGAACAGACAAATAAGATTTAGAACTTGAAGACAGCAGAATGTGCAGCCTTCATTTTGTTTTAACTGACCGTTCACGAAGACGGCCCTGATAAGCTTGACATAAGCCTTATCGAGGTCCCCTCGGCGCTCTGCATTACGGAAGATGGTCTCGGCAAGTTCAGCAAACTCCTCAAACCCGGTGACAAAAGGCAGGATTCCAACTTTGCTCTTCTTAGATATCTTCACTTCCTCCATCTGCCTGATTTGACTTGACTTTATCAGGAAGACATTTAAATTAGTAAGTTAATACTCTTCATACTTCAAGAATAGAATTTCCTCGACTCACAATGCATTTGTCAAAGTTCCTCTTGACAGTGACCAGCACATTTCCGAGAGTAGTGCTGAGGAAAGACGCCGGGTCAACGTTCTCAGCTGTCCACACATGGTGACTCATCTTCACCAGCATGTACAGAGAGTGGAAGCTGTCAATCTTGTCACCCAAAGCGATCAGGCTGTTGAGCTCCGTCTCAATGCTTTGGAAGATTTTATTCATCATCAGCCGCACCATGTCTTTCCTTTAGTCACAAACACAAGACGACAGAGACAAATACAAGACAACATTTAAAAGAAAAGCTGTCTGGATGTGGAGATGGATCATATTTACACCAGAAATGTTAATAACCGCATCAAAATACTGACTCTGATGACAAGGAGTGTCTATGTTCTGCCTGGGGAGGCATTCTTGATGGCATGCTCCCATCTGACTCCTCCGTTTCAGGCTGACGGGAAAAACAGACATAAAACATTACAAATGCAGACAAACATCCGGAGACATGTACATGAATGATGCTTTAAATCAAATCAGGGCGGCATCAGCCATTACTGTATTACCCTATGCTTGTGGGGGAAATGAATGTTCCAGGTTATTTATTGTTTAGGATCCCCGTTAGCTACAGATTAGCAGCAGCTATTCTTCCTGGGGTCCATCCACATGTTAAATGACACACTTCATAAAATAATATAATAAAAATATGTAAAAAAAAAAATATATATATATATATATATATATATATATATATCAGTCTGCCCTAAACAATGTTTATCATAAGAAATTCTCCCAGGTTCAGACAGAAGTACATACAGTTGTGCTTAAAAGTTTACATACCCTCTCAGTAAAAATCAGCTGACAGTGAAATTAGCTAAAAAATAAAACAGGTAAACATGATGTGGTTACTGAACTAAAGCGTTGTTGAGCAACACTTTAAGGCATTAGCTAGGTTTCCATTACATCTGGAATTTTGCAAAATCTAAATATTGCAATTAAAAACCACTAATGGAAACAGCTACATTATAAAAAAAAAAAAAAAAAACTCAAATATTGCAAACAAGTTTTTATGCTCTCTTAAAGCGTTTTTTCATAAGTTTCCTTAAACCAGTTTTCGCAAAAGTGTGATGGAAACACTTTTTTCATTTACCCGCCATCAGGCGTGACGTAGGGGGTAAAATCCAGTTATTCCGTCTTGATTATGATGTTTAGGATCACTAACAAGCATCAACTGTGCAATCAGAGTGATGGGGGAAGTTTTATCTGACACATATATGCCAATATGGAAAATCCCCCAAAACGCCGTAACTGTGTTAATTTAGGACATTATACAGATAGTTTAAGTTCTTTATGTATAAACAACGGGCCACGAGCTGTTTATGTCGTTTGCACACATTTGTAACACCACGACTCGGTTATCTCGTTCCCACGTTATATACGTGACCAGGATTTAATAAAACGTGACCACGGATAACATCGTATGACTGCGCCTTTGTATCAACAGCTGCATCACCACATTAGTCAGGAACTGGTGCCGATAAACATGAAATAAAGATCCAGAAATGACATCCACACTCCAGAAGTTGATCCTGAGGGGTTTTTCATTTGTGTTATGCTTCAGACGTCTGTCCTGGAAGTCGCCGTGAGTGTTTCTTCCTGCTGGTGTGATTCAGACTTTACCTCTGAATCATCATCTGCTGCCTTCATCTCCTGAGGAGCAGCAGCAGCTCTAAAACACGTTTATATTTCCATCCTCCTCAAAGTGGAGTCTCACAGGACGGGATTTTAAGAGAATTACGGCTTCTACCATTCAATGGAAACACCTGCATATCACTATTGTACTTTTTCTAAATTTAAGAAATTTCGCTTTTATTTTTTGAAAAAGTATAATGGAAACCCAGCTAATCACTGCAATCAGGTGTTTTCTGTAACGTCCAATCAGACGTCTCCACCTGTTGACTGGTATGGTTCATGAACAAGGTGCTCTAATTTGCTCTTAACAGTTTTGTAGGTTGATTTTTTATTAAATTATTTATTAAACCAAAATTCAAAATCAATATTTTGTTTTACTAAATTATAATTTAGTACATTTTTATTTATTATTACTTCTTTTCACTTCTTGGTTTTTGAATTAATATAGTGAAACCTCTATGAAACGTTTCAATCTGGATTCCTCAAACGCAGCACAGAAACCGCCCTTATTGAAGTCACAAACGATCTCCTCTCCTCAGATTCAGGACATCTCAACATTCTCATCCTGCTCGACCTTTCTGCAGCCTTCGACACCATCAACCACTCCATCCTCCTGTCCCGTCTCCAGTCCTCCCTCAACATCACCGCCATTGCCTTCACCTGTTTGAATCAGGGCTGGACAATTAATCAAATTTTAGTCGTGATTTAAATTTCGCCTTCTCACGATCATAAAAACACTGTAATGGAAGAAAAACGATTAATCCTGAAGTGAACAGACTGGTGGAGTTATAGGAAGCAAATGCATGTAGACTGGGTAGATTTTTATTGCTATTATTCTTAATATTAATATATTATTCTTATTTTACTCCTTGTTTCTAATTTATTTCCGGTTGTGTTTTTTTAAAAAGTTATATTTGAGGTTAAGTTTTAGTGGTTTACTTAACACTTAAAAAAAAAAAAAAAATCAATGAATAATCGTGTATATTAATTGTGATTTCAATATCAGTCAAAATAATCGTGATTATAATTTTTTTCATAATCGTCAAGCCCTAGTTTGAATCCTATCTCACCGACAGACAATTCATCAACATCAACAACTGCACCTCCTCCCCGCTTCCCTGTCCCACGGCGTCCCTCAAGGTTTGGTGCTTGGTCCCCTTCTCTTCATCCTCTACCTCCTCCCCCTTTGTAACATCATCCGTCGCCACAACCTCCTCTTCCACTGCTACGCTGATGACATCCTGCTTTACATCTCATCTATAACTATCACCACTTTCACCAACTGCCTGCTGGAAATTAATCTCTGGATGGGAAAAAACTTTCTCAAACTGAACTGCGATGAATCTGACCTCATCATCGGCCCCAAAGTCCCCCTCACTTTTCCATCACCATTGGTAACTCCGTCCTCTCTCCCTCCCCTCTCATCTGTAATCTCGGTGTGATATTTGACACCAGCCTCACATTTGAACCCCATATCAACCATGTTACCAACACAGCATTCTTCCGTCTCCGTAATATTGCCCATCTTCGCTCCTCTCTCTCCTTCAAAGCTGCTGAAACACTCATTCACGCCTTCGTCACTTCTCGCCTAGATTACTGGAACAGCATCCTTTTAGGCTCCACCTCCAAAACTCTCAATAAACGGCAGTACACCCAGAACTCCACTGCCCACCTCCTCACTCGAACCCGTTCCCATGACCACATCGCCCCGTCCTCCAGAACCTGCACTGGCTCCCCATCTCCCACCGCTCCCCCTGCTCCACCCGTACCCTCCGCTCAGCCGATGCCAACCTCCTCTCTACTCCTCTGAGGACCAAGCGCCGGACCTGGGGGGCAGAGCCCTCTCAGTTGCTGCCCCTTCCCTCTGAAACTCACCCCCTCAAACCCAGCGTGACTGCACTGAACTCAACTCCTTCAAATCCCTCCTGAAGACCCACTTTTAACGTTTGAAATGTTTTTATTGCCCCCCTCTCCTTTTTGTTTACCATGTTATCAGTTGTTGCCTTCCTTTTTTTTTATCTTTCCCCTTTTGTTGTACTGAATATATTTTAATCTAGTGTTTGTTTTAAATTTTGCCAGACTGTATGTTATATATTGTTGTTTTATCCCTCGAGCTTCTGTAAAAGTGCTCTATAAATAACATGTATTATCATTATTATTATATTAATTTGGCCTTTTCTTTAATGGGAGGGGGTGCAACTTCAAACACAACTGCAGCCATAAACTGAAGTGACATCCACTTGGAAGCATTTTGATTTTTCTGTCCAAACTTCCAGCAGCTGCAGATGTACCTGCGCCAGAGGAGGCAGAACAGTCTGGTGCTGCTGCAGCTTAAAGAATTTGCTGATGAAATCTTGTTCTGCAAGACACAGAGGCTCCAGCTCACTGAGGACCTGCTCAAATATCTGCAGAGACAAAAAGAAATCTTTAATTCTCTCCTTCCAGAGTTACACACTGGCTTATTCCCTTTCCAGATTTAAACCCTGTGTCACCTTGTCAAACTTGGTCCTGTCTGCCACGTCCAGGTCAGAGGCGGACATGTTGCCCATGTCCAGCAGCGAGGAAGACTGGGAACGCCGGCTGTTGGAGCCCTGCACCGTCAGCTTGTTCAGGCTTGAGGTCGAGCCCGTGAGCTTCCCAGAGCTGCCGTGCAGGCCTAACACAGCACGGCAAACACAGTTTAATATCAGCTCGTCTGTTGAATGACTAGGATTCAAACTGTTCGCTAATGCAAGTAAATGATGACAGTCGGATTATCAAAAATCACATGGATGAAAAAGGTTAGGGTTTTTTTTTTGCATTCATCGCAGAATCAGATAAATGTGATAAAGCATTGAACGGCCAACCAGTTACATGGCAAGACAACGGTTTGGTAGACTATGCATGAAAGTAGCGAAGAGGTTTAAGGAGCGGATTTACGGTGATGAGAAGCACAGTGGATAACTTGACAGCTCCGTCCAAATATCATACTTACTTTCCGTTTCTTGTTTGAGTGCACTCTCTTTCCGCGGAAGCGTGGCTGCAGCCAGTTAGAAAGGCAGGCATCAAAGACAGACACAGGTTAGGCTCAAAACATGCAGCGTGAGAGGGGTGATGCTAGATGTTAGATGTCCAACGCTACATATATGCTGGCGTGCACAGCAGTGGCTTTGGCAGCAGCTTAGACAAACCTTTGGAAAACAAATTCTGTTTTTGTTTTCAGTCAGAAAATCTAACAGAGAGCAGAAAGCAGAGGACTAGAATTCTGCCAAAACCAAAGCTTAACCAAAGGTGCTATTCAGATAGTAAATACTGAGAACAGAGTATGCAAAAGTCCCTGTGCGAAGGGAAAAGAAGACATTACTGAAAGATAAAACAAGAAGCAAGAGTTTAACACTTTAAAAGGCACATCTGATGCAGAAAAGGCTGTAAAAGAACAAGGATTTTTTTTGCATTTTCCAATGTGAATAATACATTTATTTTTCTTTGGTGCAAAAAGGAGAAAAAGACAAAAAAAAAAAAACTTCCAATCACTGCAGAACAGAACTTCAATGGTAGCTCTTACCAAACTTGCCCTTCGCCTCTTTGGATGTGCCCGCCATTTTTATCTTGGCAACTTCAAAGAAGTCTTTGATTTCTCGCTCATAAAGTCTGCTCATGTAATCAACATATGTCTGCAAAAAGGAGAGGAAAGTTGTTAGACTATGCAAATGACAAACTAAACATGATGTAAAGACAGCTAGCTTAAGATAGTTTCATATTTTCAGATGTTTTCTTAGTCATCTAATGGAAAAGCATCAAAGTTTTGCAGCTGACAAAAAAAGGAAATGCCCTCTGGGAGGGTGTTCAATGGCCAAATGAGACAAAAACTTAATTTCTCCTTAGGAAGCGTTAAGATTAAGCTCCAATGGGACCAGTTTTAAAGCACGGTGGTGGTAGAGTCATGCTCCAAGATTGTTTTGCTGTCAGTGAAATTAGTAAATTGCACCAAGGATGAGGCCCATTTTGATCATAACCACACGACGTCGAGTAGACCTGACCATGTTGTGATAGTAAACCACATTTACTGTTACCATAGTAACAAAACTTCAACAGAAGTCGTGGCAGAAAATATGACAATCATGGGTCACGGCAAGTTGAGATTTTTCAGGCTGTTTATTACAAAAATACATTTCTATTTACCGTACCTGCATTAAAGGTAGAATCCGAAGTTTTCCCCACAGAAAATAAGTGCTACACTTGTGTGAGTGAATCTTTGGGTCTCTACTCTTGTGTGACGGTGATTTTGTTTGCAACTCGCTCTCCCCCTGAGTGTATTTTGCCTTTTCTGGTGTGTTTGGGATATTTCGGAGCGGATATTTGCGTATTTGTCTCCAGCCAATGACAGAGCTACAGGCGTGGCGCTCTGTGGAAATAAACTCATCGATTGGAGTAAAACCCGTCACTTGAGTTCTTGAAGAAGAACAAAAAAACTGCGGACGCAGCAAAGAAAAGGAAATACTGTACAGTGAAAAGACGGTTAGGGTTAGGGCAAGCTTGAAAACCTGAGTTAATACTGGTTTGGCTTTCACCTGCTCTGAAGGAGAGGCTTGAGGCTGAAGAGCGATGTGACCATTAGATAGAGGGGAGGGGCTCTCAGTTTGAATAGTGATTACAAACAGAAACGGGAAAAACTCCGGACTCTACCTTTAAGTTGGTGAAAGAGATGATGAAGGAAAGATGAAGCGGTTCCAGTCAGGAGATGACTGCAGCTGGAGAGCCTCATTAAGAAGATCCCAGGGACGTGGTGTCAAGTTGCGGAGCTACGGGGGTGGCCAGGGGGGGGCAGTGGGCCACTGACGGGGCCGTGGTCACCCCTGGCCAATCATTGGCCATCCCCATGCTTTAACCAGCTGGTGCTCAAGCAGTTACAAAGATCCCAAGCTGCTTCCAAACCACTTCTCCTTCTTGTTTTAGACACTAGCTACCCCATACAGTTGGACTGTTTAAGATCGGACATGCAGAAGTTGAAAATCCCAGTTTTAAGCTGTTCTCGCCAAGATATTGCGATTGGGGAAGGAAACCTCTACTTTGCAGGGGACAGACACTAGCTACCAACTACAGTTAGTGCTTTAAAAAAAAAAAAAGTTGTCAGAGGGGTCTGAAAAATTGCAAAATATAGCAACAAAGTCTATTAGTTTTGCTAGTACGTCAGCCCAATTGGTTATATACACAACTATATTATATATTAGGGATGTAACAATTACAGATAAAATGATTAACTGTGATAAAATTCCCAACGATTAGTAATAACGTTTCAAATTTTTATCATTGTTAAAACCGTGACTGATTACTGCACTTTGAAAAATTGACTGTGATGCTGGTTATTGCCTGGAAAAGCAGCAGTCCCAGTTTGCATTATCTAATTTAGGGAAACAAAAAAACATATATATATATATATATATATATATATATACATACTGTTTATATACAGGGAGTGCAGAATTATTAGGCAAATGAGTATTTTGGCCACATCATCCTCTTTATACATGTTGTCTTACTCCAAGCAGTATGGGCCAAAAGCCTACTACCAATTAAGCATATCAGGTCATGTGCATCTCTGTAATGAGAAGGGCTGTGGTCTAATGACATCAACACAACACCCTATATCAGGTGTATTAGGCAAACAGAATTATTAGGCAACTTCCTTTCCTTTGGCAAAATGGGTCATAGAGGGACTTGACAGGCTCCGAAAAGTCAAAAATAGTGAGATATCTTGCAGAGGGATGCAGCACTCTTAAAATTGCCAAGCTTCTGAAGTGTGATCATCCAACAATCATGCGTTTTATTCAAAACAGTCAACAGGGTCACAAAAAATGTGTGGAAAAACCAAGGCGCAAAATAACTGCCCATGAACAGAAAATTCAAGTGTGCAGCTGCCAAGATGCCACTTGCCAGCAGTTTTGCCATATTTCAGAGCTGCAACATCACTGGAGTGCCCAAAAGCACAAGGTGTGCAATACTCAGAGACATGGCCGAGGTAAGAAAGGCTGAAAAACGACCACCACTGAACAAGAAACACAAGCTGAAACGTCAAGACTGGGCCAAGAAATATCTCAGACTGATTTTTCTAAGGTTTTATGGACTGATGAAATGAGAGTGATGCTTGATGGGCCAGATGGATGGGCCCGTGGCTGGATCGGTAAAGGCCAGAGAGCTCCAGTCCCACTCAGACGCCAGCAAGGTGGAGGTGGGGTACTGGTATGGGCCAGATGGATGGGCCCGTGGCTGGATCGCTAAAGGGCAGAGAGCTCCAGTCCGACTCAGACGCCAGCAAGGTGGAGGTGGGGTACTGGTATGGGCTGGTATCATCAAAGATGAGCTTGTGGGGCCTTTTCGGGTTGAGGATGGAGTCAAGCTCAACTCCCAGTCCCACTGCCAGTTTCTGGAAGACTCCTTCTTCAAGCAGTGGTACAGGAAGAAGTCTGCATCCTTCAAGAGAAACATGATTTTCATGCAGGACAATGCTCCATCACACGCATCCAAGTACTCCACAGCGTGGCTGCAAGAAAGGGTCTGAAAGAAGAAAAACTAATGACATGGCCTTCTTGTTCCCCTGATCTGAACCCCATAGAGAACCTGTGGTCCCTCATCAAATGTGAGATTTACAAGGAGGGAAAACAGTCCACCTCTCTGAACAGTGTCTGGAAGGCTATGATTGCTGCTGCACGCAATGTTGATTGTGAACAGATCAAAACACTGACAGGATCCATGGATGGCAGCTTTTGAGTGTCCTTGCAAAGAAAGGTGGCTATATTGGTCACTGATTTGCTTTTGTTTTTGTTTTTGAATGTCAGAAATGTATATTTGTGAATGCTGAGCTGTTATATTGGTTTCCCTGGCGAAAATAAATAATTGAAATGGGTATATATTTGTTTATTGTTAAGTTGCCTAATAATTCTGTTTGCCTAATACACCTGACCACAGCCCTTCTCATTACAGAGATGCACATCACCTGATATGCTTAATTGGTAGTAGGCTTTTAGCCTATACAGCTTGGAGTAAGACAACATGTATAAAGAGGATGATGTGGTCAAAATACTCATTTGCCTAATAATTCTGCACTCCCTGTATATATATATATATATATATATATATATATATAAATATAAATATAAAAACATACACACGTGTCCCCTGAGGTATCTACTGATGGCCACCCCTATGTGAGTAATGGTCTCACCCAGGCCACCCCAGTGGAAAACTTGATGGTGGCTGAAGTCAACTCCTGGCTGCAACTGTTTCATCTTTCCGTCATCATCTCTTTCATCAACTTAATCCATTATTTATGTACCATAAATTGAAATATATTTTTATAATAAACAGCCTGAAAAACAATCTCAGCTCATCGTGGCTCATAATGATCATGTTTTCTGCCATGACGCTATCAAACTTTTCTTTAGTATTTTATAGGGTAAGTGAACTGACCCTGGATAAGCCCTCATATTTCTCCTTGTGAGTGTTCTTCAGCCACTCCATGAGCTTGGCGTAGCGCAGCAGGTCCCTGTGGAGGGGGCTGTGTTTGGGCAGAGTCAGCTCAGCTGTGTGCTGGGACAAGGTGGAGCTCTGATCATGGCCCTGCGGAAAAGAAGAATAACAGATAATAAGCTCAATATTCACAACAGGAACACTGAGGAGGATCTTACACACCAAGCCGACAACTGGCCGTCAGAAATGTCTGGAGTATCGGTGCACGTATATTTCTCCTGCAACACACTGCTGACTCTGTTGGACCCAACACCGATTCAGGTCCATCAGTGAGTGAAATCCCTCTGATTGGCTGAATTTATTAGCGTTTAACATCGAGTTAACTGTGTTTTTTCTTTACATAAGGTAGAAATGTTTAGTGAAATCATACATGTAGAGAAAAATACATATTAGGGCTGCACGACATTGGGAAAAACTGACAGCGATTTTTTTTCTCAGCATGCGATATACAGTTGTCCTCAAAATTGTTCCTACCCTCCAATTAAAGAAAATTCTAAATTCACAATAGTAATTTAAATAAGAAACTAATAATAGACAAAAAAAAAAATAATAATAATTTTGTGACATCAAATACTACGTTTGAATTGTGGTTAAAAATAATAATTAAAAAAACAACAATTGAAACTGTCCCAGAAATACCATACCTGTCAACAGGTGCAGATGTCTGATTGGACGTTACAGAAAACACCTGATTGCAGTGATTGTCTCAAAGTGTTGCTCAACAACATTTTAGCTTCGAGCCCCATCATGCTTGTTTACATGTTTTATTTTGTGTGTTTGTTTTTAATATTTCAGTTGAACTACAATCAAAAATCAATGTCATAATTTTTACAGAATTTTCATTTATTATTACTTTTGCCAGTTTCAACATATTTCACTGACAGCTGATATTTTCCTTCTTCAGTTGGAGGGTATGGATAATTTTGAGGACGACTGTAGATTGCGATATGAAAAAATACAGGCACTTCAGCAGATGACTTGAACAGCACTTGTAATATTTGTACTTCGGTACAAACATGAACTGTGTTTTACCACAAAAGGTTTGCTCTTTGCCAAACTGATAAAGAACGATGGTGATTGGTGGATGGCTGTGTGCAGTCTGTGTCATGTACCCTTGACACGAGATGGTAATTTGCCTCCTACATTGCAGTACCTGCAATGCAACTATTGAACATGTACATTGTGACTGTAATTCTCAAACGATATATTGTGCAGCCCTAATCCATAAGTTGTGTTTGTCTAAGTTATAAACACATTACTACACATTTAATTGAGCTGGGGCTATACTGAATACAAACAACTTAACTAATAATGACTTGACTTTACACCAGTACTGTTTTTGTTTATGCTTTTTTTCCAGTTTAAGTAATGTGGATAGCTTCATCCTGCACTGCAAAATTCTGTCCTATTACAGAAGTGTAGACTTGTGGTTTGCAGATGGAAGTCGTCTTTTTGGTGTGTTAAAGTGCATTATTTTCCCTCACATGATGGCAATGTAAGTATCCACAGCAGAGGATCCTGCCATAACCGCTGGTGCTTAAAGGGACAATACACCCACAGAATGATGGTCCTTCATTTTCTACTCACCCTCATGCTGAGCAAGACTCTGGAGCACTTTTTTAATATCTCAAATGCAGCCGGAGATCCGGGTTTTTTTTTCGTTATCCGCCGACTTTCATATAATGGAGTTCACCGGTGCTCAAAACAAAAATGTCCATAAAAGTCCACAAAAACTTGTCAATATTCCTCCATACTGCTTGTCCAATGTAATCCAAGTGTCCTGAGTGGGTAGCGTCCAGAATTGACTGGAAACTACATCATTTAGTAGATTTTTATAGCTTAAACAGTAGTACATCTAGCTGCCAAGGTCTGCTGCGGCTTCTGTAGTGTCGTGAACTCACATGAACGTGCATCGGGGAAGTGCAATGTTCTACTGTTTAGAAAAATGCTCCAGAGTCTTGTTCAGCTTGGGGGTGAGTAGAAAATGAAGGCATCATTCACATCATTCTGTGGGTGTACTATCACTTTAACATCAGTTTGGTGCATGAGAAATATAACAGGTGTGGAAAGTCCAATTTCATCCTGCTATATGCACAAAAATACAGCCCAGAGTTAACTTACTTTCCTTTACAAACATCAGCAGTGGATGTCATACTAATGTTTACAATATGGAAGATATCGTTACATTTTTCCCTTTAAAACTCCAAACCCTCAAAAATCCCATCTCATAAAACTGAAAAGCGCTTGCCGGACTGATGTTCTGCCCACTTCCGCTCGATCTTAGCATGTTTAATCTCTATGGCTTTTACTAAAGACATGCATACAGAGCAGACAGGCACGGCATTTTATGATGAAAGACCGTTGCAGCAAAGCCATGTGAGCATCCAAACATGAAAAGCCCTCAGCCGAGACAGCTGGTGAAAGAGGAGAAGGATGGACGGAGACTCCTCAGCTCTGAGATCAAATGAGAGATGTTAAGTAGTTAGAAACATACCTCATGCAATAAATAATGCATCCTGGAGGGGAAAGCCTGGGGCCTCATGGCATGTACATTGGAGTGAGTTGTGAGACGTTAATCATTAGCAAAGAGGGGACGAGTGGGGGTTTCTGTAAGGTACTCACTGGCAGTGACAGACAGGAAGACCTATAGAACTGAGGGATGGTCATTTTGAAGTGACTGAAGTGGTTGAACTGACAGAGACAGAGAGCAGAGTGGGATGATTCAAAGTGAGCAACACAGAGAGTCAAGAATAGCAGGGACACAGCTGGAAGGAAATGACATCAGGAAGAGTGCTTCAACAAAACAGGGAGTTCACCAAGACAGAGAAAGAGCCTGGAAAAGAGACCAGTCCATGGTTTCACAACCAAGAGATGAAAGATATGTGTGGGACAACCAAAGTTGGGCTCTAGTACTGCCCTCAATAACTCTGATTTCAGGCTGGTTTTCTTAGTCAGATGCATAAAGAACCTGTTTTGTTTCACCGTTGTTTGACGATCTTGGTTACTTTGTAGTTTTAAGTCTTGATCAGCAAACACAAGTTTGACGACGTAGAAAAACATTATAGATGAACAGAATCTCATGATGTGCTTTGCTAATAAAATGCAGATAAGCATCTTCTAATAATAGTGAATTGGTTACCTGGTGAACAAACACATTATTGAGGTGATTGGTGAGGCGGCGAGCGAAGGTATCTCTCAGCTCTGCAAACAAGTGCTGCTGCTGCTTCACAGACTGAAGCTTGTCATGGCCTACGAGAGAAAAAAGGACAACGCTTTCATTTGACAACTACAGGTAGATTCTGGCAAGTAGTGCTTAAAGATGCCATGACAACCAATTTCTCTCTTCTGGGGTTTTGGGGGTATAATATGATTCGTTGTGCACCGATGACGCCATGTGAATGTCACGAGCGAGTATCAAAGTCCTTGTTCATGGACCATCAGCTTTGTGTCTTTGTTCAGAAGCAACATTTCACTCCCCCCAGCTGATACACCAGCATGAGTCAAGCTAGTCTTCCTTCCTGAACATGGGTGAATTTATGTCAGGGTTTTCAAACAAACGGATTTTTTTTAAAAACTTCTGCAGCAACACTGAAGGAGGAAACCACAACATTGTCATTACTAATAAGTTTGTGTACAGCTGTGTGAAAAAGTTGTTGCCCCCTTCCTAATTTCTTACTTTTTTGCATGTTTGTCACACTTAAATGTTTCAGATCATCAAACAATTTTTAATGTGAGTAAAAGATAACACAAGTAAACAGAGAATGCAGTTTTTGAATGAAGATTTTTATTAGTAAAGGCGGGGGGGGGGTCCAAACCTCAATGATCCTGTGTGAAAAAGTGATTGCCCCCTGCCCCCTGCCCCAAATGGTGAAAACATGGAACCTTCTTCTGGTGAACCTTCCCAGGAGTGGCCGGCCGACCAAAATGACCCCAAGAGCACAGTGATGACTCATCCAAGAGGTCACAAAAGACCCCAGAACAACATCCAAGAACTGCAGGCCTCACTTGCCTCAATGAAGGTCAGTGTTCATGACTCCACCATAAGAAAGAGACTGGGGGGGCAAAAATGGCTGCATGGCAGAGTTCCAAGACCAAAACCACTGCTGAGCAAAAAGAACATAAAGGCTCGTCTCAGTTTAGCCAGAAAGCATCTTGATGATCCCCAAGACTTTTGGGAAAATACTCTGTGGACTGACGAGACAAAAGTTGAACTTTTTGGAAGGTGTAGGTCCCATTACATCTGGCGTAAAAGTAACGAGGCATTTCAGAAAAGGAACATCATACCAAAAGTAAAATATGGTGGTTTTAGTGTGATGGTCTGGGGCTGTTTAGCTGCTTCAGGACCTGGAAGACTTGCTGTGGTAAATGGAACCATGAATTCTGCCGTCTACCAAAAAATCCTGAAGGAGAATGTCCGGCCATCTGTTGGTGACCTCAAGCTGAAGCACACTTGGGTTCTGCAGCAGAACAATGATCCAGAACACACCAGCAAGTCCACCTCTGAATGGCTTAAGAACAACAACATGAAGACTTTGGAGTGGCCTAGTCAAAGTCCCCACCTGAATCCCATTGAGATGCTGTGGCATGACCTTAAAAAGGCGGTTCATGCTGGAAAAGCCTCCAATGTGGCTGAATTACAACAATTCTGCAAAGATGAGTGGAACAAATTCCTCCACAGCGCTGTAGAAGACTCATTGCCAGTTATCGTAAACGCTTGATTGCAGTTGTTGCTACTAAAGGTGGCCCAACCAGTTATTAGGTTTAGGGGGCAATCACTTTTTCACGCAGCGCCATTTAAGTTTGGATTTTTTCCCCCCTTAAAAATAAAAATCTTCATTTAAAAACTGCATTTTCTGTTTACTTGTGTTATCTTTGTCTCACTTTTAAATTTGTTTGATGATCTGAAACATTTAAGTGTGACTAACATGCAAAAAGTAAGAAATTAGGAAGGGGGGCAAAAAACGTTTTCACACAGCTGTATTTTATAAATGCTGTCTTGTCTGATAAACGTATGGTCTTTATGTCAGACTGACTATATCATTGAATCGGGGGCTCATGTTCTTTTACACTTTGATATTTATACGGACATTCGTGATCTTTTTCATACTTTCTAAGTTTATTGTTAATTTAAATTGTCTTCATGATACAAGTAAATTGTGTGTAATTTTAGCTGGTAAACACTGTATTAATAAAGTGCCAAAGCTGTCACCTCATGCTAAATCGAAAGCTGTCTTTTATGAGTTCTAACTTATAAAGTACCTGTTTATGTTTGGTTTTTATGGTACCGCAGTGTACCTGTGTGTGCATGTACATGGTTTTTTGTGGGTTTATATGCATGCCCATATGGTACATATATGGATATGCATAAATGTACTTTTTTTTTGTTTGTTTATTTTAATGTTTTGTTTTTGTTGTTTTTGTTGGTTCTTTTTTTGGTGGTGTTTTATCTGTCAACAGGAGGAGTGTAAAGTTTTGACTGTATATTGCCGGTTTCTCTGTGTGTTGTAGAGTGACACTGAAATAAACTTATCTATGTTCACTGTTTGAAGTGCCCATGATGCTAACAGATAGCCTCTTAGCAAACCAACACTTGCAGCCCAGGTTGACCTAGTTTTCCTAAATAAGGTTGTAGCCAATCAAAATTTAAGTCAACTTGGTCTCCGGGCAGATCATATCATTACCGTACCCAACCCTTTTACTGAGGAGGGAAGTCTGGCATGCCAAAACAGACACCCCCTGAAAAAAGTTATGTTATTTTTCTTTGGAGAAATTACATCTGCAGCAATATCAACTACACGAAATAGTTTATACTGCTGAGTCATCACTTCTCTAATGTGGAAACTAACCTGGTCGGAGCGCCACGTTCATGCACTGCAGAAGAGCCTCAGAGGCGTTGATGCAGGCCTCAATACCTTTAGGAGAGGTCAGGTCTCCATCTTGCAAGGCCCTAATGTGTCCCTTTGACAAGTCCATGTAGTTCTGTTTGTTTTGGAGGAAAAAAATCAATGACTTAAATCACAATTATGCAAAAAAAGATATTCTAAACATCAGCTGCAGTACATCTACTGGCTAGGTTACAGTGTGTAAAAATGCCTCACCACTAAGAACTGGATCTCGTCCAGCAGTTTGCCATTGTTGGTGTTGCTGATCTGGATGAGGCGGTTGCTCTGGGAGATCTGGTCCATCTGTTCCTTAACGCTCTGGAGCATCTCCTCGTAGCTGCTCAGCTTCCCCTCAATGGTGTCCACCTCTGCCAGCGCTTCATCCAGCAGCTGCATCAGGATGTTAACCTGCTTCTCTGACGCCATGATGGACTGAATGTTGGCCTTAAAGTGAGACATGTTAAAGAGAGGTGATGAGCCACTATAAAAGTCCTGTCAGACAGATATGATCAGAACCAGCTGAGAACATTACCCCTCAGACCCACACAATGTTCTAAACGGGAGATCAGTATCTGGTGATCAGTGGTAATACAAAAACAACTAGCCTGTGAGATACTTGAGTATGATCATAGAGATGTTTTCATTTTTAATTCCTTCTGTTCAATGATGTGAAAGCTTCTGACAGGACTTTTATAGTCCAGCTGGGACAGTGCTCCTCAGTCTTCTCTCCACTTACCTGTGAGGTCCTCCAGGGATCAATTTTGGGCCCCTTTTATTTTCCTTGTATATGCTTCCTCTTGGGCAGATCTTTAGGAATCATGACATTTCGTATCATTGTTACACTGATGACGTCCAAATCCATGTCCCCCTCAACAATAAAGACGGCTCAGTGACCAGATTGCTCAGCTGCCTCAAAGAACTCAAAGCTTGAATGGTGCAAAACTTCCTACACCTGAATCAGGACAAAACCAAGGTCCTAGTTTTCGGACAGTCCTCAGCCCTGGATAATACTTTGATCGCCCTGGGCCACTTGTCCAGTCAAACCATATATTATTTGGGGGAGTGGGTAGCCTAGTGGTAGCGTTGTGGGCTTTGGCGCGGGGGACCCGGGTTCGAGTCCCCGACAAGACCCCTAGGTGAACCACTGTGGACCCCTGAGCAAGGTCCGCTTTAAGTAGCAGCCCACTGCTCTCTGATACTCACAGTACAGAGATGGGTGAAATGCAGAGCCATAATTTCCCCTTGGGGATCTTACAAGTATAACAATAAAACAATATTGTATTTTATTGTACTTGATTGGTTTTATGTTTTTAAATCTTTATAATTTGTTTTTATTTTCTTTTTAGAAGTGTCTGTTTTTAGTGTCTAGTGTGCATCTGTGCAGCACTTTGGGCATCAGTGGATGTAGAAATTGTGCTATAATAAATGAACCGAACTTGAACTTGATTTGTGTACTTTTTATGGCTTAACTGTAAAGCACTTTGAGTACCATCTGGTTACTGTAAAGGGCTATACAAATAAAATTTGATTGATGGATTTACTCACCCCATCTAAAACCTGCAACTCTTTGAAGAGCTTCTCAGCAAAAGCTTCAGCATTGGAGATGGCGTACTCGCACATCTCCATCATGCCCTCAATATCCTGCTCCTCACGGGTGCTGAGCTCCTGGTAGTCATCCAAAGCGTCCTCATCGCCCCCTGCCACACTTTGGCTCTCACCGCTCGGCACCGACTCTGAGCCCATGAGTATACAGAAGCCATAAATACAAACAAATTTCCAAACAGATTCTGGTTTCTAAAGGTTTTTAGGGTGTTTTTTTAAGAGCAACTACAGACATGGTCACATTCAATAGCTACAACGACTACCCAAATTACTTTAAATGTTTTAACAACAGCAAAACTGCTCTGCAAAACTTAACTGTACTTAATACTGGTAGTAATAATTTTAAAAATGTATACAAAATGAAAAACAATCTTAGGTGGTGGCCAAAAAAACATAAAAAGAGGAATCATGTCAAAATTCTGAACTATGTTTATCAATTAAATGTACTTTTTGATATTTTGTACTGCATCACTAATCTGTACAGCGGAACATGAATTCACAGGTGAAGATAAAGCTGAAGCATTAATTAGCATTTCTCACAAAATAATTACATGAATTAAGGTGGAGTGGTGTGGACAACTAAAAAAAAAAAAAAGCTGAAAGTGGAGTAAGAACACAATCTTAATGTGTGTTATAATTACTGAATAAAAGTAATAATGTCCTCCTAATGTTTCACAAATGGCGGGAGCCAAAAACAGGTGAGAGTCTCTGATGAGAATGGTGGTTTGAGGTCATGAAAATATAATGGAAAAGGAGTGAGGAAGGGGGAAGTTTAGTCCTACCAACCTTCCGCTTTAGGAAGTTCTGGCCAGAGAAAGTTTCAGAGAGAAAAGCGAGAATAAAGAAGAATTTAACACAGAAAAGCATACCACAAACCAAGACAAAAAGAAGAAAGCCTGAACATTTTTTAA
Organism: Atherinomorus stipes; assembly: GCA_023101725.1. Lineage (NCBI taxonomy): Eukaryota > Metazoa > Chordata > Actinopteri > Atheriniformes > Atherinidae > Atherinomorus > Atherinomorus stipes. The sequence goes on from JALJCO010012510.1 coordinate 337,820, forward strand.
AAGATGTATTTATAAATAAAATCAAACAAAATTTAGAAGCAATTTACCCATGTGGGAGAAATGATAATCAAATGAAAGGCTAAATTTAGAAATTAAAATACTTCCAACATGTGTGGGACATTTTAGGGTCAACACTACAGAATAGAGTAGGGCCAGCGAGGGCCACAGTCCTGCAGGTTTTAAATGCTCCAACACACCTGACTACAGATGTGCTGACCTGGATATCAGCTCCAATATTGCCTAACTAGCTGGACGGATATCGGATGAATGAGGCCAATCCAGTCATTTACATCGTACTTCTGTTTATTTTTTTATTTTGTATTTTTGAACAAGTTAATTAAGTCATTGTTTGTTGGATTTCAGGCAGCTGCTAAATTTTATAATATATTTTTAAAAATCTGTTTGCATTGCACTTTACTTGGAAGTGTCATTTATTTCTTCTTGCTGCTGATGTACACTATCATTGCTGTGAGGTACAAACCTCCTATCTCCATTTTTAAAGGGATATTGTGTAAGTTCTCCTGTGTTTTATTCACAAAAACTAATTATTTGGTTTAAAAGTGTTTTTTCATTAATCAGTAATCACTCCCATCAACAAACTGAAGTGCTCCTCTAAGTTCTAAATTTGCCGTTCGTATCATTCATTTACACATCGAGCGGGGCGGCTCGGTGGAGGCTGCCATGTCGTATCGCCATGTTTTTGCGTTCGGGAGAAGCGTGAGAGTAGGAAAACACAGAAACTCACCGAACACACCGGAGTTTTCAGCTCAGTTCGAGGTAATGCCTTTGAAAAGTAACCGCGCTGCAGTGGGGAGAAACCAGCATCTCACTGGGCACGTTTACATGGAGACTTTTTTCCCTTTCGGATTGAAATCATTCTGATTGAGGGTTTTAGGGCAGCTGTTTACATGGGAACTAATACATTCGGATCTGGCGTGTACATGCGCCAATATTCATTCAGAATAATCCTGCCTGACATGCGCAGAATGATGTAAATCACGTTATTTATTAAAGACGGAGGTCTACAAACAGCTGATCGTCACAGTCGTTGTGGTTTCTGCAGGACGTTAATGAAGCAGCAGCTGATCCTCATGAGCTCCTACTGGAAACAACCAAGAGGAAAAGCTGTAGAGACAGAGTTTGAGTAAAAAACAAACTTTCTCGCTGTCCAGGGAATGACATCGTTCACAGCCAACTGTCAAAGTGAGGAAACGTCACTTGTTTCACGTTGACGTCTCGTCAAAGCTTGCGCTGTAAGAGCGCAACCTCACAACTTTACAATTCAGCGTTTACATGATACCCCGTTCGGTTTGGGGAAAGGAATATTCTACCCCCGTGAAACCGAAAGAAAATTCATTCGGTTCGGCGCTTTTCATTCGGAAAGAGGCGTTTACATGGATCATTTTCATTCTGAAAGAACTTTTAAACCGAAAGCAATCGGTCTATTTGGGTCCATGTAAACGCAGCTACTGATGCTGGGTTCACGTGCAGACGGGCAGACGGCCATTGGTAACAAACCAGATGTCATTCTAATCAATGAAGCCGAGCGAAAGACGGTAAAACATGGGTCAGAGAAAACAATACGACATCGCCATGACAACAAATCAGATGTGGACTGATGTCACTGTAACTGACGGACCACATCTTCACATAGAGACCGGTGATAACTTTACATGCAGCGGATGTCGTCGGTCTGCCCGGTTTCACGCGAATGCAGCATGAAAAGTACGAGGGAGCTGCTCCCTATCACAGTGTCCCTTTAACATCATTATAAATCCCTCTTCTTCATGTGAGCTTTATTTGGAGAAAATATTCAAAAAGTACATAAATAAATGAATACAATTAAATATATGACTTTAATATAAAAACGCAATCCAAAGTTTGATGATGTGTCCAGGTTTTACAAAACTACATGTTTTTTGTCACTTCCTGAAAAATAACCGTTTTGGACATAGGAGGTTTGCACCCGACAGCAGTGCTATGTTACTTGTTAATAAATAGCATTAAGTACATTATCTGTGTTAATTTACTACCTTCTTTAACAAGGCTAAATGTTTGTGTCAAGCCTGATGCGGTCGCTCGCATGGCGAGGTATACCGTTCATTTATTCAACAATAGTAGCAAATTAGTACCAGCCAATAAGCTCAACCTAGATATCGTATCAGACTGGGTCGGGAAAAACTGGATCGGTGCACCTGATTCAAATAAAACAAACCCAACAGCCTTAATAATATCAGATTGTAGCTTCTGTGTCACGTGATGGTGGTAGCCTATCAGACTAGTTTCTGTTTCACATGATGGTGGGTAGCCTATCAGATTCTAGCTTCTGTATCACATGATGGTGGTAGCCAATCAGATTGTAGCTTCTGTATCACATGATGGTGGTAGCCTATCAGATCCTAGCTTCTGCATCACATGATGGTGGTAGCCTATCAGATTCTAGTTTCTGTGTCACATTTTGGTGGTAGCCAATCAGATCCTAGCTTCTGTATCACATGATGGTGGTAGCCTATCAGATTCTAGCTTCTGTGTCACATGATGGTGGTAGCCAATCAGATCCTAGCTTCTGTATCACATGATGGTGGTAGCCTATCAGATTCTAGCTTGTGTCACATGATGGTGGTAGCCTATCAGATTCTAGCTTATGTATCACATGATGGTGGTAGCCAATCAGATCCTAGCTTCTGTATCACATGATGGTGGTAGCCTATCAGATTCTAGCTTATGTATCACATGATAGTGGTAGCCTATCAGATTGTAGCTTCTTTATCACATGATGGTGGTGGCCTATCAGATTCTAGCTTCTGTGTCACATGATGGTGGTAGCCTATCAGATTGTAGCTTCTGTGTCACATGATGGTGGTAGCCTATCAGATTGTAGCTTCTGTGTCACATGATGTTGGTAGCCTATCAGAATCTCGCTTCTGTTTCACATGATGGTGGTAGCCTATCAGATTCTAGCTTCTGTGTCACATGATAGTGGTAGCCTATCAGATGTCATGATGATGCTGCTACTGTTAGTGATGTTTTGGTATCTTTAAGTACTTTATTGCAGGTTATTTAAGTTTTACTTATATTTAATATTACCCTTACATCGAAGATATTAATGAAAACTTTACAATCATGTGGTTTTCTTTAAAAGGACCAAAAATCAGTATCGATATCTGTATCGATTAAAAAAAGTACCATTAAACTACTGGTATCGTAGACATGAAAAATTTCAGCATCACCCATCCCTACTCATTGAGTCAGGTGTGTTGGAGCGGGAAACATTGAAAACCTACAGGAATGTGGCCCTTGTGGGGCCAAACTGAGTAGCCCTGGCATAGAAAGAAGCATTTACAACAGTGGTGCCCAAGTCCAGTCCTCGAGAGCTACTATTCTGCAGTTTTTAGAGCATATCTTCTCCAGCACACCTGAATCAGAAGGCTGAATCCCTCATGCATGTGTTATTCAGCTCTGCAGAGGCCTGGCAGCCATTCATTTGGTTCAGGTGTTTTGGAGAAGGGATGCAATCGAGGGCTGAACTTGGGCAGCTTTATGGAAATATAATCAAACATGTAAAGATGCATGCAGGCACAGCTGTGACAGAGGGTAGACGGCTTACGCACCTTCGAGCAACTGAGAACTGACATTCACAAACTCCACCTTCTTCCTCAGATAGCGCTGGTTTAGCTTCCAAATGCAGGAAATGAAGGAGTTCTTCTCAGCTGTACTGCTAGCCAGCCAGCGGTACACCTTCTCAAAGTGAAGATCAAATTCAGGATTTTCCTAAACCATGACAGTAAATCAGAGAGTGTGTATTAGCCCCCGCTCCAGGATGAAGGAACTCAGACAACGAGTCGGTTTTCACTAGGGCTGTGCAATTAATCGAAATTTGATTGTGATTTCAACTGCTGTATAAAACAATCTCCAAATTCATATAATCTAGTTGAAACTTTTTTGGGGGGGGGGGGGGGGGGGGGCATCTGTCTTGGCACAATTTCTAAAAGTTATTCGGAAGTTACCCAGGCAGTTTGTTGGGTGTCATTAACTAGCATTGTACTAAAGCAAAACATTAGGGATGGTTCTAATATAAATAAGTATATCTATATTATTTTTCAAAATAGAGAAATTGCAGAACAGCTTGATAAATCGTTTATTTGGGATATATTTATGTTTTTCGCATTAATTTAACATTCGAAGTATATTTGTTTTATTCTTTTAGTGTTATATACATTACAAAACAGCTGTGAGGTACATATTTGTAGCCTATATTGATTTTCAGTGCTAGAAACCTTAGAAAGAAATGCTAAATTAATGCATCGTTCAACTAGAAAATAATCATTTCAATAATCGTGATTTCAATATCCGCCAAAATAATCGTGATAATGATTTTTCCCATAAGCAGGCAGGCACATCTGACCTTGCTTGCATCTTTGGCATCTACTTGCGTCAGGTCTCTGAGCTCCCAGGTCTGCTGTCTCTTGTAGAAATCTCCTTTGTCAGACTTTTTCACCTTCACCACTTTGACCTGGACAGGCCTCTCTGTGGTAACTGGAAGCAAAGAAAGAGTTTCATTTCTCAGACGTGCACGCTTTCATCGCTTCTCATCTGTCAGCTTTCTCAGAGATTATTGCACTCATACCTGTAGCACACAAGAAGCAGTTCTTCTTTTTCTTTCCTGCTTTACAGACGTTGACGATGCCGAGAAGGCGCTCGTCGTTGGGCGTGAAGATGTCTCTCTGGAGCGCGTGCTTGATGGCTGTCATTGTAAATACTGTCTAACAGAACATAACAGGTGATGATCACTGTGACCATGAGGGACACGCATTATATGTGCAAGAAGACGAGCCATCAAGTTTTATTTACACGTCATTTAGCTTATTAGCCCTGACGTGCAAAACATAATGGATCAAACACGACACCCAACATTAAGGCATTTAACAACACATTCAAAGACACAATAAAACAATAAAACTTCATATTGTCATCTTCTTATGTGGATTTTTGTTCACTCTAACGTTGCTGGAGGTGTGCCACTTTTCCCATAAGAACGTAGTTGTCTACAACCTGTATCATTTTCAGGCATAAAGGACATTATCCAGTGAAGTTACTGGCTTTATTGTGGTTTTTGTGTCGTTCCGTCAGCAGTTTTTAATATACAAGCGGCTGTTTGTAGCAGCTGTACAAGACATCGCATTTAAAACATTGCAAACTGTGTCAAATATTTAGAGATCTGGTTGTGATTGAAGGGCTCTTCCAAATATAAATACACTAATGTCATCTATGGTTAGCTTATTGACTGCTAACGACACCGCTAGCCCGATAACGCTACCAACATTAGCATCAGCTGCGTAACTTATACCAAACTAAACTTAAATTATAGCGACATATACAAAATTATTCACCAGGATGCTTCCCTTTTCATCTGTGAAATTACTCTATCTGCATTTACAACGCGTTTGATATCACAAGTAGCTGTTACCTTATTTTTTTATCAGTCCAACAGCCCTTCAAAGCACCGCCCCTCGCTTCCGGGTTCCTCGCGCTGAGCTGTCATGTGACACCATCAACCTGACTTCCAACGACGGAGAAGAGAAGACAGCAGGCTGAACAAACAGGCACTACTTATGTCTTCATAGACCTTTGTAAGATTATTATTAATGATTATAATAATAATAATAATGAAGATGATTATAATAATAACAACAATAATACTAATACTTCTTTTACTGCTACTACAACTACTACTACTAATAATAATAGTAATAATAATAACAATAATAATGCTAATACTACCTGTACTACTAATAATAATAATAATAGTAATAATAATAATAATAATAATAATAATAATAATAATTAAGATAATAATAATAACAATAATACCAATACTACTTCTACTACTACTACTACTAATAATAATAATAATAATGAAGATGATTATAATAATAGCAACAATTATACTAATACTACTTCTACTGCTACTACAACTACTACTACTACTACTACTACTACTACAACAATAATAATGCCAATACTACTTGTACTACTACTACTACTAATAATAATAATAATAATAATGGGGAAAATATAAGTAAATAAATCCAGAGAACTATCTGTTCATAGCTTTCTACAACTACTACTACTATTACTATTACTACTATCTGTTGATGGCGTTCTCGGCTAATCTAGAAGAATTTACGTAACAACTTTAACTGGTGTCAATAGATTCATCAAGATTATTCAATCTAAAAACAATTTTCTTCTTCTTCTTTATTTGATGTAAATTAAACGTGTACCTGAAGTAAAATGTAACATACTGAGTGTAAATGATCTTACTCATGTTTTGTGTTTTAATACAGATGTTAACTGACAGAGAGAGGACAGAATGGTTGAAATGGACATCAGCAAACTTTGTGGAACCATTGCAGCTTGGAAGGGATTTACAAGGAAGGGGGTTTGAACTGGTGCTCCAACCAGTGGACTGGATTGTTCATATGTTGTTATTTTACACAAAAAGTGAAAAAAGTGAGTAAATACAGAGAAAAGACTCAAATATAGTTCCCCAGAGATCAATGTAAAGTTAATATTTTTATTGCTGTTGTTTGAACACCATTATCAACGTTTGTACAATACAAAATATAAGAGTTTGACTGTTTTTGGAAGAACTTGTTTTGTTTTTTTTTTCATTCTCATCCTCTAAATTTGTTACTGAAGATGCCTTAATGTCAATTTATAGGAAACGATATCTTTACAACACCAGATGGCATCGTTAATCCACTAGATAGGTGATATTGTGGTCTGTGTTACATCGGTGCATTCCTCATGTTTTACAACAATTACACTGATTAACTTGAGCCACATTTGCTGCAAAGTCCACGAGGAGATGTTGAGCAAAGCAATAAAGGAAAGAGTCAACAAAGTGTCAACACGGTGAGTCAGATGTGATGGAGATGGAAATCAGGGATTATCCTCTGATCTGCTCACAATGCCTTGAGGTGTAACTTCTGTGTTTGAAGTTATTGTGCAGAGACAGTGTCAGATTTCCCAGCTGGTGAATGCGGCGTGCTCTGTCACCACCAGTTAAATTCATCTTCTTACTGCGTGTGACGTAAGCCCTGCAATGAAAGTGTTTCAAAACATATCCAGAGCAGAAGATCTTTGAGTTCTATTCTTATTGTCACGTTTCATGATCTCTGGATCATTTTTTCTGAGGCACAACAACAAAAATCATATTATTCAGGGAACAATAGCATCACTGCATGTTATGTCAAGTTGTCTCTGTGGTGTTTTCTGTCTCTCGTAGTGATACGCGCCACTTATTTTCCTATATTCTTGGAAAATGTCAGCTCATACAGACATGTGTTGCATGATTATAGACTTATGGTTTTAATATGGAAATAAAAACAGGACAATATTGTTTCTGTCTGTAGAGAAAAGGAGAAAGCCGTTTAAATCCAGTGTTGGTCAAAAACAACAACACAACTCATCATGATTGATTATTTTTTTAAATTTCATTTTCTCTTTTACCATCAATGCTAAAAGTTAGATGCAGCTTTTAGAAGAACATGCTTTGACTCAGATGGGTCTTCACGGAAGTATGGGATCAATATGAAGCCATACAGATTTTGCAGAAATGAATGGTTGTAAATAATTTCAGAGTTTGTGTTTGTAAATAAAGTTTGCAATGCTGTAAAAATGTCTGAAAAGTCCAAGTCTGCAAATGAGCAGAAAAGGATTCACACGGCTGCAAAAAAGATTTGAGCTAATGAGAAAAAGTAAAAGTTCCTGTGCTAGCATCCTGTTCACAGATGCAAACCGCAGAACTGCGTGCAGCACTCTGAAGGTGTGGTTGCGAATTTTGTCCCTGTCTTTAAACCTTTATCTGACTCTATGATGACTGCAAACTTTATTTACAAATGCAACCATTCATATAGAGCTGCAAAATCTTTATGACTTGATATTGATCCCATAAGGTTTGACATATTTTAGCATCACAACACTTAATGCATACTTCATCCACAAGAACGGGGGGGGGGGGGCAGGTCCAGTCCTCAACAGCCACTATCCTGTAACTTTTAGATGCATCCCTTCTTTAACGCACTTCAATCTAATTACTGGCTCGTTATCAGGCCTCTGCAGAGCTGAATGACGTGCACGAGTGCTCTCAAAGACTTGGCACCCTGTAGTGGGATTTGCACTGTTTTAGACCCCCTAGTGGATGAAGAAAGAACTACAGTTTTTAAACTTTACTTCCAGGCTTTACTCTTCTCCAGCGGAGTTTGCCCCTTGGTTTGGTTCAACCGCTGGTTTTAATTTCCAGAGATTTATGGACTGTTGTTGAAGGAAGAGGTGATGCTACACAATGGTTAACACCTCCACATTCTGAGATGTGTTGATGCCATCAAATTCAATTTACAAAATGGTGTGTGTTCTCAAATCGGATATTGTCTGATGAGATCCACAAATCATTGCATTTTGTTTATATCAACATTTTGCACAGCACCCCAGGCTTTTGGGATTACATACTTAAAATATTGACTAATAAAATTTGCAATAACACACAAGTTCATCAGATGCTCATTTCACAACATACACCCTAACATAATCTGCCATGTGACGTGCTTTCCATGATACATCCATGCTCTCTGCTGTTTTTCATTATCATCTCTGACATGAAAAACAAACAAACAATGAATTCAAGCTGTAATAAAAACCAAAAACTTGCTTGAAGAAACTATATTTTCTGCCTTTATTGACTGAGCGAAAGGAGACAAACAAAGTGGAACCCTGCAGGTGAGAGGTTTCCCCGTAAACGCAGCGGTGGTGTCGGGAGGCCACTGAACTGATGAGGGAGCCCCGGTGACATGCACGCCGGATGACATGCAGCGTTTTACACTGGTGCCGCAGCATCAGCGGGACGTGATTACATCTGCATAATCTACATTTGACATTTACACTGGTGATTAAAAGCAGATAGCATTTTCTATTTCGATTTGGAATCGAAAACGTTGGAGTTGCTATCTGGATGGCATTTTCTCCAGCCTTTAATATGCTGGAAGGCATCATCAGTGATGTTTTAGACCCTGCTTGTCAGCAAAGACTAAGTGAATAAATCTGCATAAATGCTATAAAATCTCCACTAAAACTGCGTGATTACTTTCTTTTTAGGGGCATGGTTATTAAATCTACAGAAAATTGAGATGGAAATTATTCCTACACAAAAAGTGTGTTGCTCATAGATGAGCTGCAGTACCCAAATGACAGCAATAAAGCAGAGAAGCACAGCAGCAGGCGGCTTTATGTAAACTTTGTGCTATACAACAGAAACCTGAGATGAGCTCTTTGTTCGGTACGGCTAAATAACAGAGAACACACTCATCATCCAAACTGAAGTCAGCACCAGAGCTGCTATTACACGGTCCACGCAAAGCTCTTAGCTACGGCGGTCAGGTGTGTGCTTCTGTTTTAGTGTCATCATTTAAGTCAACGGGGTGTGTGTGTGTTTTCTCTGCTTATTGTTTGTGGAGTATCTAAATGAGAGGATTTGATGCAGCCTGTTCAGAGCAAAATCCAAAAGTTAAATTTGTTGCAGAAGGTTATCCTGCAGGTAAACCTGGGAAGGAATCAGCAGAGCTGAAAAGCAACCGGGAAAATTCCCAGTCGTCCTTTTATTCTTCTCTTTCATGAGATTTGGGAATTTAAATAAGTACGTTGGGAGATTCTAGTAGCCATTAGTCACACATCACAATCAAAATCAAATGATTGAGAGTTTACTGTTTAATTTTATTTTTATTCTATTTTAGTGCATACCGTTTGTGTGTATATGCATGTACTTTTTATGCATTTACTGTGGTGATAGACCCCAGGAAGACTAGTTGCTACCCTGGTGGGCAACTAATGGGTTTCCTAAAAACAAATAAAATAAATAGCTCTTACGTGACTTTAATTATATTCATTTTTATTTTAATTTGCTTTATTGGTTTATTTGAAAGGGACACTGTACATTAATAAACACTACTGTAAAAGAAAAAAAGAAAACAGCAAAATAGCAAGATAAAATCTCACACAAACACAAGAGTTAAGATAAAAGTACATACAAATACTAATGTAATCACAACTGAACAGTCTAAAATATGATATACCACAATGTTAAAAAAAAAAGTTTCTTTTCTCCTTTAAATGTTTCTTTTTTCAAATTCTAATTACTGTTATCTCTTAAACCAGTGTTTCTCAATGCTGGTCCTCAGGGACCCCTGCCCTGCTGGTTTTCAAGATATTCCTACTTCAGCACACCCGAACCAAATGAACGGCTCGTTAGCAGCTTGCAAAGAACTTGATGAGCAGTTGAGCTGATCTGAATCAGGTGTGGTGGAATTGGAAACCTGGAATACATGCAGGGTGGGGGTCCCTGAGGACCAGGGTTGAGAAACCCTGTCTCAAACCACGTGTGCCCAAGTCCAGTCCTCCAGAGCAACCATCCTGCACATTTTGGTTGCATCCCTTCTTCAACACACCTGAATCAAATGAAATGCTCGTTAACAGCCTCTGCAGAGCTGAATGACATGTGCATGGGGGAATTCATGTGTGTTGGAGAAGGGATGAGTAAAAGTTGCAGGATAGAAGCTCTCAAGGACCGGACTTGGGCATCCCTGTTTAGGTGTGTGTGCACGCAAGTGTGTGTGGTTGAGCTTATTTGGCCTTTTGGGTGGGATGTTTTTTGTTTAAAAAAAAAACAAAAAAAAAAAAACGAAAAACAGCTGTACCTGGCAAACACTAAAGTTATTTTGTTGTTGGCAGTCAGCCGACTGCATGGATGAAAACCCAAAATGCAGATTAGCAATGACAGACAATTTATTAAAGGAGTGATGACATAGCAAAAAAAAAAAAAAAAAAGTTCATGTAGTTAACATTCCTGCATATATTAGTTCTCCAAAGGAAAAAAAAAACTGCACTTTTCACAGCAGGGGATTGTTTTGGCAGCTAGACCTCCCTTCCTCAGTAAAAGAGTTGGTGTGGTCAAGGCCGCCTTAATGCACGGGCTTACCTGGGCTGAAGCCCAGGGGCCAATGGAGTTCAGGGGCCTATCATTTTTGGGAAAAAATAGCATAAAAAGTCAAGTTATTATGCAATTTGTCAGTTTTCCTGTCAATCACATTATATGCAAATTAGAAACTGCTGATTGATCCAAATAAACCCGTTCATACCAAGCCCCACCCCACCACCATGTGACAATCTGATGATGCTCCATCACTTAACTTCAGAGACAGGTGTCGGCTAAAAATGACGGATTTAGAGGCGTTTTCACAAGAAAATGACTAAAGAGCATCCCGAAGCTCTTTGGATTCTTTCAGCGAGGAAACCGCTCATCCAACCCACTGGGGAGGGCAGCGACACCCACGCTGATGCTAGAGGTAACGGACACAGGAGAGGAATACAGAGGTGGGGGGGGAGGAGTTGAGACAGGCACACGCGCATCAGAGAGAGAGAGGAGGGGGGGCGAGGTGGCACATTAGCGGTGACCTGGGCCTCTGGGCTGGTCAAAGTTTTCCCCAAAGTCCACACTTACAGGATAAAAATGGGACCGATACCTTGTCAAAATAAAAGTGCTGATAAATCTGCGTCAGAGCGCACGTGGCAGCCGCAAAGTAACGGGGAGTGAGTAAACAGAGAACGGCTACGTTACTCTCCATCAAACATGAGGGTTATCATGTTTATCATTTAGCAGAAGGCAGTGACGTCCATAGCGACAGACTGGCGACCTGTCCAGGTGTACCTGCCTCTCACTAATAGATAAACTCCAGCCCCCCCCCCCCCCCTGCAACCCTGCTGCTGTGCAGAAAATGAATGAATGACAGTGACGTCCCCAGAAAAACCATGATTGCTTATATTAATCCAGCAGCGACTGTGGAACAGCAGACTCCAATCCAGAGAAACAGTTAAATGACCAATGTGAATACTGGACACAGGTTCTACAGAGGGGGGGCTGCAGGTGTGAAATATTTGGCTGAATGTGGACTTGATAGCATTCATGAGTGAACCACAGGTTATTTGAGCAGCATGAACTAATCAGCCAGTTTGATTCTTTCTTAAAGACACACAACGGAACTTTCAGCAGTTTTCTCAGTGACGCGCCCCCTATCGGCAGCTAAACTAGCATCCATCTTGTTCGTACCTGTACTGTAAGCTCACTCCAGCCAGTAAAAGACAGTCTTATCTTGACTCTTGTTCTGTCCCTTCCTCTGTTTCTTTTCCTCTCTTCCTCCGGTGATGTTTCTTGCGTTTCTTTACCGAATTCGACATGATGCGCATTCAAAACACCCGCGATGTTGATACCTGGCTTACATCCGGTTGCTAGTGAGTGACGCGGTGCTGCAACCAATAGTTGGCTGCAACGTCACGGTCGCGTCCCGGATGGGAATCTTACATACTGCTGTTTCTGAGCCCCGGGACGCCTCTGGGCACTGACAGCTCGAAAATGCGCATAATGAATGTTGGTGTGACATCAAAACGAGTCAGAAACACAGATTTTTAAGGTCTAAAAGTTACGTTGTGTGTCTTTAAAGTCTAGTTTGATTTGTTGCTGCTATTATTTATTTATTTTATTATTATTTCAGATTTTGTATTATTATTATTATCGTTATTATTATCATTATTACTATTATTTTTTCATTCTGCTCACATTATCTGAAAATCAATATCATGTCAAACTAAAAACAAAACACTCGGAACAGCCTTAGATAGTATTTTCTATAATGACACTTTAAAAAAAAAAAAGAGAGAGAAAAATCGAGTAAATTTGGAGGACGGGACAGGGCCTACAAAACATTTTGATTGGCTACACCTTATTTGGCTATAACCTTATTTAGAGAAAGTAGGTCACGCTGCGGTCAGAGTTTGCTAAAGGCTAACTGTTAGCAACATGTGCATTTCAGAAAATGAACTGTTTATCAGACAAGACAGCATTTAGAAAATAAACTTACAGGTAATGACAAGGTTGTGGTCGTCTCCCTCAGTGTTGCTGCAGAAGTTTTATTTTAAATCCATTTGTTTGAAAACCCAGACCTGACTGCTCCAAGAGTACTTAACTGCAGTTTCAATGGCCGACAAGTGTGCCTCCATACATCCAATCCATACACACAGGAAGTCTCAAGCGGAAGTTAAACACTGCCAAGAGTCTATCTGCAGCTTGCAAACAAATGCGTGTGGTGTAGTCGGGTGGTTAGGGTTAGGGGAAGAGTTAAGGTTGGGTCCCCCTCGACTGCTCAGCAGTGCTCCGCTCCACTCACGCTGTTGAATCAGCCGAGAGGGGGCAAAGCAGAGGGTGCATAGACCGTTAGGAGAGGAGGGGGGAGGCCGTTTGCTTGATAGTGTGCTCTTATTGGAGCAAATGAATTGCGTAGAATGATAAGCTGCTGTCTGATTCAACCATTTCTGAACAAAGAAACAAAGCTGACAGACCATAAACAGGAACTTTGATTCTCACTCTGACATTCACATGGCTTCATCAGTGCACAACAGATCATATTATACACCCCTAGTCTCCAGTCTCCGCCCAGAACTTCCTGGAAGCCAGCGCCCACTCCACCTAAAACTCAAACACCACAGCCAGAGATCATGACGCTTGTACTGTATGTTGGGTTTTGTTAAAAGAAAAATGCTTCATAAATAAAGTTGGAAAAAACCCCCATAAAAAACAGTTTCTTAAAAGTATTCAACTATCTAATTACCTCTGCCAAGGAGGTAATAGTTTCAGTAGCGTTGGTTTGTCGGTCCGTCTGTCTGTCAGCAACTTTACAGAAAAAGTTCTGGACGGATTGACCAGAAATTCTCACCAGCCGTGTGCCTCAGCCCAGACAAACACAGAAAACTTTAACAGAAGGTAAGCTACGATGCAGTGAGTTTGTTATTTGTAAAAGTCAACAGCAATATGCAATTAAGCTGCTGAGTTAACAGATTTTCCACTGCGGCCTTTGTTACATGACATGCATGAGCTATTAATAACATTAATTGAGCCTCTGTACCTAAATTACATGTTTCCCAGTTTCACACCCTTTAAAAGAGGTCTTTAAAAGAAACAAACAAACAAACAAAAAGGAGACATAAGATGATTCTAACAACTTGTCAACTTTGTTTGGTTTGACTCACTGAAGTTCACACGCTTGCTTCCTGATTAGGCCTCCAGAGTTTGAACATGTGCTGTCCAAACTGGATTTTTGAGGATAGCTCGGCCAGTTTGATTTTCTGCAGCAACACGTGTCGAAGGCAGTTTCACACCTTAAACTGCAGTTTAGCTGAAAATAAACTTTCCTGGAAATTAACACACGTGATGTCTCTACACAGACCTTCACTGACTGTAATTGGACATTGGAAAGTGTCAAATTTGATAGATTCCAGTCATAACAAAACACTGATAGTATATTGGTCTATTTCCTTCACAAATGAATAAACAAGACATAGATTACATTTGTAAAATATAAAATGATTTAAAACACAAAAGTAAAGGTTATAAAGTGGCTAATTTAGGGCATGTCTAACTAAGTGCAAAACATTTTCTGGCTCTATTGTGAAAATCCGCAAAAGCTGCTATTGTGATAGAACAAATTATGCTAGCTTTTATCAAGCAGAAAGGTCTGATGTCTCAGCAGGAGCCTGGAAAAACTAGTCCATGCATTCATCTTCAGTTGGCTTGATTATTACCTCCCACCGGGGCGGTAATGATGGTCATTTGTCTGTCCGTCCGTCCATCTGTCTGTTAGCAAAATAACTCAAAATGTACTGAACACATTTAGATGAAATTTACAGGGAATGTTGATAATGGTGCAACGAAGAACTGATTGTACCAGGAGTTTTTTAGATATGGCCACCTTTGTTGGGAATGTTACTTTAAAAAAGTCATTTCATGTCATTCTCTGTACTGCTTATCCAGTTCAGGGTCGCGGGGGTTGCTGGAGCCTGTCGCCACTATTATGAGGCAAGAGGCAGGGTACACCCTGGACAGGTCGCCAGTCGCCAGAGCACTTTAAAAAAGTAATTAATTATAATTACTAATTACTTAAGAGTTAAAGATTTATGAAAATAAATAACAGATAAATACATTTTACAATACAACACCACACCAAGACAAAATAAGTAGTTCAAGAGAAGTTAAGAGGCGCAGCTCGCTAGCAGCTAGCTCTTAGCAGCTAGCTCTTAGCTAGGAAACTCCTCTCCATGATGTGACATTAGCGAGATAAGGAGTTACGGTCGGCTCATTGATTTACACGTACACACTCAAAAATAGAGACAGGAACATTTCTGTACCTGTAGGTACATTTTTTTAAAAATGTTCTCTCAATAGTACAATATTTGTCTGTATGAGGCCAGAAGTGTACCTATATACTATGAAAAAGGGTCCAAAGTAATATAAAGTACACAAATTTGTAGCATTTCAACCCTAAGGGTACCTGCAGCATTGAAAAATGTGCGTAGCTTGTACAATAACTATAAGTAGCAGTCCTTCTAAACAGTAGTATAATTATAGTTATTATATTATGATTTTCATTATACTCATAGTAATGACAGACTGGCGACCTGTCCAGGGTGTCCCCGCCCTCGCCTGTTAATAGCTGGGATAGGCTCCAGCAACCCCCGCGACCCTGAACTGGATAAGCGGTACAGAAAATGACTGACTGACTGACTAATCATAGTAATAAGTATTTAAATAATTATATATGTGTTTGGCCTAATATTTATATAATCATTATTAATTTATTATTAGCATCTTTGATTGTTGTCATAATCTCTATTTTATTGACTTTTATTCATCATTTTTAATTGGTTTAATTGTACTTTATTAACTCATACAGCTTGATAAGGTACAAAAATGGACCAGGAACAAAGGGTTTGTCTTTCAAAAAGGAACACCCCCAGCAACAAGCTTTGTACCCTTTTAAGTACAAAGTGGTACCTCTATTTTTGAGTGTGTATAATCAAAGCGGTGGAAAACATGAAAGATGCTCCAGAACAGCTGGACTGGAACTGGTTTGTGTGGTTTACTGTACCTGGGGACCGAGGTGCGTTTGGCAGAACTGATCTACAGATTTCTCTCCTTAGGGTGTCTTTATAGGACAGAATGGGTAAAAACACAACCCCAGCTTTCTTTCCCTCCCCAGCGGTTTGTGCACCCGATCGCAGAACAACCGTCTGGTATTTTCTAGTAGTGCAACTGTGTGTTCCTCTGGCTTGTTCTCTGGCTTCATACCTGAACTTTATTCTGTCTTATAAAACACAGCGAGAGAGTGCAAGTCAGATCAACCGCCTGTTGGTGGCGGTAAATTCACGTCGCTTGCCAACGCCAACGCCATTAAACACCACAGGAAGAAGTAGGCCTACAGATGTTCCGATAAAGGGCATTGTTCAACCAAAATGAGTTGTTTTTATTTACCCACACACTTAAAAACAATATTTAAGAGCGTAGTCATGATACCTTGGTATACCGTAAAACCATGATATTTCAGCTCAAGGTACTGTCAGAATTTCATACCAGCACAGACCTCCCCTGCAGTCAGTGTTGTATAAAGTACCCGAAAGCCATACTTGAGTAAAAGTAAAAGTACCTTACTGAAAAATGACACATGTAAAAGTGAAAGTTCCCTGCTAGAATATTACTTCAGTAAAAGTAAAAAAGTAGCTAGTATTTACTGTACTTAAGTATCAAAAGTAAAAAGTACTTTTAATAAAATGCAATCAGAAACTTGAGTTTAACATTTTCTTTATTTCTGTTTAATTTAGTTTTTAAGTTTTAATTTGCAAAGTGTAAAGGAGCTTCAATACCTCCTTACATAAACCCAACCATATAGAAAAATACTGTACACACAAACATCCTTACAGACCTGCATGCATGCCTACCAACATTCATACCCACGTGCATTCAATATTAAATCATTCCTAATACACTCTTGGTGCTTGGAGGTGATGCAAACAAACAAAGAACTTGATTGGATGAACTTTAACATGACTGCAGTGCGACAGCACATGAACTGTCCATCCAGTCGTTACTGAACCATAAAAAACGTTTTGTTCAGCCTCAAGAGAAGTTGTTTCTCAAAATGGTGAGAACTCAGTCTGACTCTTCTTGGACTGAAGACCAGATCAGCGATGCTGAACAGCCTTTCACCTGCTGCTGAGGCAGGTAAAGGTGTGTTTAGCTTCAGAGACGGCTGCACAAGGCTGCTACTAGTCCCACTACAACAAAACAAAGATTCTCATTGGCTGTTACGTTCCTTGTAATTTTGTAACGAGTAACTAAGATGCTCAGGTAAATGTAATGGAGTAAAAGTATTGATTTTTCTCGGAAAATGTAGTGAAGTAAAAGTAAAAGTCATCAGAAATAGAAGTAGTAAAGTAAAGTACAAATATAAAAAAATACTAGTTAAGTAAAGTAACAAAGTATTTTTACTAAGTTACTATACAACACTGCCTGCAGTCCGCTCTTTTTGGCCACTGAGCTGACATGTCCTACGGAAGAAGAGGTGCAAACCTCCTCAAGGCTGTAATATGCCTTTACCTATCTGCTTCAACTAAAGGGGGTCCACACTACAGGATTCCTGGGCCTTCACAGATGTAGAGACCACACACTTGATGATAGGGATGGGTATATCAATACCTTGGAGTCGATACTTTGATAACAGCCAGACAAAATATCGGAATCGGTACTTTTTGGAGTATCGATTCGTGATACCACTGTACAGATACAAAATGTGCAATTTGTTTCTAATTCTGAGAGTTTTGGGCGATGAAATGATGGAAGCAGCCAGATTCTAGCTTCCGTATCACATGATGGTGATAGCCTACCAGATGTCAGGATAATGCTGCTACTGTTAGTGATGATGATGATGTTTTGTTGTCTTTCAGTGGTTTAATGCAGGTTATTTTACATTATGTTTTGGTAAATTTGGAATATTACTATTGTATTTTCTATGTTAATATTTCCCACTCAATAAATTTGATTATTTTAGTTAGTGTATATTATGTTATTTGATAACTGAAACATGTTTTTAAGCTATTTTTGTTTCATTTTATCATCACTATAACTTATTGTTTTAAAAGCGTTTCTTTCCAGTACTTCTGTCCTCAGGTTTTACTTATATCTAATATTGCCTTTGCATTCAAGATATTAATGCAAAATGTACAATCATGTGATTTTCTTTTAAAGGACAAAAAGTATCGGTATCGATATCGGTATCGCTGAAAAAGTGCCATAAACTACTGGTATTGTATTGACATGAAAAATTTTGGTATCGCCCATCCCTACTTGATGATAACAACCAGCACCAGATACACGCAGATCACACAGGCTGCATGGGGCCTCGGGTAACCAGGACGGCCTCCACTTGATGGTTCATTGTGTCAGCAAACTTGTACAGCACCTTGGGCACTCTATGTTGTTTTAAATGTGCTTTATAAATAAATTTCACCTTGACCATTGTATGGAAAAAAAAAAAAAGTATTAAATTTTGGCACTGACATAGGCGCGTGAGTGTTGTGACATCACTGTGGTCCCCCTAGAACAGTAGTTTACTATTACTGCTTAAAAGTCACAGCGAGACGGATCATGATGACTCTTCTGCTGCAGGATAGGTGATGTGCCTAAATGTCATTGTTAACCTGAAAGAAAGCCGTTGGAGGGCGCAGCTTTTTAATGCCGTGTCGCCCAGTTTCCCTGAGCGTCGCCGGTCTGCAACTGCTCCTCTCAGCATCAAACCGACGTAACCTGCAATTTCATGTGACATTGACAAGTAACTGTGTGTTTGTAACATGTTAGTGCTTCACTGCTTTAACTGATTAATTATTGAAATGAACTTTCAAATGGCTACAGTTTATTTAGAAAAATCATGTAGAGATTTTTGGTAAATTAATCCCTTTCATCCCCTCCCACAACTTTTTAAGGAACTAAGCATCAAAAATATATAATTCATCTTACTGAGAACTGATCAATATCCATGTCTTGCAACTGAAAAGCTCTAATTCTACCATGAAATGTGCCATGGAAGGCCCAAACTGCTCTTTAAACTGAACAATATGTTTCTCTTAAGTTTAGAAACTGCAGTGAGCTCCTCAGTGGCACGTCAGAGGCCTTAATCAATTTTCATATTGCCTAAACATGCTCATGCATTTTTAGGGGTTCGGGACAGTGGCCTGAGGGGGCCCTCATCTGGACCCTTCACTTGGGGCCTCACTTTGTGTAGGAGCGATGCTGATTACAAAAGACAAATCAACCAAGATTTCTCTCTTCTGATCATGTAGTGTGGGGTGTACGCTACGGAGAACACCCCACACTAACTGATTCGTCAGCAGAGAATTGGCTTCTTCACTGTCAACATCCCAAATCTCACGATATCAAATGAGACCTAACTAACGAGATTTTAGCGTAAACAAACGTGGCGGACTTTTCAGCCTCTTACATTGTGGAAAAAAACGCATACATAGAGAAAAAGATTGTGGAAAAAGTCCTGGAGACAGCGGGGATGTAGCTGCATGGCGTTTGTTGGAGGTGAATGAAAATGGCCACAAACATCAGTTATCTTGGAGAGCAGGGCTGTGAGCTATGGTTGTGCTCTTTGTTGGGTTTTATTTCCCTTTCCATCAGTCAGCTGGTAGTCAGCTGGTAGCTTTTAGGCGCATTCGGACTGTAGGAACCTTTTGGAGTTTATAACCTTTTCGAAAACCAGGCCGTTTTTTTGCGCATTCGGACATATAGGAACTAGGTACTCCTGTCCTCAGTTCCTAGAACCTTTTAGCTCCTACTCCGAGTCACGGTCTTTTCAGGGTTCCATAGGAACTGAAATACGCAGATGTTTGGTGGTTGGTAGAACTGGCAAGCCCCGCCCCTTGCGTGATCTCCATTTCTTCCAGCCCCGCCATATTTAAAAAGTCTCTCAAAAAAAAAAAAAAAAAAAAAAAAATCTCACAGCTGTTTATCTGTTTACCGAGATCGTAATAACAACAAGAACTGTTACCACAGGAAGATCAGATGCGATGTTTATTGCAAACAACCTTTGCTGGCTTTGATCGTAAGGGGGCGATCGGGACAAAAATCAGGCTAATTTTTCTGTAGTTTGTATTGAATTTGGGGCCTCATTCTGTGCAATAATTGGGTTTTGGAAAGTCAGTCAGCTGCTGATGAGAAAATCCCTCCACATGTGTCTCAAATTCTGATCGGAACGCAAAACCGAACTTTCAAAGTTTTCCTTTAGTAAGTTTTCTTTAATGCTGTGTTTATAATACCTACATTTCGCATTTTATTCTATTTGTATATTTATGCTGTAAAAATAAGTTTAAATGGAATCTCATTCCACTTTGCGTGAAAACATAAGCAGGAAACATGACAAATAAAGTTCTTAATGGGCCTCCTGTGATCTGTTCCATAGGTCTGAAATACATTCTGCTGTTATTAACCAGTGATCCAGCAAGTCACAAAGTCACTGCACCACAGGGAGCAACAGGACGTCTCACACACTGATGTTTGCAGTTATGTATACTTTGAATAAGTGGTACATTATAATGGAAATCATGTTTGTGGGTATACGCATACCCTAAGTGCTATCCAAACCTAAATTTGATCATGTTACAAGTAGATGAGGATGGGAGGAAAGGATCTATGGAAAACGTCGATATTGTACAGTTCGCATTCATCACAGTGCAGAAGGAAGTGACTTTACTTATTGTTGACATTCATTGAACAAACTGTGCCCACACAGGAAACTGTAAATGTGCCTAGACTGAATACCCAGAGTTATGATACAGTTTATCTGTCAGGGATGAGCAGTGAAGCAACGACACAAAGTCATTTAAAAAACTGGGTTTATTGACCTAGTTGAACTTCGATTAAAAAAAACATAATGAAAGAATGAAACTGAGGAAAATTCGCCTCAGCACAATGAGAATGGCTTTTTTCTTGTACTTGCAGCCTTGAGAATAACAACGCTCTTTCTTCTTGTGGAGTAGGTAACAGGCTTTAGCAGCAGCTTGTTGTCATCACTAGAGAGAAGCAGGAGCATCTTTAGTCCAGAGCTGGAGGATCGCTGTCAGGCTGATGGTGATACCAGGCTTTCTGCTGCTGCTGGACTTCTGCCATGTGTGACTATGCAGGTGTGGTCACTTGCTGGAGTTGATCCCTCATCTGAACAACATAAGGAGCAATTATTGTGTTCTTTTGCAGATTTTACTCAGACTGCACATCTTCCTGCCTGATAGGGACTGGTCATGTTATATGTACGTACTAAAGATCAATACCCTGGAGTCAATACTTCGATATCAGCCAGACAAAATATCAGAATCAACACTTTTATGGGTAACGCGATACCACTGTACAGGTACAACACATGCAATTTGTTTTCACTTCTAAGAGTTTTAGGAAATTATATGATGTGAAAGCAGCCAGATTCTGACTTCTGTATCACATGATGGTGGTAGCCTATCAGATTCTAGCTTCCCTGTCACATGATGGTGGTAGCCTATCAGATTTAGTTCGTAAATAAATGGTGGTGGTAGCCTATCAGAATCTAGGTTTTGTGTAAAATGAGGGGGGAAGCTAATAAAATTTAAGTTTTTGGTAAAATGAGAAGGGAAGCTATAGAGTCTAGCTTTGTGTAAATGATGATGGTAGCTATAGAGTCTAGTTCTGTGTACATGATGATGGTAGCTATAGAGCTAGTTCTGTGTACATGATGGTGGTGGTAGATATATATTATATTGTGTAAATGATGGGGTAAAAAATTTTTTTTAAAAAAGGGACTAAAAAAATTTGTTTTGTAAAGAGGAGGTAGCAATAGAGTTTTTTGGACAAGAAGAAGGTATTAAAGAATATATGTGTGAAAGAGGGAGGTAGCAAAAAAGTTTGATAGGAGGAGGAAAAAAAGGGTATTTGATAGGGGGGATATAAATTTATGGGTAATGATGGGGTAGCCATAAAATTAGCTGGATAATGAGGGGGGATATATAATATTATGTAAAGGGGGTAAAATTAAAAAGGGGAGTATAAAATATGGTTAAGGGGGGATATAAAATAAAGGGGTTAGGGTATGAGGGGGGTATGGGGTTAAGTGAGGGGTAGGTGTTAAATGGGGATAGAAGAGGAATTATTTCTTTTATAAGGAAATAATAATTAAATTATATATAATTTTTTTAATTTAAAAGAAATAATTTACAATAAAACTAATTTTTTTATTTTTTGTTTTATAAGGGGGGGGGGGGGGGGGGGGGGGGGGGGGGGGGTGCCGTCCGGTGGGGTTCTGGTCCGCTGGGGCCTGGGCTCCGAGACCGCGGGGGGCTCCGCCTAGGGCTGCTTTCTGCCGCCCTCTGGGGGGATGCATGTCCGTCCCTTTGGGGAGGTGCCTGGGCTCCGGGCCTCTGGGTGGATGCTGGGGGCCCGGGTCTCGGGCTTTGCGGGCTTCCTCCTCCTTGCAGAGACAAGGTTGCATCTGCATGACTGCATCACCACGGAGCACCCTTTATTATGCATGTTGACACTGTGACACTGCTTCCCGTTGCTCTGACTAGGTTGTACCTCGTCTCTGCGTAGTTCTGTGTGTGTTTGTATGATCTGAGGATATTTAAGCCACCTGCAGGTCCTCCTGTAGGGGATTGCTAGCTTTTTTTTCCAACAGAGACCTTGGAATGTTGTTTAGGGATTTCTGAACAGATGCACCAGTGAACTGTGAGTGGATCCATGTTTTCTCCTCTCTCTCTCTCTCTGTTTCTCTCCCCCTCTTCCTCACTCCTTTCTCTCTGTTCCACTTTCTATCATTGCTTCATAAAGCTCCCCTTGGCACAGCAAAACTGTTTAACACAATAAAGCAACCAGATCACCATTCTGCTTGCTATAATGCTGGACAGGACAAAAAATAAAAAATTCATGCTAACTGTACAGTCTTCTAGCCAGTTGAATATGGTGAACTGTGTGCGTCTGTGAAGAACTGGAAGTAACTAGTTGTATTTCTGCCTGAACAGGATGTTTATTTAGCCTTTAATGTTATTTAGCTGATGTGCTTATTCAGAAGTGTTCCTCCATTCACTATGTGCCTTTTTATGCTAATAAGCTAGCTGACCTGTTACATGCCAGTTACTGTAACTAAGTGAACACATATGCATGTTTAGTCCTAACTGGAAGGGATTTATTAGTAATAATTAATACCTTGAATGTGTTTATTTGCTGAACGAATGTTCCTCATGGCTTTGTATTTCTGTGTTTATAGACCACACTCACTTCCATCCAGCATTCACCTGAACTACCTGGAGTTCCTCACCTGTAATGCCTGTCGTTTGTTGCATTACTGAGCTGTTGTGATTAAGAGTGACCAGTAAAGACAGTTAACTGTACAAGAGAGTCCTGTGTGTTCTGACCGACACCTCATGGTGAACATCAAACCTCCTTACCAACGCATAAACAGTCTAACATCAACATCACCCTAATAGACCACATTTTTTGGAATTTTTCCATGTAACTCCATACAAATGGTAAAAAATTACAAGACAGGATCTCAAGAAAGGTTCTACAATGTTTCGAAAGTTGATCCAGTTCCAGAGAAAATTCAAGATACTATGATCCAGAGCACAAAAAAATAAGGGAGTGGAGCTGGTTGGCGGAGGTCTGCGCTCTCCATGAGTGCTTTTTGAGTTTAATTAATAAACTAAAACTAGAGAAGCACTCAGAGAGCGCAGACCTCCGCCAAGCAGCTCATGTCCCCTTCATATTGTGATTCGCAACAAAATCTTCTACTCCTGCTTTCATTTAATCACCATCATTGGATTCTTTGGCCATGAAAACATACCAACAGCATCTGGAATCACGTTTGTATCACTATCACTTCAATAGTTATTTCCAAAAATCAATATTTCCTTCATGGCGGTTCTTCAGGATTTAGCTCCATTGCTACTGAAGATGCGTCAATCCCGTTGACAAACTCCTGATTCAGCAGAGTCTTGGCTACAATTTGGTGTTAGTTGCATGTCTGTATCTTCATTTGTTACCTTTCAGCATTGAAATTCCAACGACTCCCTTATGTTTGTGTGTTCGGGATCATAGTATCCGGAATTTTCTCTGGATCTGGATCAACTTTCAAAACATTACTGAACTCATTGAGATCTTTTCTTGTGATTTTTTTTTTTTTTTTTTTTTTCACCAAACACTGGGGCAATTTGTATGAAGTTATATGCAAAAATTCCAAAATCTGGCCGATCTCACAATGATAAAGAATCCTACAAATCATTCCTGGATCCAGAGGGTGATCTGGATCACCACCAAAATTTACTGGGTTCGTCCTTGGACTGAGGCACACAGCTGGTGAAAATGTCAGGTCAATCCGTCCAGAAATTTTTCTGTAAAGTTCCTGAGAGACAGACGGACAAACCAATGCTACCAAAAATATTACCTCCTTGGTGGAGGTCATATTCTATTGAAACTGCAATATGGAAATGTAGTTTCACATCGTTTCAAATCATCTACTGAACAAATAAAGGTAGTATGTACTAAATGTTTCTTTTTTATCTAATTTTTTTCTAAGCAGGATGTGTTTGTCACGTTAACATCTCTCAGTATCATCAAGTCGACCAGCCAAACTAAACCGAGGAGCTGGTAGCTAAGAGAGACGACTTCTGTTGCATGGATGCGGTTTAGATATATATAACAAAGACCGACACGGTCATGGACCGGACAACAGAAGGTATGCCGGCTCTTGGGGTCTCAGCACTGCATCTGGGGCCTGTACTATGAAGCAGGATTTTCTCTAATCGAGGTAACTTCAGGGTTAACCCTGGGTTTTCCATCCTACGACGCTGCTTCACTTCTGATCTGGTTATATCTCCCCAGTAACTTGTGCTGAACGCCTAACCTGGTCCGGGCCAGGTTAAGTTCTGGATAAGAGATCCCTGAGTATAAAAGCACCACCCCCTGACCAATCTGCGCTCTTGGAAAATGGCCTGCCCACTTTTAGAAGATCCTGTCGACGCTGGTGCAGATCGTGAGAGGAGTAGAAGAGAGAGAATATTCAGAGATGGTGCAACGTTTGATTTGCCAGATGACATTTTATATGAAAAATTGAGGTTTTCCTCTGCTGGACTCTGTTCCATCTGTCAGCTGTTGGAGCCGGACATCACAAAAAAAACGCATCGCAGCCACACTGACTACACCACAGATGCTCTGCATCGCACTGAGGTTTTATTAATGTTAATGGAGAAATTAAATTAATTTTGATATAGACCAACGATCAGCTTCATTGAAAACAAATATTAGTGTTGGACTGATGTAGCTGAATAGCTTAATTTTTGTAGCTTAATGATGTTCAAGTCCCACTCAGTAAAACATTATTATTATTATTATTTTCTTCTCTCTCTTCATTCATTCATTCATTCATTCACAGGTAGTTTCATGCACACCATTGGCAATGCTGATTATGTTTTGTTCTTTACTTGTTCCCATGATCGTCTTGCGCTGGGGTTGGATCTGAAATAATGTGGTTAAGAAGTCACACATGCAGAAAACATGCACACCCACCCATGCCGTCACAGCGAAGAGTTACAACACGTGCACGACATGGAAATATCTACATGGACAGTATGAGAAGGAAATCCACAGAGGAAGCGCTGTAGTGTGATATAGTAACAGTAAGTGATCAGAGTCCGATATTGTTCCGTGATCGTACAATTACACAGACGTGCGCTTTAACAGAGTCACAATTTTCTGCCAGCATTCCTTCCTGCTGTTGCTGCGGCAACTGTGTTGCTTCTGACTTGGATGATATTCCTGAATTCTTCATATTTCTTAAGTATCATCGTCTGCTCCTCCATGGTGAAATATGTCACTCTCTGTTTCTCTAGTTTGTGATTGGTCAGACGCTTCAAACCCTGCCTCTTTTATGTGAGCGCGCTTTAATTATGATGGAACAACCCTGGGTTGAGTTACCGAGTTGATAACCAGTTTTGTAGTACCGTTTATCAAGATTGCGGATATCTGGTTGAGTCAACCCAGGTAGAGATGTAACGATATGAAAATTCCATATCACGGTTATTGTGACAAAAATGATCACGGTAATATCGAAATCACCCCTCTAGTATCATTAAAAACTTCCAAAACGGGTCTAGAAGTCTACTTTGTCCTTTTTAAAGGAGGGAAATTCTCCAAAGTACCGTCCACATGGGCGCCTTTGTTACCTTCTGCCATGTTTTCATAAATTAAAATGTTGCAAACTGGGACTGCTGCTGCTTTTCCAGCCAATGAGCAGCATCAACGTGAGTTTTTCAAAGTGCAGAAATCAATCACGGTTTTAACAATAAATAAAATTTGAACGGTATTACTAATCGTGGAGAATTTTATCACGGTTAATTATTTTACCAGTAATCGTTACATCCAGAGACAAATCCCGGCTATGTTAATCCAGCTTTGTAGTACAGGCCCCAGGTCTAGTGCTGAAGACGTCTCATATTCCTTACTGGTAGAGGAGAGAGCTCTGAGAACTGTGTTTGCATCGGTGATGACAGGTAGCTTTACGATATTCAGTTCTGAACTGTTCCACATCGTTTCTGATGGCAGGTTAACATCCCAACCAGGGGAAGAAATATTCCTGACATTCCAGGCGGCCTTTCCCACATGAATCTGTCAAGATGCATGTGGTTGTATTTTATATGAATACTGGTGATATCACCTTCAAACTGGTCATAGAAGAGAATTTTTGGCCTCTGTATAAATGAGAATTACAGCAAAATGAAAGCTATGGTGTTGTTGCTACCATCATGCATAAATAATCTTTACCTTTGGGCTTCAGCTACTTAAAAAATCCAATTAAACCAGAGTATATAAATGCCAATCAACTTTATAACAGAACTCCTCAAAGGTCATGGCATTTCAGGTCTTCTCCAGAATGACGGACCAAAGGGAGTTTTCTCTAGAGCTCTCAAGAAGCAAGACTAACATCAGGTGATGTCACAGTAAAGATTTCTCTTCCAAAGCATGCGTCTTATCAAACTCGCTCAGTAACAGCCACTGCTTTTTCTTAATTCATGATAAATAGATTAGTGTAGGAGGACGACAAGGGTGGAGATGAGAACGCTGATTCCTTTAACTTGATGATCTTTTCACTTGTAGGCTACGATTAAGCAAACTCATAAATTTTCAGAGAAAAAGTTGTCATGTGGGTAGGTCTATAGTCCTCTGTCAAGCAGGTCTAGAGCATACGTATATAGAAATATGGCTTATTGCAGTTTTTATTTGACTAACTTTCGTTCATGGTAAGAAATGAGGACAATCAATCAATGTGGTAGATTAACTTCACAAGCGCTACAGACAATCCAACATGTCATTCTATGTGCAATAACCATATGAAATATACACATGAATCCTGTAAATCTTCTTGCAGTATCTGTCTCCTCTCTTGCCCCACATTTCCTCTTTATAGTGCTGAACACATCCAAGCTTCCTTCTTGTAGCAGGTATGCCACTTACAGCCAAAGTAAACTTACCTCGCTGTCTATTCACGTATCAATGCACCTTATGGTAATTGTAGGTTTTGCTGCAGACAGCTGGACTTTTTCATGTCGTCTGGCTTATTATGAAAGATATTAAATGAATTAAGTAGCAAGTAGTGTTTCTGCTTTCACATGCACACAAAAACCAACAAATTATCTAAGAGCTATGAGAAAAGATAATTGAATAATGACTCATTATGAGTTGTTATAAGGATGAATGAATTTAAACATGTCCTCTGAAAGCTAGGCCTGGGCAGTTAGATTAGTGTGACAAAAAATTGAGGACTTTTTTTAAAAGTAAGAACATGCTTCCTGCTTTGACAAGTTTGGATGATTTCATTGTGAGTTTGTATTTTTGTTAAAGCTAATACTGTCATTATATTGCTGTGATTGATCAGAAACACCACTGAGGCAGTCACGAGGTTTTATTCGGCAGGAAAGACCTCTGTTTGAACAGGATACAACACTGCTGTGGAATAATAGTAAGAATTGATTCCAATAATACTGAAAATGTGATAAGTCAATACAACAATGATCAGAGCTTTGCTGTGTTAGCTTACTAATGTTTCTCATTTCATAACCGCAGCTCACCAATTAAAGAGTAACTCATGTATGGAAAAAAAAAACCCCAAAATAAACATATTTCCTTGCTAGTATTGTGTTGGATCCTCTTTGGCATTCAGAACCACCCTGATATTTGCTGTCATAACCAGGTCTTGTAAACATTCTTCAGCGAGTTTGCTCCATATTGACATGATAGTGTGGCAGTTGCCAGTCCTGTCACTGTGCCTCCAAGTGATTATGTGTCATGGCTACTTTGCCAGAGGGATATTCCTTTGGCTAACTGGTAAGCGCACATGACACTCACCCAGGCCTCTGGGGATCAAATCCCGACTGGGCCCTCTGTTGTGTACCTTGCCATAATAGCATCACACAGTTGCTGCAGATCCACGAGGAGAATCTCCCGTTCCACCTCATTACTATGAGAATCTCCCGTTCCTCCTCATTACTATGAGAATCTCCCGTTCCACCGCATCACGATGAGAATCTCCCATTCTACACATCACGATGAGAATCTCCCATTCCACCGCATCACGATGAGAATCTCCCATTCTACACATCACAATGGGAATCTCCCGTTCCACCGCATCACGATGAGAATCTCCCATTCTACACGTCACGATGAGAATCTCCCATTCTACACATCACGATGAGAATCTCCCATTCTACACATCACGATGAGAATCTCCCATTCTACACGTCACGATGAGAATCTCTCATTCCACCTAATTACAATGAGTATCTCCCATTCTACACGTCACGATGAGAATCTCCCATTCTACACATCACGATGAGAATCTCCCATTCTACACGTCACGATGAGAATCTCTCATTCCACCTAATTACAATAAGTATCTCCCATTCTACACATCACAATGAGTATCTCCCATTCTACACGTCAAGATGAGAATCTCTCA
This sequence comes from Atherinomorus stipes, assembly GCA_023101725.1. NCBI lineage: Eukaryota > Metazoa > Chordata > Actinopteri > Atheriniformes > Atherinidae > Atherinomorus > Atherinomorus stipes. Next base: position 366,784 of record JALJCO010012510.1, read on the forward strand.
TTCCACCTAATTACAATGAGTATCTCCCATTCTACACGTCACGATGAGAATCTCCCATTCTACACATCACGATGAGAATCTCCCATTCTACACGTCACGATGAGAATCTCTCATTCCACCTAATTACAATGAGTATCTCCCATTCTACACGTCACGATGAGAATCTCCCATTCTACACATCACGATGAGAATCTCCCATTCTACACATCACGATGAGAATCTCCCATTCTACACGTCACGATGAGAATCTCTCATTCCACCTAATTACAATGAGTATCTCCCATTCTACACGTCACGATGAGAATCTCCCATTCTACACATCACGATGAGAATCTCCCATTCTACACGTCACGATGAGAATCTCTCATTCCACCTAATTACAATGAGTATCTCCCATTCTACACATCACAATGAGTATCTCCCATTCTACACGTCACGATGAGAATCTCTCATTCCACCTAATTACAATGAGTATCTCCCATTCTACACATCACAATGAGTATCTCCCATTCTACACGTCACGATGAGAATCTCTCATTCCACCTAATTACAATGAGTATCTCCCATTCTACGCATCACGATGAGTATCTCCCATTCTACACATCACGATGAGAATCTCCCATTCTACACATCACGATGAGAATCTCCCATTCTACACATCACGATGAGAATCTCCCATTCTACACGTCACGATGAGAATCTCTCATTCCACCTAATTACAATGAGTATCTCCCATTCTACGCATCACGATGAGAATCTCCCATTCCACCGCATCACGATGAGAATCTCCGAATCTACACATCACAATGGGAATCTCCCGTTCCACCGCATCACGATGAGTATCTCCCATTCTACACGTCACGATGAGAATCTCCCATTCTACACATCACGATGAGAATCTCCCATTCTACACATCACGATGAGAATCTCCCATTCTACACGTCACGATGAGAATCTCTCATTCCACCTAATTACAATGAGTATCTCCCATTCTACACATCACAATGAGTATCTCCCATTCTACACGTCACGATGAGAATCTCTCATTCCACCTAATTACAATGAGTATCTCCCATTCTACACGTCACGATGAGAATCTCCCATTCTACACATCACGATGAGAATCTCCCATTCTACACGTCACGATGAGAATCTCTCATTCCACCTAATTACAATGAGTATCTCCCATTCTACACATCACAATGAGTATCTCCCATTCTACACGTCACGATGAGAATCTCTCATTCCACCTAATTACAATGAGTATCTCCCATTCTACACGTCACGATGAGAATCTCCCATTCTACACATCACGATGAGAATCTCCCATTCTACACGTCACGATGAGAATCTCTCATTCCACCTAATTACAATGAGTATCTCCCATTCTACACATCACAATGAGTATCTCCCATTCTACACGTCACGATGAGAATCTCTCATTCCACCTAATTACAATGAGTATCTCCCATTCTACGCATCACGATGAGTATCTCCCATTCTACACATCACGATGAGAATCTCCCATTCTACACATCACGATGAGAATCTCCCATTCTACACATCACGATGAGAATCTCCCATTCTACACGTCACGATGAGAATCTCTCATTCCACCTAATTACAATGAGTATCTCCCATTCTACGCATCACGATGAGAATCTCCCATTCTACACATCACGATGAGAATCTTCCATTCCAACTTATTACGATGAGTCTCTCTCATTCTACGCATCACGATAAGAATCTCCCATTCCACCGCATTACGATGAGAATCACCCATTCCACCGCATCACGATGAGAATCTCCCATTCTACACATCACGATGGGAATCTCCCGTTCCACCGCATCACGATGAGTATCTCCCATTCTACACGTCACGATGAGAATCTCCCATTCTACACGTCACGATGAGAATCTCTCATTCCACCTAATTACAATGAGTATCTCCCATTCTACGCATCACGATGAGTATCTCCCATTCTACACATCACGATGAGAATCTCCCATTCTACACATCACGATGAGAATCTCCCATTCTACACGTCACGATGAGAATCTCTCATTCCACCTAATTACAATGAGTATCTCCCATTCTACGCATCAGGACGAGAACTCTCCCATTACATCTCATTACGATGAGTATCTCCCATTCTACACATCACGATGAGTATCTACCATTCTACACATCACGATGAGAATCTCCTATTCCACCAAATTACGATGAGTATCTCTCATTCTACGCATCACGATGAGAATCTCCCATTCTACGGCATCACGATGAGTATCTCCCATTCTACGCATCATGATGTGAACCTCCCATTCCACCACATGGTGATGAGAATCTCTCATTCCACCGCATTACGATGAAAATCTCCCATTCCACGCATCACAATGAGAATCTCCCATTCCACCTCATTACGATGACTATCTCCCATTCTACACATCACAATGAGAATCTCCCATTCCACCTCATCACGATTAGAATCTCCCGTTCCGCCGCATCGTGATGAGAATCTCCTGTTCCACCTCATCACGATGAGGATCTGCCATTCCACTTCATTACAATGAGATCTCCCGTTCCACCACATCACGATGAGAATATCCTGTTCTGCCGCATCGTGATGAGAATCTCTCATTTCACCTCATCATGATGAGAATCTTACATTCTACCACATCACAATGAGAATCTTCCATTCCACTGCATCATGATGAGAATCTCCCATTCCACCTCATCACGATGACAATCTCTCGTTCCGCTGCATTGTGATGAGAATCTCCAATTCCATCTCATCTTGATGAGAATCTCCTGTCCATTACACCACGATGAGAATCTGCTGTTCCACCTCATTGTGATGAGAATCTCCCATTCTACAACATCATGATGAGAATAAACAAGAAGTAATGCACTCAACCGCCATGGCCTTGATGCACGCACACCACGCAAGACTCCATTTCTGAAGAAGAAACAGGTTGATGCTGGTTTGAAGTTTGCAACACAACATCTGGACAAACCCATGACATTCTGGAAAACATAGTCTGGTCAGATGAGACCAGAACTGAACTCTTCAGATGTCATAAGACACAAAATGTTTGGAGGAGGAATGGAACTGCACTTGACCCCCAAATCACCATAGCAACAGTGAAGTTTGGAGGTGGGGACATTATGGTGAGGGCTGTTTTTCAGCACGTGGTACTGGCAGACTTCATATCATTAAAGGAAGAATGAATGGAGAAAAGTAGAGAGACATTCTGGACCAGAATCTGCTGAAGATGAAAAGAGGCTGGATCTTTCAGCAAGACGACCATCCCACCACACAGCCAAGAAACACTCACCTGCTTTAAGAAGAAGAAGATAAAGCTGCGAGAACGGACCAGTCAATCACCCCACTTGAATCCAACTGAAAATCTTTGGAAAGAACTGAAGATCGGAGTTGACAGAAGAGACCCGGAACCTTGAAGATTTGAAGGCAGTTTTTGTGGAAGAATGGACCAAAATCCCACCTGAGCAACGTATTCCACTAGTTTCTCCCTACAGGAGGCGTCTGGAGGCTGGAACCACCAACAAAGGTTTTTGCACTAAGTGTTAAATAAATTTAAGTGAGCGTATTCAAGACTTATCCCCTGTGTCATTTCACTATATTACACATAACTTCATTTATGGACATAAATATTAGGATTTCTTTGCATGTGTGCATTACTTGGGTTGTTGCCGACATCTGGTGAAAATTCACAATAGTAATTCAAATAGCTAACTAAAAAATTAACAGTAGCCTACATAAAAATTTACACAATGTATAATTTACTAAAATCAATTTTTGCTTTTGAATTGTGGTTGAAACAAATAATTAAAAAAACTAATAATCAAGCAAGACTGTCCCAGACACATGAGAGCACCTTTCCCATGAACAGTGGACCAACATACCTGTCAACAGGTGCAAAAGTCCTTTTGAACATGAGAGAAAACACCTGACTGCAGTGATTACCTCAAAGTGTTGCTCAACAAAATTTAAGTTTCGGAGCCCCATCATGCTTTTTTACTTACAGTATTTCATTTTTGGTGTGATTTGTTTTCAGTATTTCTTTCGATCTACAATTTAAAATCAATACAATGATCCTCAAAATTATTCATAATTATTAATAGGCTACCCTCCAGTTAAAGAAGGAAAAAAAAGGAGAAAGAGGAAAAAGGGGAGAACAAAAAAAGGGAAGAAGAAAAGGGAGAAAAAAAAAAGGGAAAAAATAAAATTTATTGCCAGAGTTTATTTTAATTTGGCAAAAGTAATAATAAATTAAAGTGAATGATAAAAGTAATAAATAAAAAAAAATGTATATGTGTGTGTGTGTGTGTGTGTGTGTGTGTGTGTGTATCCCTGAGGCATGTCCCTCCGCTAACCTGAACATCCATAGTCTAAAAAAAAACTTTTCGCGCGCGCAAAGCTTCCGATGACGACGCCACGTGCCTCCGTGGAGGGTGTGCGCCGCGAGCCTTCATATTTCTCTGACGTGAGAAAGTGTCAGAAGAGCTTGAGAGGAAGGTGGAAAAAAGCGCCAACCAGAGAGGGAGATGAAGACGTTCCCGAGCCAAAGTCCGCGCGCAGCCCCCAGCAGCCTCCGCGGCAGCGCCATGAGTCCGCTCAGCCCGGCCAGCATCACCCTCGCAGCCCTCCTCATCCTCACTATACCAGCCTGCCCGGGTGAGTCAGTCCCGCATTCACTTCGCTGTTTCTTTTCTTTGTTTGTGAGGTTAAAGAAAAGATATGAACTTTCTTCTTTTTTTTTTTTTAATCAATACAGAAAATCTTTTATCCATCTATTTATTTTCTATCCTTCCCTTATTGGCATCGAGGCTTTCCTAAATCCTGGCTTTGGTGTTTAAATTTAAATTGGAATTTCATTCTTGAAACTGAGCTGCTTTGTTTGCTTTTGTGTGACCAGTCTTGAAAAGATGTTTATCCATCCATCCATCCATCCATCCATCTATCTTTATTAATTTATCAATCTTTCTAAACTGGTCTATTGCCAAACTAGACAACATAATGGGTAAAAAAAAATTGATAAATGAATAAACATGAATAAAACTTGCCCATTCTGGTCTTTCTGCCTCTGAGCTGTTGACTGAGTCACTTCATCATCTTTGCCGTGTTTTAGGATTTAATATCAGTGTGCCAGTTGCCTGTAGCAGAAAGGTTGTTTTTTCCTACAGCAGCAGTGATTTTTCATCATCCCTGGACAGAATCTGCCCATGATCTCACCCTGCTGATGGACGCAATCATGACAAAGCGACTGGGAGATGTTGTCTTCATGTTTTGCTTTCTGCAGCTTCCACAATGACATCACACGGTATTTCTGTTCTCATTAAAGTGCTAACTGCTTGTTTCTGTGTTGTGTGAAGTAAAAGGTGCTCCAGCAGATATTCAGCAGCCCACGACAGATCAGAGGCAGCTACTTCGCCAGGTACTGCTTCACTTTTTTTCCTTCTCTGTCCGGTTGGTGCTCTCCTCCATCATCCTTTGTGCTGCTCCACAGATAGACTCCGTGTGCTCATCCTTCCCCTCTGCAGACCTGAAGTTCTGGGTAAGAGGAGAATCATTCCACATTATTTATTCTAAAGATAAATATTGCACAATTATTTAATGCTTATAAATCCCGATGGCTCTGGGTGTATTTCCAGGCATCGGATGTCTTAGGGGAACTTTGTGTTTTGATGCTGGTTCAGAAGTCAAAGGTACCACAAATCTAACATTCTTCATGTCTCTAAAACGTAGTTTCAGGGGCTGGAACTGGATAAGCAGGGCTTTTTTCCATCCTCTTTCCATCTTGTATGGAGATAAGGACTGAAAATGATTATAGAGGGCTTTATTTATTTATTTATCTGTTATCAATGTGAATTTCGTCATCAGCCTTTTTTATTTTTTTAATGCAACTCTAAAATAAATAAATAAAATAATAAAAGTAACAAATACAATTACACAAAATGTTCTTCTGTGTGAAATAAATCAGAGTAGAGAGCTGGATAAAGATTAAATTCCATTTTTGTTAATATTTTAGGCGCTGAGGGTGCAAGACGACAGTAAACGGGTAAGTTGATGCAGTTGTGTGAGTTCTCACTGAAATAGGTTTGGCCATATCACTCACCGGTAAACCTAATTTGGCATGTTTTATTTGTATATGTGTGTGTGTGTGTGTGTGTGAATATTGTTGCTGTTGTTTTGTGTTCTGTGTAAGTGCAGTTTTTATTTCATTAAACCGCAGGGTCTTCTCTTACCACGGGGGGTGGTAAGTAGGTGAAAAGATAAAACTGCATTGCTACAGTTTGTTGCTCGACCCAAGAAAACCTTCACGTGCATATTACTTCATATGTGACCTGCAGTTGTAGTAAAAACCACCTGAATTAGTACTTTGGAGTACCAGCATAAACCTGTGTGTATGAATGAGAAATGCATGCATGCAGACAAATACTCGGACACGTCCGCGGTCTTGATTTGCAGAACTTGCTGCAGTAAGAATTAGGGCTGCACGATTATGGCAAAAATAATCATCAAGATTAATTTGACTGATGTTGAAATCACGATTAATACACACAATTATTCGTTGATTTTAAAAATAGTGTTTATTCAACCACCAAAACTCAACCTCAAAAACAACTGGAAATAATTTAGAAACAAGAAAAGGAATAAAATAATATATTAAAATAATAAAAGCAGTAAAAACTGAACAGCCAGTCTATGTGAATTCCTGTTCTGCAGTTTTATTCCTGTAACTCCAGCAGTCTGTCCACTTCAGGATTCTCAGGCTTCAGTGATGAAAGAAAAATAGCATGTAGCATTTACAAACGCGCTGCGTTACACGAGATATTAATCGTTTTTCTTCAACTGAGAAGGCAAAATAAAAAATAATCAATCAAAAGTCGATGAATTTTCCAGAATGTGTCCTGCATGTGAGACACTGCTGTGCAGGGGACGACGTGGCTGCTCAGCCAGCTTTATCTTGGCTGCATGAACGCTTGAGTGAATTGTTTGCCTCTAGTTGGTCCCCCCACCTACACACACACACACACACACACACACACACACACCCCACACACACACACATAAACAAATGACACATAAACAAAAACAAGTGTTGTTGAAGACGAAAACCATATAAGACTCAAAAGTGTGTGTACAGCCCTTTTATGAATTAATTTTTTTGCTTAAAAATGAGCCAAATTTTTCCAAATGGAACATTTTACAAATGAATGAAACTCTTCTTTTGTTTTCATTTATGAAACATGATCATAATAAATAAAAATCGTGAACAAGCGTGGTAATTGCTGAAGTTCAATTTCATTTTAATGATTTTTTAAAGAAAACTTTGTGTTCAACATCTTTTTCTTTCACAATCCTACGTTTATTTATTTGAGGGAACCTTTCTTTCTTTTCTTTCTTTTTACTTCCTGTTATTATATTGAAATGAGCAGGAGTGGTCAGTCAGACAAAATTTCTTTAAAAAAATAATAAAAAAGAAAAACAAGCAGGCAAGACATAATTTCCCTCATTCCCTTTATTGGAAATTAAGAATTTGACCAAAAAAAGAGCTGAAAATGGAGTTAGAAAGCAAAAGTCCTTGAAATAAAAAGAATGCATTATTTTTAAATAAAAATATATTTATTAAATGAATAATTTAGCTACATGATACTAACTCCAGAGTTTTTCTAGACATTTACAAGATTAAAAGAAGTCACATGTGTTGTGCAGCGGTCATGTGAGGCCTTTCCTGTTGCCAGCAGTCTGAAACAGATTTTAGGTTAATGTTCACGCGTGTCCGGCCCCCCTGTGCACATCGCCTCGTTTAAGACAACACGTCTTTTCCATGAACAAAAGAACCAGCGCCGGCTGCCAGCGGAAGCATTTGCATTTCTGTTTTGCATGTTTGTGCACCTCCTCTTTGGCTGCTGTTGACGTTGACTGCCTCTGTCTGTCTGTTAGGTTCCTCAGTCGCACCCCCTCCTGCATCTAGTTTCTCAGCTTCATACCAGAAGAGAGAGAGGACTCTCCATGCGTGTACGTACCACCAGCTCTCTTTAGTTTTACTTACATGTAGCCTGTGGTGCAAACTGTCTCAAATTCCTGCTGTGTGAGATTTCTTAATGAAATAATGAAATAAAATATGCTAAAGTGACAGTCCTGACAGAGCCACTGCACTGCGCTGCTGTAGTCGACTCAAACATGTTTTGCCTGTCCTCAGCTTACATGACGATGATGCCGTGTGAGCTCACTCTGCATTAGTTGTTCTTTCCCAAGCCGAGGGTAATTATGGTCTAAAATTAGTGGAGCTGAGAGGTGAATTCATCCCTCGTGGCTCTCAAGCAAAGTGCACAGCGAGGGACTGTGAGCGAGAAGCGTGGAGGTAGTTTGTTTTGGAGAATCCAGATGTGAGTGGACGTGGGCGCAGCCTGGGCGGGGGGGGGTTAGTCAACGTTGAGAAAATAGCAAATGGGTCTGACAATGATTTGTTTCCAAACTTCTACACTACAAAAACTCAAATCTTACCAGGTATATTGTTCTCATTTCTAGTCAAAATATCTAATCAGACTGAAAATAAGACAAACTGACCCAAAGAAAAACATTTCTGTGAGATAAGAACTCGTTTTAAGGCAATACATCTTATTTCAAGAAATCTTATATTTATAAAGCAGTGGTCTGCAACCTTTACTATCCAAAGAGACATTTTTCTCCTTAACCTGCTAAATAAAAGTTTAGAGCCGCAAATGTTCTTCTATCTTATCATTTTTGATAAATATTCGGCCTACTACAGCAAATTTGCTGTCATTTTAAACGAATCACAGTTTTGTTTCTACTTTTACGTTTTTTTTGGGGGGGGGAGAGACCTGCAAATAGAAGATTAATACTTTTTTTTCAGATCAGATGGTCTCCAATGGAACTTCACAGTATAAAAAGGTTTAATAAATTTAAAAAATCTTGACAATTGTGGGAAATTAAGTGAAAAAAAAAACCCTCATTTCCATGCTAATGACAAAAGAAATAGATTTTAAAAATGGCTTTTAGTGGCATTATGTTATTGAAATTCAATGCAATTATTCCATGAAGAAAACTGCTAAAACCTAAAACTTGACTTAAAATATTAGTTGGCTCTTTATTGTTTTTACTCAAAATGATAAGAGCCAGTGTGAAAAGCCCAAAGAGCCGACTTTCATAGAATGGACGTGACTGGCGCTCGAAACAAAAAAGATCCTTAAAAGTCCACAAAAACATGTCAATATTCCTCCATACTGCTCGTCCAATGTAATAAAAGTGTCCTGAGTGGGTAGCGTCCAGAATTTACTGGAAACCACATCATTCAGTATATTTTTAGAGCTGAAACAGTAGAACATGTAGCTGCTGCGAAGCGTGCCCCTGCGAGTTCACGACACGACAGAAGCAGCGGCAGACGAGATCACGCGTTCTCTTTTTCATTCTTTCTTTGTTTTTAATCAAAAGCCAACCCCTCTGGTGTTTGTTTGCAGCTTGGTCGCTCTTTGCACAATGTAAACGACAAATTTCTTCTTCTACGCTTGCATTATCTGCAGAGTTGGCGCTGAACGCAGCGGCTTCCCTAGTTTCGTGAACTTGCATGGGGAAGTACGATGTTCTACTGTTTAAGCTATAAAAATCTACTAAATGATGCAGTTTCCAGTAAATTCTGGACGTTACCCACTCAGGACACTTGGATTACATTGGACGAGCAGTATTGAGGAATATTGACAAGTTTTTGTGGACTTTTATGGACCTTTTTGGTTCAGTCGCCGGTGAACTCCCTTATGTAAAAGTTGGGGGAAAATGAAAACCTGTTCGAACTCCGGCTGCATTTGAGATATTAAAAAAGTGCTCCAGAGTCTTGCTCAGCATGAGGATGAGGAGAAGATGAAGGACCATCATTCTGTGGGTGTACTATTCCTTTAAAGAGAAACATTTCAGTGAGATAAAGCAACTTGTTTTAAGGCAATGCATCTTATTTCAAGAAACCTTATCAAGAAAAAAATCTTACCAAATAAATAAATAAATCTTCTTTTTACTTATTTTAAGAGTGGCCAAGATTTTTTTTTTGCTTGTAATAAGCAAAAAAATTTGCCAACAGAACAAGCAAAATTTTCTTGATAAGCTTTCTTGAAATAAGATGCATTGCCTTAAAACAATATGTTATATCTCACTGAAATGTTTCTCTTTGTGTAATTTTGCATTATTTTAAGTGTGATGAGATATTTTGACTAGAAATGAGAAAAACATACTTGCTAAGATTTGAGGTTTTGCAGTGCATGCTGAAGGTTTTGTGTTCACGCAGGCCGAGCTTCAGGGACCAGGGGGAATTGAGAGCAGAGGCTACTTTCTCTACAGGGTATGTGTGTTTCTGCCAGCATATCAAAGGAAATACACACCCTGCTTCATGTGATGAACTTACAGAAAATGTCTTTGCACTTACAGCCACGAAATGGAAGAAGATCCTTAGAATATGAATGAAGGAAAAGGTAAAAGTTTGTAATAAGTTATTCGTAAGCAGGAGTGGAAGCTGTTACAGTCGTCCCCAAAATGATTCATACCCTTTCACTGAAGAATTCACAATAATAATTCAAATAACAAGAAACTGAAGAAACTAATTTACAAAATTATGATTTAGTGAATCAATTGCTTTTGAATTGTGATTGAAAATAATCATTTTTGAAAAACAAACAAGCAAAACTGTCCCAGACATATTGGAGCACTTTCGAACAGTCAACAGGTGCAGACGTCTGATTGGACGTTACAGAAAACACCTGATTGCAGTGATTGCCTCAAAGTGTTGCTCAACAAAAATTTTAGCTTCACAGCCCCATCATGCTTGTTTATTGTTTTATTTATTTATTTATTTATATATTTCAGTTGAAACACAATTCAAAATCAATATCATGACTTTCATAGAATTTTTATTTATTATTACTTTTGTCATTTTCATCTTTTTTCACTGACAGATGATCTTTTCCTTCTTTAATTGGACGGTATGAATAATTTTCAGGACGACTGTATGTATTGTTCATTCGAATCGTATTTTATTAAAGGATAACTTGCTTTTTTTTTCAACCTGGACCTTATTTCTAGGAGTTATATATAAAATTTCTGCATCACTTTGAGTCCTTGGGAAGATAATACGCTGAGTCGCCCTTCAGTGTACATCCAGTATCATGGCGGAGACGAGGCAGCTACTATATAAGACATTATCTGCAGCAAAACTCCTTGATTTTTGCCAATACTTTAAGTAGAATGAACGAACAAACAAGTAATATTGTCCCGTGAGTCCAGATTTAGCTTTCCGTTAGTTATCAGGGTGTCTTACGCACTTTTTGGGGCCACACGTTCACGATGTACGCCTCCGTAGTACAGCTGAGAAGATCAGCTGCTACCCAGACAACAACAAAAACACAATTAGTGAAACTCTGAACTCACAGGACAACAGTACTCATTTGTTCGTTAATTCTACTTAAAGCATTGATGAAATGAAGGAGTTTTGCTGCAGGTAATGTCTTATATAGTGGCTGCACCGTCTCCACCATTTTACTGGATGTACACCGAAGGGCGACTCAGCATAATATCTTCCCAAGGACTCAAAGTGATGCAGAAACTTTACCAGTGAGAAAATGCACGTATAAACTCGTAGAAATAAGGTCCAGGTTGAAAAAAAAGACAGTTATCCTTTAAGATGTGGTGTACGTATTTTCACACGCTCTGTTGGAATCCAGCTTCGTCCTTGCTGCGACCAGCATGCATGCACGAGGCTGGGGGTGTATCTGGAAATCCTCGTCTAATTGTGTGCATTAATCTGCTTTAGAATCTCCACCTCTGACGCTAAGTGGACAGAGACGGCACAGACCCTGACCCGAGCCACTGAACCGCGACCGAACGATCCAGACTCCAACCACAGCCCTTCTGCCATAGTTGTATAGTGATGTTTGAATGTACACAATGAATATCAATTAAAATACCTTTCATTTGTCCAGATTTTACTTTGCGTTAAATGTGGGTTATTTGGATTGAAACTACTGTAATGTGATTTGTAGGACTACATACTTTTCTTTTCTTTTATAATAAAATAAATGTTAAGTTAATCTCAAATGCCTACATAACAAGAATAATCAGCCTTTTTTCCTGACAAAGGCGAGACACTTCAGGCAAAGAGGGTAAAAAATGTAACTAACTGGTATCACCATGAAACTGTCCTGCTTTATTCCTCACATTGGGGCTATCATTTTTTTAAATGCAAGTTTTCTGAAATTTTATGTTTAAATATGCAAATGAGGTGTTATATAGCCAAAAATGGACTTATTTGCATACATTTCTAGAATAAAAATCTAAACACAGGATTAAACAAGGTTCAAAGTTAATTTTGAATTTTGTTCACATATTAATGCCAAAAGGTTTTACTGATGGGATTTTTGGATATCTCTATAGATCATTTCACAATTTACGATACACTGTCAACAACCAGAAAAAAACTCATTTTTTGGCATATGAAATGTTCTATAAATCAGGCTGTGAATGAGATGTCAAAAAATCTTTCCGTAAAAACTTTAAGAATACAGCCAGGAGCAAAACTTGAAAGTTTGGTGCTCCTGAAGTGGAGACTTTTTCACTCAGAGTTAGAAAAAACAGCAAGTTTTGCTGCATCTTGATGGGATTTGGATGCATCAGAAGAAGTTTCATGAGATAACCCCCTTAAATGTTTATTTTGGACGTTTTTTTTTTACACTAGTCTGAAAGAAAACATGTTGAAGGAGGGGAAAAAAAACGAAAATCTCAAAATTGACCAGTCAAATAACTGGGGTTTTTGTCTGTAGTGTCTCCCCATAAATAAATTTAAAAAAAGAAAAAAAAAATCACACAAAAAAGTGAACAGAGAGATATGTACTGTGCCAACATTTGATTGCTACTTATAAACAATGTATAGCAGAAAATGATATGAAGCAATAATAGGATTTTTTAATCTTAAAGGTGTAATTACTTGCATTAACAGTAGATGTCACCATCTTCACTTGATTAAAGTTTCATGGTGGAATATGAGACTTCCAAACTAATCTTGTGATTAGTGATTATTATCAGTGATTTTAAAGAAAGCTAAAATTATACTCAAACATTTTTTGTTTTTTCTCAAAAAGATGTCAAAGTCCCAGCAACACCTAAAGCATGTGAACATTTACTGAAAAAAACATTCCCCATGTGGTAATGCTGCATTTTCCCATGCAAAAACAGCGATCTTACATCCAGGAATAAAGATGTTTTCATTTCAGAAGCCTAATTACAGTAGTTGAAGGCCTGTGGGGTGAAAAACATGCTACTGCTGCTACGTAAAATATTGCAGGAACTCAGGCCAACTCAATAAACTAAGCTCCCTCTGCAGGGCTTCAATTTGGACTGCAGTCAGTAAGGATGACCTCCTGAGTGTTTTCTCTGAGCACACAATGTGACTCACATTACACGAGCATCCAACAGGGCCGGTGACAGGAGACTTTGTTGTTACTAGAGTGGTGGAAAACACTTCCCTTAAAGGCAACAAGAAAATTAAGTATAAAAATCATAAATGTATTCAATTTATCCCTTTTACTAAAGTAAAGTTATTACTTTACTAAATGGATAAGCAGTTGTTTTTAATATTTTCTCTTTTTCTTCAAACAACAGCATGAGGTGGGACATACAGTCGTCCAAAAAAAATTATTCATACTCTCAAATTAAAGAAGGAAAAAAATCAGCTGTCAGTAAAATAAGTTGAAATTGACAAGAGTAATAAAAAAAATTCTATGAAAATCATGACACTGATTTTGAGTTGTGGTTAAAAAAAAAAAGAGAAAAACAAATACACAAAATTTAAAACAAGTAAACGAGCATGATGGGGCTCCAAAGCTAAAATTTTGTTGAGCAACACTTTGAGACAATCACTGCAATCAGGTGTTTTCTGTAACGTCCAATCAGACGTCTGCACCTGCTGACAGGTATGTTTGTGGGAAAGGTGCTCTAATGCGTCTGGGACAGTTTTGTTTGTTTATTTTTTTATTGTTATTATTTCCTACCACAATTTGAAATCAGTAATTTCTTTCTATAAATCATAATTTTATAAATTTTTTATTTATTATACGATTTAGAATACAATGAACAAATGTAATGAGATTCTTTATAACACTATCTATCTGTTCTCTGTCCTTGTAGACTACCAATTAATCTGAAATTCGATTAAAAAAAAAAATCTACATTTTCAAAACGAATTATGAAGGCAAATAAATAATTATGTGCGATTATTTATTTATTTATCTTAACGGCAAAAATATTTTGTAAAATTTTCCTGTCTGAAACAGCGCCACGTTCCCTTCAAACACATTATAGTGGTCAAAAACGGTACTGCAACGTTTGCTAGTTTGCCCGTTACCATGGTGATGGGTACCACGCCGGGGACAGGAGGGGAGGAGACAAGAAACAAAAGAAAAACGAAAAGAAAAGAAGTATTATATTTGAGACTTTTCAATAAAAATCCAGGCTTCCTAAAAATATATAAATAAATAACTTATTTAAAAGGAAATAAGAAAATGTAAGAATAAAAATCATCCATATTTCATAGATATTGAGCCCTTTTACATATGTGAACTCATTACTTTACTAAATGGATAAGCAGTTGTTTCAATCTTTATTTTTTTCTTCTAACAACAGCATAAGGTGGGACATAGTTTTTCTTAATTCAGCCTGTTTTAATGTGAGAGAATACACAGAATAAATGTTATAGAAAAACCTGGCTTTAGATTCTTCTTATTATCTATCTGTCCTCTGTCCTTGTATACTAATAATAAACCTGAAGTTCAAGAAAAATGTAGGCTACATTTTTAAAAACAAATTACGAGGGCAAATAAATAATTATGTGTGACTTTTTATTCATTTATTGATCTGAACTGCCAAAATATTTTGTTAAACTTGTTTGAAACAGCGCCACGTGCCTTTCAAAAACATCATAGTGGCCAAAACCGGTACTGCAACATTTGCTCGTTTGCCCGTTACCATGGTGATGGGTACCACGCCGGGGACGGGGATACGCTCCTTCTGAAGAAAAAAAAAAAAAAGAAAAAAAAAAAATAGAGGGCTACTTTATTATTTACTTATTTTTTTATTTTTTCTCTAAATAATGACTGGGATACAGTTTTGAGAAAAACTGTAAAACTGTAAAACCATCACGCAATTGGAACTCACTAGAAAGAAAGAAAGAAAGAAAGAAAGAAAGAAAGAAAGAAAGAAAGACAGAAAGAAAGAAAGACAGAAAGAAAGAAAGAAAGAAAGACAGACAGACAGACAGACAGACAGACAGACAGAGAAAGAAAGAAAGAAAGAAAGAAAGAAAGAAAGAAAGAAAGAAAGAAAGAAAGAAAGAAAGAAAGAAAGAAAGAAAGAAAGAAAGAAAGAAAGAAAGAAAGAAAGAAAGAAAGAAAGAGAAAGAAAGAAAGATCTACAAGTGTAACTCTCTGATGTGGCGACTCTGAAGTTACCACAAACCAGTAATATTTTCGGCAAAGACCGTTCAAACGTCAGTCTGAGCGTGTCTCAGTGGACAGTCCACACAAACGTGACTGCTGACCACTGGTCTCCGTCCAGGCGCGCGCTGTCTGGATCACCGGCGGGCCCTGTCGGCTCCGCCACCACCTCCAGTCAGTCTGCCTCTCTGCGCAGTCAACCGACAGCAGCGCCACCGGCTGCGGGGATATCCTGATGAAAACAGGGGACTACATGGGGGTAAGTGTCCAGTCTCTAGCCACGAGGCTGCTCTGTGCGCGCGTGAGGCTTCGCTTTTATCGCCGACCTTTGCGTTTACTGTTGACAGGCGAAAACAACAGCTTTACTTTTGCTTGGTGACAGACTCGTCAAAGGCCCACTGACCCACATTCTTACCTAATGCTACGTTAGCTAGCTTGCTGTAGCTAGAAGTGGGCTGACACACATACTGCACCTTATCTGCCCGCTTAAACACGCGCTATGTTACATTATAAAGTTGCTAACCAGCGGGAAAATTGTGTTTATCCATTTATTCTCCAAGCACCGTGATGTCTGATGTTGGCGTGACATATATCGGTCAGTGGGAAACTATATAGCTGTTGTTTGGTTGCTGAAATTGATGCTAACAAGTAAGCTAGGTGGCGGTAGCTTGCCGGCCGGCATCAGTCGGCAGCACGAGATGAGGGGTAGGTGTGTTGTACCTGCATAGTAACTTAAAGGCGAACATTAGTATACTTGGTGTTATATTCCAGCCCCCCGTACATAAACACCGGTATATGTTGTTTATGTTCCCACCGTTATATATTTTTTTTTCCAAGGTGTTTCTCCTCTTTTCTCTCTGTGGATAATTAACATATCCGTGGCAGCTCTGCTTTATTAAAACAAAAAAAAAAAGTCAGTTTATTATTTGCCTGCTTTAACTCTGACTTATCCATTTAGTTGAATTATTCCTGCTTCTAATTGGGACTAGATTATAAGTTTCAGTGTCGGATCTGGTTCTTATACAGTCTTGCTCAAGATGATTGACACCCTCCAATTAAAGTAAAGGCTAACTTCACAATAATAATTCAAATAACAAGAACTTAAAGAAACTAATAATATATAAAAATAAATACAAAATTATAATTTATTGACATAGCGTATTGCTTTTGAATTGTGGTTGAAAATAATAAACAAACAAAACAAAACAAAACAGAAAACTGGCCCAGACACATTAGAGCACCTTTTATTTTTTGTGTTTGTTTTTGATACTTCTTTTGAACCACAATTCAAATTCAGTGTTATTTTCATCGAATTTTTATTTATTATTATTTTTTGTCAATTTCAACTTATTTTACTGACGAATAATGTCTGCTTATTCAAAGATTTTAAAGTTTTGATCCTTAGATTATGTTGCCAAGATAGTTTTTTGTTTTGTGAATATGTGACAACCATTAGAGCCTCACTGATAAACCATGTGCTTCATACAGTCGGTTTGTGGTTTGAATAAGTCTTTATGGAATATTTTTTTTGCAACTTTTAAAATGTAAATTATAAGAAAGAGCTGGAACATAAAGGAACAAGTTGGCTTGTGAATGCTGATGGAATGGGTTTCCTTTGCTTTCCACTGTGTCATTGTGTCAAGGTTATTCTAGTTAACTATTAACCAATTTTTTAACTACTAACCAATTAACCTACTAATAGTAGGTTGCTAACTAAGAGTGATACTTGGACATTATTAACTGAATTAGACTTATCATGGCCCAGGCTAATATTTCTGTGAATACATGTTACTACCAAATTAAATTGCCAATGCATTGATTTGGCATCGGGGGTGCAGATCAAATGTAAGTATAGTAAAACATTCAGAATAACCAACTTGAAATCGTTTGAAATGGGGAAGATTTTGAATAGTTTGAGTATATATATAATGTCGTCCACAAAATTATTCATACCCTCAAATTAAAGGAGGAGAAAAATCATCTGTCAGTGAAATGAGTTGAAATTGAAGAAAGTAATGATGAATAAAAATTCTATGAAAATCATGACATTGATTTTGAATTGTGGTTTGAAATAAATATTAAAAACAAACATACTAAAAATTAAACAAGTAAACAAGCATGATGGGGCTCCGAAGCTAAAATTGTATTGCACAACACCTTGAGACAATCACTGCAATCAGGTGTTTTCTGTAACGTCCAATCAGATGTCTGCACCTGTTGTCAGGTATGTTGGTCCACTGTTAGTGGGAAAAGTGCTCTAATATGTCTGGGACAGTTTTGTTTGTTTGTTTTTAAAAAAATAATTATTTTTCAAAGACAATTCAAAAGCAATGTTTTATTTCACTAAATTATAATTTTGTAAATTTTTATTTTCCATTAGTTTCTTTAACTTCTTGTTATTTAAATTTATATTGCCAATTTAGCCTTTTCTTTAATGGGAGGGTATGAATAATTTTGAGGACAACTGTATGTATATATATATAAATATATATATATGTATATCAGGGATGCACGATATCATCGGCCCCTTATCAGTATCGGCCTACTGTATATCGCCTTAAAATTGAATATCGGACATCGGCCACCCCATCGATATTTTAACGATATTTAAATGATAAGCCAGATGTTTCTAAAGTCTAAAAAACCCACAAAAAACTCCTTCAAAAAATTTCTTTTTTACAGACTTTAAAACTTCTAAAGACTAGGGCGGGAAAAAATATTAATACACTGAAATATCGCAATATTTTTTATATGCTGATATCATATTGACATTTAAAAACACGGTATTGACCTATTTTACAAATGAAATCTCACAATATTTCATTGTTCTGTTACAAAACCTCGCAAGAATTCACGAAAATTTCACGATATTTTCATATGCTGATATCATATTGACATTTAAAAACGCAGTATTGATCTGGTTTACTAACAAAATCTTGCGATATTTCATCGTTCTGTTACGAAATCTCGCGAGAATTCAGGAAAATATGCTGATATCATATTGACATTTAAAACACGGTATTGACCTATTTTACAAATGAAATCTCACAATATTTCATTGTTCTGTTACAAAACCTCGCAAGAATTCACGAAAATTTCACGAGATTTTCATATGCTGATATCATCTTGACATTTAAAAACTCAGCATCAGTCTATTTTACTGACGAAACTCGTGAGAATTCACGAAATATTGTGAGAGTTCGTAACAGAACGATGAACTCTTGCAAGATTTTGTAAGTAAAATAGGTCGATACGGTGTTTTTAAATATCGATTTGATATCGGCATTTGAAAAAAATCGCGACATTTCAGTGTATCAATATTTTTTCCCACCCCTATTTTTCAAAGTGTTAGAAACAGATAACAAAACTGCTATTTGCAATGAGCTTATTTTTTTCAGCTTTAATATCAGTATTGATATTGGTTATTAGCCACATGAGTTTTAAAATATCAGCATATTGGATATCGGACAAAATTCCAATATTGTGCATCTCTATATATATATATATATATATATATATATATATATATATATATATATATATATATATATATATATATATATATATATACACACACACGTGTGTGTGTGTATTTATGTATTGATGTATGTATAGGCTCGGCTGTAATTTTAGGTGGTAATTGTTCCCTGCTTTTGTTTTCAAACAGCACAGACAACTGCTATATTTAGTCCATAGAGCTGTTTGTGGAGCATGGAAAAATACTTTGACACCTATTTTTCATTGCTGGCACTGCAGCACGCTGCAGGTAAGCAAAAGAAACCAGGACATTTCCTGCCTTTTGCAAAAAAAAAAAAACCCCCAAACAAACAAAAAGAAAATACTATGAGCCACTGCCTTTTATGCTTGACTGTTGCTTTCCTTCTTGGACACAGGAACTTTCTTCTTAAGCTTATTTGAATTCTTCACGAAGCCTTAATCATACATAGATTTATGTTTTGTTGCTGGGTGTTCAAGATAAAAAGTGTTCAAACTTGTCCGTCAAGAACGGCACATTTGTTTTCCCTGAAGAGGAAACAACACAGTCAATGATGAGGAAGGGGGTGAGGAACTCTCTGCTTACGTGATTTTGTGTTGTGCCTAATCATGTAATTGCTATATGCCGGTTATATCAGGTTGTTTGGATACAGATAAGCTTGTGTTGATTCAGATGGATGTTTTCTGGCTGTGGAAGATTTTCGGGGAGCTTTCAGTCATTCCGGGTAACGAGGAGTGGCAGTAATACTAGTTCTTTTGTTGTAGTTGATACTGGTAGTCAGCAGACTGGGGCGCTCCTTGTGGAAGAGAGATGACTGCTGACGTTTAGAAATATAAGAAGTAACAGATTTCACAAGCTGCGTCTGCAGGTTTGATTGCTCTTTAAATTGCCCCTGTTCTTGGCTTAGAGCAGTGGTTTTCAATGTTAACTGGCTGAGCAGTAAGTTACATTTTCTTCTTGAATTTCTGTTATTATTTGTACAGTAATTTCCCAAAATTGTGAATCCAAAATAATCAAGGTAACATGATAATTAAAACCTAAATTTGCAGCACTTTTTCTTCCCCCAAACAACAGAAGCCTATGACATTCATCCCATAAAACCCTGTCAAGTGTTTTTTTTGTTTTTCTAATGTAGAATCAGTATCATTAGTCAAGTTTAACCATGTAATTGTTAAAATGTGTGTGTGTTAGAGCCTTTTCTTTTGAGGGGTTTTGCATTTGAATCTCACTTATTGTGTATTGTTTCTTTAGGAATGGGTGTTTTTGACTATAAGCATCACATTTTGCTCAAAGCAAACTTGATGTTGATTACGAGCCTGACCTAAAAGGTGGTAGTGTTTGATTATCTTTAGATGCAAAACATCTGATTTTCGTGCACCATGAAAAAGAGGAAAATCCATTTGTCATGTTGAATCATAGTTGATTAACTCACGGTCGCAGCGTTTTAACAGGCTGAGCCGTATTTCCTCGGCTGATTTTATTGTGTCACATGGACACGGTAAACTCGCTTCTCCTTTCTCGTGTCTGTGAAAAGATAAATCATTTGCTGATTAGATCCTTGACAGCTCACCTCTCTAGTTTGCACTCTTGACAAGCAGATCAGCTGATGCCAGCAACTTTAATCTACTTTTATTTTTAATAGTTTCCTAGAATTTAAACTTTGTCAGAGCACATTACGCTCTGTGTGTTTTTGTTTTCATTGATGATTTACTGTGCAAATAACAACAGGAAAAGGGATTTTTATTCTCCAGATATAACTTTGTAAATCCCACTTATTGCCTGGACACAATCGAACCTCAAATCATACTCAGTTTGCAGCTTTTTTCTTTTGCCCAGGAGTTTTAATAATAGTTAGACAATTTTTCATGACTTATTAAGATATTTAAAATTGAGCTGATACCTGATTTTATCAGAGGATGCATAAATCAGATATGGCCACTAGAAATTGGTAATCCATTCTGCTGGTTTTCTTTACTGTTCTCATACTTGGAGAGGAATTTCTCCTCTGACATTACAAGCAGAGAAATCCCTCTGCTAAACTTCATTGTTTTTGTTAGACTGACATTTTCTTTGAGAATTATTAATACTTTTGTCAATTTCAACTCATTTTACTGACAACTGTTTTTTTCCTTTTTTTTGGGTTAATATTTTGGCTGTGTCGCTCTTGATGCATTTCTGTTTTTCTCCTTTTCTTTTTCTTTGCTCGAGCAATTTTGTTAAAAAAAAAAAAAAAAAAAAAAACAACAACCCAAAAACCATTTGGAGACCAAATGAACCAAATTAAATGAAGTTTTCAACATGATTTTGACAGAATTTAAGCTGTAAAGATATTGCAATCTGCAAACGCTCAAGATATGTGTCACCTTTAAACACCTCAGACAAAGTAAAACAGCAGAAGATGGTAGTTTTAAAAAGTAAAACTGCACAAGACCGTAGTTTTTTTCTCATAAAACTGAAGAAAGTTGACCTACATCGAGCTCGGGGTTGATCTCAGTATCTGATGCTATCTGATGTTACTGTGATCAAGAAAAAAATGGGTCAGGTCTACTGGGTTTTCCCTAAAAAGTGATGTGGGTGGGAGTACAATGTCTGTAACATGATTGTGGAAGACGCATTACCTCTCAAAGCGTACGTTATCAGGTCATTTTGTTGTGATGGTTGTGGCTGAAAATGTCTTACCGGATCATGATGTGAGGATTGTGGCAGAACTTTCCTGCAGTGAGAGATCTGTCATTTCTCAACTTATTAAACAGACTAAATCATTAAAGACTTAACAGATGCTTTAAGATGTTTAAAGTTGATATTTTGGCATTTAAATAATTCTACATGTTCAGCTAAATAAAGTTGTAATAAATTCATTTTGCTGTAGTGTTTTTACAACTTTGGCACCACATCAGTGACATAAAGTTATATTTGTATTGCTTATGTTTACTGCACATTGCCTGAAAGCAGAATACTTTTTAATTAATAGCTTGGGGGTTGGGTTGTGAATGAATTTTAAATAGATTTGTGTGTGTGTTTATCTGTTGAAATTCAGAGCTGAACTCTTGCTTCTGCAGTGCTGTGGGAGGCTCACAATGACCCAGATGTCTTACTTCTGATTCAGTAATGCAAATGACTTTTCTCCGATTTGTAAATCCAGCCCTCGTCTTTTTGTTCGGCAGATGAAACATACAGACAAGAAATAACAGAGTCGTCTCTCATGAAGTGAAGCAGGCGGCTAAATGATCACCAGTCAAAGACAAGAGGTTTAACTGGGTGAGTTTTTGCCGCTGGTTGCAGCGTTGGTCTGGTTCAGGCTTTTTAATATTCACACACAGTCTGGGCTAATTAAGCTGTTTGAATCCTTATTCAAAGGCTCTAACAGAGCTGCTGTTCATCTGTTTCCTTGTGTACCGATGTTGATTTGGGGTTTGATTTATGAAACTGCGACGGACCTCTCGTGAGGAGATGCTGCTGTAAAACTAATCCTGTGATCTTTGATGGCATCTGCTGGGACTCTTGATTGTCTGTTAGCTGCGTAAGTAAATTTAGAGTTTATTGGATGTGTGGTCTTCAGACTGGAAAATCATATGACCATCTTTTCAAGTAGGCTCACTATAAATGATCTCAATCCCTGATCTGAACGATTAGATATAGGGCTGTGCAATTAATTGAAATTTGATTGTGATTTCAATTTTTGTGTCAAGCAATCTCCAACTCATATACCGTATTTTCTGGACTATAAGTCGCTCCGGAGAATAAGTCGCACCAGTCAAATAGTGCGTCATGAAGAGGAAAAAAACATATATAAGTCCCACTGGACTATAAGTCGTGGTCATTTTCTGTAAATAACACCAAATAACAGCAAAGTAGGGCGATTTTTTTGATTTTCATATCCTATTTTTTACTGCTAAAACTTCCCAATCACGCCGATTCCAAAGTTATTGCCTGTAATGATCATAAACGTCATAATTAAGAAGGATAATCATGGTTTTTGAGGATTTGTTCCAGACAGTACAGCCACATGTTCAAAATGAACTCCTCGCGCTGAGATAAGGCTATTTTGGGATCTTTACCCTTGGAGCAGAATATAGTTGTCACAAGCCTAGAGCGCCAACATGTGGCATTTGACGGTAACGTTTACTCCTTGGCTCATGTCAGTCAATATAAATTAACACTTAGAAATATGTCAAATTGTATATATTTTGATATATAAGTCACACAAGCAGCCAAACTATAAAAAAAAAGTGCGACTTATAGTCCGGAAAATACGGTATTCCACTTGAAACTAATTTGATTTGTCATTTTTCTTGGCAAATTTCTAAGTTATTTGAGGTTATCCCAAGCAATTTGTTGGGTGTCATTAACAAAAATGTTAGATTTGGAATAATGTTGCATTGTACTAAAGCTCAACAAAGTTTATTTTGGGATTTTTTTCCCCCATATAATTAAGTATATTTATTTTAGTTTTCAAACATAGAGAAATTGCAGAACAGCTGGATACATTGTTTATTTTGGATATATTTAAGTTTTTCTTTGTTTTTTGCATTAAGTTAACGTTCAAAGTATATTTGTTTAAGTTATTTAATGTTTTAGACATTGCAAAACAGCTGTAACGTACATATTTGTAGCCTATATTTATTGTTAGCTAGAAAACTGATAAAGAAATGCTAAATTAATGCATTGCAGGGCCTGAAATTCACTGGGGGATTGCAGGAATCGCGCATGATATCATCAACTCCTGCAAACGTTGCTCTTATAGTGCGGGAAATTACAATTGCACTTGCGTAATGTGCAGTGAACGTTTGCATTGGGGCCATAAAACTAACATAGAATAAAGGGCTCTACACACTTGAGGGGACGTCACTCCTCCATTCATTTCCTATGGAACGTTCCATAGGAAATGAATGGAGGAGTGAAGTCGGCTCACGTGTCGGCCCTTTAGTATAGCGATTTCTCCCCTTCTCCCTCTCTGACCTGTCAGATGTTGCAGCTTTCCTCTTGTTGACAAATCAAACATTGTTGGCGGATTTCCCACCGGTAAGACGACCCTTTCACGGAGTCTTGGTTATAACGTAAAGGTAACTTCGGGTCACCTAAAGGGAAACACCAGTAAAGATCTGTGCTGTGGCGACGCTGGTGTCGGTCTCGTTAACGACCCAAATCCTCCGGGTCTTCAGGTAGCGCCGGTGCTGGTCACATTAAACGTTTTGGGCCTAACTGGCTCAGAATATCCGTGTTTGATCATAACGATGGAGACACGAGCTGCTCAGTTTAATGTTGGTGTGATGAGCTGATGAGACCAACATCAGCGCTGCGTCACCGTTTCTCACACAGCAGCTGAAGAGAAAATGTGAGATCGATTAACAGATAAAGATAATATTGATAAATAATAGTTTGATATCATTTTATATTTTGATGCATAGAGTAAACAGTATTAAATATGTCTTATTAAAAATCAAAATTTGGTATTTTGGAGAAAGAAGCGGATTTTGGGCATGTTTCCTCATTTTCTCACATTCCCATTGCTCTTAACTTGTTTCTTATTTATTTTAGCTTCTCTACTGTATTTTTTGTGTTTTATTGTCTTTCCTATTAAGTGTCTTTGCGTGTTCTTGGGTGTTATTGAATAAAATGTATTATTATTATATTTATTAAGTTTCTGACAGTTTTCTAGCCTTACGTGTAGAAGATGACCACAGGATGATCTATTTGATGTCACATTGATACATTCAACATCTTGGGTTGTGACACAATTCTGAAATTCTCTAAACAACACAAACCTCAGTCTGATGCTCATTTTAGAGCTCCGTCCTCCCCAAGACCAGTTTGATTTTAACAGAACTTTTATCAAATGCAGGAGATTATGTAGAGGAGAGAAAACAGAACAGAGCTGGAAGAAAGAACCACCAAAACTTCTTTCTATCATGATGCAACTCAAAGATGCAACAGATTATTGAAATATATATAATTTTTATGCCAAGTTGGTAAAAACTGATGATAGCTGATAAAGAGAATGGAAACGGGACAAGAGAGCTGTCTAAGATAAAACTAAGAAGGACGGAAAAGACAAATTACTGCTCCTTATTAATCTGAGGTATGGGTGGGACACTGTAAGACCTGTGCTGAGGCTCCCTGTGAATCCCCCTTGGTGAAGCATATAAGAGGGGAATTCTCCCCCATTTCAAGAAGTGAATTTCAAGCCCTGCAATGTGCAACTACAAAATAATCGTTTGAGCAATCGTGTTTTCAGTATCGGCCAAAATAATGGTGATAATGATTTTCTCTATGATCGAGCAGCCCTAATTAGATGTGCATGAGGCCCCGTGGATTCTTGACTGCTGTGATGCTCCTGTTGAGAAACATAAACATTATTCCAGATGGTTGTTTGCTGCGCAGGAACATTGCTGTGGTAGGACATAAGTGCAGGGAACATGATAATCGCTTCCTCTAATGTTGCAGCATCTCTGGATAAGCACAAGTTTGCTGTCCAACATGCTGCACTGCCAGATATAAGTAAATTACTACTTATAAATGCACGCATCTGATTCAGTTGGAATGACGCAGAATGCATTATATAACACGCTAAGTTTAACTGCTGAATGTGAAAATTATGATGACCTAATAGAAGCACTGTAGTTAGAAAAATGCTTGAATACAGCAGAGGGAACTTGCATGGTGTGCAGACATGGGGCTCATGTAATTACAGTACACACTTATCAGTGGCAACTATCTATGGTCACAGTCCGCAATGTGTTTTTCAGGATGTCAATGCATTCACCCCGTCCACACACACACACACTCCTACGATATCTTCTGTTTACTGTGGTAAAAGTCCAAGGTTTTTGAATGGATCATCACTTTTACTTTGTTCAGAAAGAGAGGGAAAGCTTGGACAGGGAATTGATATTGAACTGCACATCTCTCTATTTTCCCTCTTTTTTTAGACAAAGGTGGCTTTAGTTTACTTGTGATAGTTAAGGGATGTCTTGGGAAGTATTTTAAAGGTAGAGTCCGGAGTGTCCCCCCTGTTTCTGTTTGTAAACACTATTCAAACTGAGAGCCCCTCGCTTTGGGCTAATGGCCGCATCACTCTTTAGCCTCTTCGATCCAAGTCTCTCCTTCAAAGCTCAGAAGCAGGAGAAAACCAGACCAATATTATGTATGATATATGGTTTTCCAGTGTGCACTATTTAAAGCTCTTTTCACCACAGAGTACTTCCATTTGCCATTTGTTTTTTTTTTTTGTTTTTTTGTTTCCCCAAGAGTCTAAGTGACTGGTGTCTACTCCAATCATGGAACTTATCCCCACACAGCGCGCGCCTTTAGCTTCATCATTGGCTGGTGATAGATGCAAATCTCCGCCCAGAAACATCCCGAATACACCGAAACAAATGGAAAAAGTGAAATACAGACAGGAGGAGGGGGAGTTGCAAACAAAGTCACCGCCACGCGGTGTAGAGGCTCAAAAGCGCGGATTGAGACGGATTTCCCTTGCTCAAGTCTAGTGTTTGTTTTCAGGGGGAAAACTCCGGATTCTACCTTTAAAGTGCTGATGACACGACCTTAACTTCAAGTAACTTTGCCATACAACAACACACCAAGACAAAATAAGTAGTTCTGTGCAGTTAGAAGTTAATCAGACGTGTATTTACGTAAATATCCGATGTTTAGGAGGCGCGGCTAAATGCTAATAGATTTTCACTAGCAAACCTAGCCGCCATGACATGACGTCAGTGAGATACAGAGTTGCGGTCCGCCCATTGAGTTACTTGTATAATCTAAGCCGTGGAAAACATGAAAGATGCTCCAGAACAACTAGATTAGAACTGGTTTGTGTGCTGGATCATCATCCAGTTCAGAAAAGTGTGATAATGCTGAGGAATTTGGGGAAATCACATTTTACAAGCTAGAACCGGAGTAGAACTGTAGCCAGCTGTCTACAGTCCGTCTCCAGCCTCAGGTCCACTGGTTCGGCCAAAAGCCTGCAAGACCACACCGAGGGAACCAGAACTGTAAGAAGTGACCCGGAACAACACAAGCAGACCCACAACTGATAAGGAGCTGCAGCGGTTTGACATAGAGCCAGGCGTGACAGAGACACTCATTTCCTGCGTTAGTGTGCGGCTATCGGCTAGCTGCGAGCTAGCCGCGTTAAATTATTAGCCTTTAAAAAATGAGAAGATAACAACTTACATGGTTCCATTCGAGTTTTAGATCGTTCCCGTTTATAAGGAAGAGGATGGAGGGAAGGATGAATCTTTGGAAGCAGCTGGAGGAGATCTGATGACCGGAGACGTCCTCATATAACAGAGCTGCAGCTGTCTGTCGATACAGTAGCTGTATGACCGATGTGATGAAGCAACAATGGTTGACAAAGTATAATCCAGAGGACATGACTGCAGTTTCATTGTGTTAGAAGTCTCAACACGTTGGTGGCTGAAGATCCAGCAAACAGATGCTGTAGACAGGAGAGACGTGCAGAGAGGTCCTGCTGTTGCCTACTGTTTCCCGGTGATGCGACTCCGGCCTGCTTTTTTATCCTCTTCAAAATAAAATTCTAAATCTGTAGGAACCTTGAATAAACTAACGCTGCACTTACGAGCTTTTAAACATTAACTGGCAATACAACAGAAGGCTGAGTTGTTACTGTTTGCCTGTAAAGCTGGAAAAGGATCTTAAAAACTGTGATGAAGCCATTGACTTTAATGTTAAATAAGCTGAGAATGTTCTCAGCAGACGTCACATCTGGTTTCGGCTCACACCGCCACAGTCTGGTCAGAAGTGCTGTGAAGCAGGGATGTTTTCTAATAACTCATCTATGGAGCTGCGCTTGTTTCTGTTACATACATCATCATGAAGAACGTTTTGGTCGTTAAAACATGACAAAAAATGTCAAAAACGTGTCATCAGCTCTTTAAGATTATATAAGATAAAGGGTGAAATGGTTTCCACTAGGGCTGTAACGGTACACAAAAATCACGGTTCAGTATGTATCTTGGTACACGGGTCACGGTTTGGTTTTTCCTCGATACAGTAATGGAGAAAAAATTCACAAATATCAACTGTCTTGTGTTTTATCAACAAGTTCACTAAACTTTAACATCACAGCCGGGTTTATACTACATACCCGAGCCAGTGTTTTCTACCATTATATCGGCAGGACGCCACCCTACCAGATCCAGCACCGCCTACAAAGTCAGGTTAATTTATCCTGATCTGGTTTTCTATCCAGCACCAGCTCACTAACTGGTTTCAGGTCTCATTTCCTCTAGAACAGGTTTATATTGAGCTCTTGGGTTAAAATCTAAACTGATGTTAGTTATCAGATTTACATGACAGCATGTCATAGCTGCTCTCTGAGTTTCAGTGACGCGACTATCCATAGACACGTGCACGTCCACGGGATGAGCGCGCATGGCGCCTCAGACAGCGCGTGCATCTGAAAACACGTCAACCAGCAGAAACTCAGACACAAATGTCAGTTTTAAACTCTACTGAGAAGCTGAAGATGGAAACACTCGCGCTCCTCTTTACCTGCTGTGTGCTGAGAACGAGCACGTCGCGGGAATGCGCACAGCTGATACCACCATTAAAATCACATTTAATTATGTCAGCACGTCATCTTAGACCTGAACTTTAAGGATATTGAGCACGACTTCATGGAATAAAACGGTTTTATCAGGGGTTTTACAATCCTTTACGTTTTTCTGTCTAATGTGTTTTTTCTTTTTTATCAGTTTGGAAAAGCGACATGACTGAACAGAGTGTAGCTGCTGCAACTGGAAGGTTACTGTTACAGAGTTTATGAATATATCATTCAGCAGAGCGGATTTGTAGTTACAGGTTATCAACACAGGCTATCACACTTACTCATATTCATACTGTCAAAGTGACGTTTCCTCACTTTGACAGATGACAGTGAACAATAAAATTCCTAGCAGAAAGTTTGTTTTTTATTCAAACTGTCGCTACGCCTTTTTCTCTTCATTGTTTGCAGTAGGAGGGCATGCATGAGTATCAACTGCTGCTGGATTAAAGCCCTGCAGAAACCACAACCATGATGATCAGTTTGTAGACTTCCGTCTTTGATAAATAACATGATTTAACATCGTTCTGCGCTGTCAAACAGGACCATTCTGCTTAAATGTTGGCACATTTACACACCATATCAGGATGAATTGGTTCCCATAAACAGCTGTCATGAAATCCTCGATCAGAATGATTTCGTACCGAAACTGAAAAAAAGTCTCCATGTAAACGTGGCCACTGACAGTCTGGCACGTGTAAGAGTGCAAATGGGCATCAGAGGATTGGTGGCTCAGTTGTTGTAGACATGTGATGGGGAATAAAAGGAGGACATGTAGTGACTGATCGCACCCATTCAGGCAAATGTGGGTGTCTGCATCACTGTTTGCCAGACAAAAGAGAAAATCTTCCAAGAGATCAGTTCTCAATGCCCTAAAGCAGCGTTTGCATGTGGATGGAAGAAAAACTGAAACATATCCGGAAAATGATAAATATGATAAATAAATGATGATAATTGGACTCACTAACAATGATGGTAGAGAGAACTGGATAACCGTCCAGTGGTCCATGATGAAAAACACCGACTGAGACCCCTGACTGACCGACTGGGCTATGTGCACAACCCCACTATGTAAAAAAAAACCAAAAAAAAAAACGGGTTGACCCGCAAATTTACGTGATGTTGTGGGCTGTACATGGCTACATTGTGACATCGCGCCAGTCGTGTATCATAAAAAGTACCAAAACAACTCTGCTTCAGCCACAAATTCATATCGCATGCGTTCCATCTGCACAAGAAAATCATCTGCTGGTTTTCCTCCATTCTGAGGACGGACAAAGGTGCAACAAGAAAGCAGGTTGACTACAGCCTGACTCGCTCTCCATTGTTTACTTTCCTGATTTCTGTCACACAGCTGACATCATCAACATGCAGCGGTGGGGACAGAGGCCACGTAACTTGCCAGTAGATGATCAGACCCAAATTTTTTTCTGTCAATGGGAAGGGAGCGAAATGCCGATTATGAGCGGGTAGACGTGCGTTTGAAAAACCTGCGTGAACGTGCTAATTTCGCTGCAATGAGATACTTCTGACTTCTGGTGTAGGGCGGCCTGGAGTGAAGTCAGCTATTGACTAAAACGGTTTAGCTCCAGACTCGGCGCCGCACTTACTGACCAGGGCCCGGTTGTTCGATCCTCGGCTATTTTAACCACTGGTTAACCCCTAACGGTCCGTTAAATCCTTAACCTGCCGTTAGCTAACCGACTGTTAGATATGCGTTGTTCAAAGCATGGTTAGTCATGCCGTCAGCTAACGGCACCATCAAAATTAACCACGGGGTTAGCGTCAGTGGTTAGCACCAATGTATCCCACAATTCCCCATTTTGTTTACTTCTGGTATTGAAAAAAGTAATGTTGTAAGTCTGTGTCTCCTTATTGCTGTGAGGAAGACACGGGTGCCGAGTCTCACTTTATTTTCACAACGTGAACAGAGCTGCTGTTAGCTACAACACACTCTTCCTCATCCCGCAGTCTCTCTGTCCTTCCCCATTCTCTTCATACTCTTGCGCCCCCTATAGCTCATCCAGCCTCACAGTACAGCAAACCCCCAGTAACAGAACACACAGGACACAGAAAGTATTGATAAGCAAATGATCCCTTTCACTTCAAGGAAAAAGAGGCAGAAATTTCTCTGCTGCTGAAGAAAGTGTAATTCAGATCATAGAAGCAAGATATTAATCTTTCTAAATAGTGAGTCCGTGTCCACAGTTTTGTTGCGGCTCGCAAAGGATTACATAGACCTGAATGCATTCTTTCCTGAAGTGGTGCGCAGCTCCTCGTTAGAATAATCCCCAATGTCAAAATCAAGGCCACAATAAACGCCGTCCTTCCTTCTCTGAACTGGCGTCATGAATGTAGCGTTAGCAACAAACGGCATAATGAGAGATAACCACACCGTTCCGTTAAAACTTTAGCGGTGGTCCTTAGGTGTGTTAACTTTAACGTCAAGATAACACATGGTTAAAGTGAACTGAGTTTTTAATCACAAAATAACCGGACTGTTAAAGTTAACGGTCTGCTAAATTGTTTAACGGCTGGTTGAAAAATAACTGTGTTTTGAACAATTGGTCCCAAAAAGTCTGTCAGCAAATAAAACTATTAACAGACTAAATATGCAATAATAACAAAATCCAAATTTATTGG
This sequence comes from Atherinomorus stipes, assembly GCA_023101725.1. Taxonomy (NCBI): domain Eukaryota; kingdom Metazoa; phylum Chordata; class Actinopteri; order Atheriniformes; family Atherinidae; genus Atherinomorus; species Atherinomorus stipes. The sequence goes on from JALJCO010012510.1 coordinate 398,008, forward strand.
TTGCATATGCGTGAGTAGATGAAAGATTTACTCGCACTGTTTCACATTTTAGTTGCAATATGCGACCATTTGGTTGCAGTCTGGAGCCCTGCAAAAGATTTGACTGAAGGTGCACACACAAAGTAAAGTCAGGTTAAAAGATCACCTTTTGGGGTTTTTTACTACTGCAGCTGAGTCTTCGGTGAATAGAATGGGTTTAAGTGGTTAAACGTTGATGGTTTTTGCAGTCGTCTTATGAGGGCTGCATCCAGTCATTCTTGATTGCTTCCTCTGCTCTTCCAGTCATTTTTCTGAACTCCACTGACCCACTTGGCATCAGGATGAGGCCCCTGGCTGAAGTCCTGCTCCTCTGGGACGGCCAACCAGCAGCACTCAAGCAGCATCTGCCAGCCTCTGCTGCTTGCCTCTTAAACATTCCTGTCTGTTTTCTGTTGAGTGAAAGTGCAAAACAAAGGTTGCTTTTGTGCTACTGGGACTTTGGATGTGTCTGCAGTAAGTGGAAACACAGCTGATTGGCCAGCGTTGAGAGTTTAGTTGGTACGCTGGTGGGAACTCAGCAATGTTGACAATCTTGTGTTGTGGGTTTTATTGCTCACAGACAAAAACTGTCATTATTAAACTATCCTCAGATGCACCCCTCGGTAAAGAGCTCTGCCTGTAAACTGATGGAGCCACACCTGTTAATTGTGAGGTGGATGCCATGCATATCTGCAGACCTTACAGCTGAGGATGGCATCAGGAAATGTATTTGTTTGAAACGTTATTGCTGTTGTCTTGTGTGGCCTCCTCGGCAGTGAGTCAGCTGTTTGCCGGTTGTTAAGACAGCATGCAATTATCCTAAATATGTCCCTGCACTGAGAGCAGAATCTCTTCTTTATCTGCTCCTAATCTGAGTACGAAGGCTGTTCGTAAATCGTAGAGAACAGAGGAAGATGTTTATCAGCGCCAAGCCGGATTTCATATTTCAATGGTTGACTGCGGTCTGTTTTGTGTCACCTGGGGTCATTGAGAGTTCATAAATCCCCTGCTCTCAGGTGTCAGGGTGCGATGTGAGTGATGAGGAAAACATAAAGGTTGCCAATGCCATGCAACCAGAGTTTACCTAAACCGTGTGATACCAGACAGTGCTTTCTGCGTATAAGGTTTAATGTTCCCATGAAGGTCCTTTTTTGGATGGGTTATTGGGATTTACTGAGAATAAGTGTTTTGTTGAGCTCAGTGAAAAAAAACTTGAAATTTAATGAGGTCTGAAATTGTTCATTTATGTTTAATATGAGAAATCGAATAAGCAACAAAATATCCTGTTTTCTCAAGCATAATTGAAAGTGGCAATATACAGTAAATAATGTTTTTGATTCATAATAGAGCTGCCACAAACACTTTTTGAAACGCCTTTTGCTTAAACTAACTGACAATAAGGGATTTTCAACTTCTGCACAGCTGATTTAATAAAAAGTTATAACTTTAATGCACATCAGAAACAGCTACTTGTTAAATTGAAAAAGTTGTGTAATTTTCAAGTATTTTGTCTTGTGTCAATCACATTGCCAGTTATATCATTATAGCAAATTGTGATAAATATTTTGGGCCATATTGCCCTACTGGTCGTGTGTGTTTTTATGTCAATATACAATTCAATAAAGGTGACCAGACAGAAAGATAGACAAGACAATGGAAGTTACAGCGGCAATTTTGAGAGGAAAAAACAAAGCTTATGAAATGAAATGAAATGAAATGAAATGAAATGAAATGAAATGAAAAATACTTTATTCATCCCCGAAGGGAAATTCAGTATTGTAAAAGCTCACTTTTTTTTTTTTTTTTTTTTTTTTTTTTTTTTTATTAAATAAACAAAAAGTCAGTTAGTCTTGTTCTTTAGGGTGATGGTTGCTGGCAGGAATGAATTCCTGTATCTCTCCGTCCTACAGCGAACTTGACGCAGCCTCCCACTGAACACACTCTGTTGATTCTTCACCGTGTTGTAGAGAGGATGGGAAGTGTCCTCCATCATCTTCATCAGCTTGTGAAGCATTCTTTTTTGAACGATCAGCTCCAGCGGCTCCAGAGTTATCCCCAGCACAGAACCAGCTTTCTTGATCAGCTTGTTTAGTTTCTTCAAGTCTCTGGTTCTGATGCTGCTGCCCCAGCAGATGGCTGCAAAGCTAATTGCACTTTCTACCACAGACTTATAGAAGATATGCAACATCTTTTTGCAGACATTAAATGATTTTAGTTTCCTTAAGAAGAAGAGTCTGCTCAGACCTTTCTTGTAGATGTAGTCAGAGTTGCATTTCCAATCAAGTCTGTTGTCCAGCTGAACTCCAAGGTATTTGTAGTTCTCTACCACCTCCACCTCCTCTTCCAGGATGTAGACAGGACTATGCTGCTTATTCTTGCTCCTCCTGAAGTCAACAATCATCTCTTTAGTCTTGCTGGTATTTAAGATGAGCTGATTGTTACTGCACCATTTCACAAACTGATTGACAAGTTCCCTGTATTCGGCTTGTCCATCACTAATACACCCCACAACAGCAGAGTCATCAGAATATTTCTGCAGATGACAGGACTCAGAGTTATACTGGAAGTCTGAGGTGTACAGTGCAAAGAGGAATGGTGAGAGTACAGTCCCTTGTGGTGCTCCAGTGCTGCTGACCACCATCTCAGACACACAACCTTTCAGTCTCACAAACTGTGGTCTGTTTGTGAGGTAGTCGTAAATCCAGGTGGTTGTGGAGGGATCCACCTGGAAGTTATGGAGCTTCTGACATAGCAAAGCAGGCTGAATAGTATTAAATGCACTTGAAAAATCAAAGAACATGACCCTCAAAGTGCTGCCTGACTGGTCCAGATGAGAGTGGGCTCTCTGAAGCAAGAAGATGATGGCGTCTTCAACCCCAAGCCCATTACGATATGCAAACTGTAATGGGTCCTGAAAGGTGTTCACTTGCTTGTTGAGGTGAGCCAGTAAGAGTCTCTCCAGGACTTTCATGATGTGAGATGTCAGAGCAACTGGTCTGTAGTCATTTGGTTCAGCTGGTTGTGGTTTTTTAGGGACTGGAACAAGACAGGATGTCTTCCACAGCACAGGAACTCTGTTCTGTCTCAGGCTGGTGTTAAAAAGGTGCTGGAGAACCGGACATAGTTGTTCTGAGCAGGTCTTGAGAACTCTGGGACTGACACCATCTGGACCTGCAGCCTTGTTCCGGTTCAGTTTTTCTAGTTGTTTCTTGACCTGGTCACAGGAGACAGTCAGGCTGGAGGTGGAGGCAAAAGAGGTCTCAGGATGTCCTGATGTGGAGGGAGATGAGGCTGTGTTCAGGTCCATGACTGAGGTGCAGGGTGACAGAGTGGAGGTGGGACAGGAAAGCTGTGAGCTCATGGAGGGTGTGTGGAATGTTGGGTTGTCGGCAGGGGGGAACTGAACCTATTGAAGAACGTGTTCAGTTCGTTAGCTCTGTCCAGACCTCCGTCAGTCTGGTCCCCCTTTAGCTTGAAGCCAGTGATTTTCTTCATTCCCGACCACACATCCCTCACGTTGTTCTGCTGGAGCTGGCTCTCCAACTTCTTCCTGTAGTCCTCCTTGCACTTCTTAGTCTGTGTTTTCAGTTGTTTTTGTGTGGTCTTCAGTAACTCCCTGTCTCCATCCCTGAAAGCTTTCTTTTTGATGTTCAGCAGCTTTTTCAGGTCACTGGTGATCCAGGGTTTGTTATTGGGGAAGCACCTCACTGTTCTTGTTGGAACGATGCTGTCCACACAGAAGTTTATGTAATCTGTCACACACTCAGTCATGGTGTTGATGTCATCTCCATGAGGTTCACAGAGGACATTCCAGTCTGTGGCCTCAAAGCACCCTCTCAGAGCATCTTCAGCCTCAGTAGACCAGGTTTTAATCATCCTCCTAATGACTGGTTGCTGCTGAATGATGGGCTTGTAGGTGGAGGTGAGAAGAACCAGATTATGATCAGATCTTCCTAGAGGAGGTAGGGCAGAGGAGCTGTATGCATTCTTTGTATTTGCATAAAATAAGTCCAACATCTTATTTTCTCTGGTGGAGCAGCTGACAAACTGCTGGAAAGTTGGCAACGTAGCAGAGAGGGAGACGTTGTTGAAGTCTCCAGAGATAGCCATGAATGAGTTTGGATGCTGTGATTGTAGTTCAGCCATGACCGAGCTGATGACACCACAGGCTGTCTCTGGTGCAGTACCTGGTATTATATAAACCGCTACCAGAAAAACACAGGCAAACTCTCCTGTAAATACTTGACTCCGGAAACTCTTGGCTAACAGTTCAATGTCTCTTGTGCAGATCTTCTCCTTGACAGTGACGTGTCCTGGATGACACCAGCGCTGATTGACCAGCAATGCAATTCCGCCTCCCTCTCGCCTTCCCGCTGA